>KZ308113.1:1264413-1592379 GCA_000376725.2 Ladona fulva | reverse complement strand
TATTATAGTATCATTAATTTGAGGATATATTTAACATAAATATATTTATTTTTTAATTAAATTCTATTAATTTGCTGTTATTGGAGAGGAAATTGTTTTCGTTATTTATCCCAAATTTAGTCGAATGCAAGAGAAAAATATTTGTTAAAAGTTTAGTTACAAATAATAAATACGTACGAACGTTCTAGAAATTTCAGGATCAATGCAACGGGTGGCACCCATAAAATGAAAGGATCAAATAGTTTTCACTGATTATATATATGTCGTTCGTAACTATTTGGCAGTTACCCGGAAGACAAGATTCAAATCAGACCCTTTTTTATGGCGGGAAAACACAAGTCAATGAGCGAAGTTTTTCCTCCTCCGAACATATGTCGCCACCATTTCTGCGACTCCTCCCCACGAATAACTTTATTTGGAAATGAATTATCCTAGTGATATAAAAACCCCACTCAAACGGGACGGATATCACCCGAGACAAGGATATCCTCATCTTCCTTATCTCGCAGATTTTTGCTTCCCTTACCGCCATAACCCAAAGTCCGCGCGGATACGTTTTCAAGAGCCCTCCTGGAAGCCATTCGTTAAGCTTTTATTTCTCGTTCCATCACTCTCCTGTTGCCTCTACTCTCTGGTCCACCGTTTCCCACGCCTCCTCCAACAACTTATTAGAGACCACATGCACGCACAAGCGATCCCATCGCCCTTAAAACGACCGCCTCCCTAAGCTGCCACAGACGTAGCTCTAAAACGTCTGCGGTAGAATTGGGAGAAGGATTTAATTTTGAGAGGGAGTGGTTGAATGTGTGGAGCAGATAAATGAAAAAAATCGGTTTGCGAAGGTAAAGGGGGTGAAGGAGACGAGGGTGGGATGGATATTTTGGAATGGGGAGAGGAAGGGGTGTAAGAGAGGGAGGGATAGGTGAGGTAGGGGTTTGGAAAGGAAATGTAAGATATTGGAAAGGTAAAAATGTAGAGGAAAAAAAATTAAAAAATTCGAGAATTATGAATAAAGAGGATTGAGGAGAGATATAAAAAAATAATGGTTTTAACGAAGGGTAATGAATTACGTGAATTTATTAACGGCGAAGATTAAATGATTAAAATTGTGAATATTAAAAATCTAGCATTGTAAAATTTAATGTGAATGTTTAAAGGCATTCGTATTTATGCATGAACAACTTTATAAAAAATAAGAACTGCTAAAGAAAGCAATAACGCCCAACTGAAATGACATTGCAAAATAATATACATCATTTAGTAAAACAATTACAAAAATGTCTCGAAAATAGAATTTCAGAATTATGAGTATCCAAATAAGTAAATTACAAAGAAAGATTGCGAAAAGGAACTTATCATTAAGTTATTACGAATTTGGAATACGTAGGAGTTCTCTATAAATATTACAAACTACTTAGTTTCCTCAGTTGCTCCGTGATCTTTCAAATGCGAAAGAAATATCATTTTATGTAAGAGATGTCTCTCAAAGTAAAAGGGGAAAAATCTTCGCAAAGCTCGTCAAATTACTAATTTAATCAAGGTGTTAGAACCTCTTTTTTAACGTGTTTAAAACGATTTCAAGAGGGATCGAATGATTCGCCGAACTAAAAGATCAACGATCAGTAACAAAAAGCATTGTCTAAAAAATCTGACGTTATAGTGTTGTAATATAATAATAATTTCAGATCGGAAAATGAGACATTTCGTTACATATGGCATTCAGTTTTGATTTCATGCGTAAGAAAACTAGATGGTTAAGGAATGTTCACTTTCCTAAAACTAGAGTAGATTAAGGCTTACCGGCCGTGGTTATCGTGCTAAAGCTTCAACCCTAAGGTCCTTCGTTTGAGCCCCGGCGGATCAAATTTCTCTTTTTGAGGAATGGTTAAAGATTTACTTTAGATGTCTCTGTTTACCTCTACCACAGTAATTTTCCAGTGATGTTTTGTGGGGATTGTGGGAAAAAATATAAGAAAACAATCATTCACACTGCCTAGTAATTCATATTGTTAAATACGTAACGGACCAATTACTGCAGATAATGATGCGTAAAAATGCATGCAGTAACCCAACTGGAATGATATATGTAGGAATTGTACAAAGAGAAGGAGATTGCATACAGAAAGAAATATATGGAGACACGAGAGAGAGGTGAAGGACGGAGCCAAGGGTAGATGATAGAGTAGAGCAGTTTTGCTTTGTTTCGTTCCTCTCTTCCTCGCACAAGAGATGGGATCTGAATGAATAGAATACGGAAGTGATGAGAAACGAGCCAAAGAAGAAAACAGAACTGGAGTAGCGGAAGATATGGTACTTCAGCCAGTCACGAAAACGAATTTCGAGATGCGGAATTTTGTTTTCGTGGCGTCCCAGAATTCCTATTCAGAATTCAGGTTATAACCGAGTTTATTTCCTCCGTAAAAGTTCACCTCATCCCATTGTCCGCTAACAAACCTATTACAGCTTTTCGATCCATTCACTTATTCTTGAGATATTTCTTCAGTATATTTTTATGTGGATCGATTTAATTTCCAATGTGCGCTCCAATAGGCATACAATGAAATTTGGATGAGTAGTGTGGACCAAATAGTTTGAGTTAGATTGTTTTCGACTAAGGCCAATCTTAAGATTGTCGATATATGTGACTTTCAATTTAATAGTCAATCATTTCATTAAATAAAATTGAGGATCATTCTTCATTGATTGCGGTTGACTGGTAAATACCGAGTAAACAATCCTGGATTAAATGTATTTTTTTAATGAATATTTTTACTTTACATGAGTAGCAGTGAGCCACTAGGCCAGTTTGTGAAGTGATTAATGAAATTAATAATAAATTTACATTTCATTAGCTAATTGAGATTCATTTAATTACATTGGATTAATTAATTAAATCCGCAGGGATATTGCTAATTTACAATGACCATCGTTACGTTACTATGCTGCATTACTAACTTTAATTAATTAAGAATAAGAACGTAGATAGTTAATGGATCATTTGTACGGAATTCATTAATTTGGAAGAAAAAAATCCTTTAAAAAATAGGATGGCGTGTTTAAACATTTATATTGTTCTAAAATCAGAAATACTTTTACATTGGCGATTTTTTTAGGTTATAACTGCTACATAAAATTCTTTCACATACAAATCATTTTAGAAATTTTTATCACTTTAACAGTTAGCATCACACTATATCCTAATGTTCCATCAATCCCTCACTTCTGCACGTACTTTTGTGTACATCTACATATGGAGAAATGTTTGGCAACGAAAGCACATTGAAGAAACGAAACGTCAATTTCAGCCATTGTATATCAGCTGCGCAGAGACACCTGATACTGACTTAACAATATACCAACACGTTATGGAATTTTTATTTGTATAACTTCGTTAATGACCTAAAATAAACTACAAACTACTACCATGATTATAATAATGTCTCTCACAACATACAGTAAGATCATCGAACAAGATTGTTAAGGTCTTCCTTTCAAAAATATTTTCTATTTCGAAAACAAATTACAAATGCATCAAATGCTGACAACTTGATTTTATTTACATCTTACAAATTTTAACTACGAATCTAAAAGGAGTCGTAGTCGATACTGAAAATAGAAGACGACCGCAAATAAGCAGGCAAATTAGCGCTAATTAGCAATCTAATTATACTTCGACAGCAAACACATTATTAGTACGACACGACAAACAGTTAGCTGCACAATGGTATTGCATTTACATACATTCATGATATTCTGTGCGTACGCAGTTTAACAGTCCATAGAACTGTTTAATGAGACTAAACGGAGCTCAAGTTCCACGCCTCATGCATTTCTAAAACAGCATTTGCATTCTAATAATTACTACACGTGCCCACTACTCGTACGTTTTAAGTGGGTAATAATCAAATTAATGACCAATTCAAGCTGCAATATAAACGCTTAAAGCAGATTCTCTGAATTGTAAAGATCGATGGTACACCCTGTTTAGTAAACAGCATGAATGTTGTTACGTTAAGTGCGATTGCATTTAGATACATTATCTACTCAATGACTTTGTAATAGTTATAGATGTTACAGAATTCTGGCTTACTCGTCAGCAATCAAGCAAATGGAGGCAATAATTCGAATAATGTACTAAGACTTCGAACCTACAGAAGGATTACACTTTGTCAGGCTTATATTTTGACTGTTAGATTTACTATTTATAATCGAAATTTTCCGGCTTAATTCTAGCACAAGTTGAAAATTGCCTCAAGCGGTGATTGATAGCATCAATTATTTTTTCTACTAAATCCAACGGGTTTTTCCATAAGTTCAAACTCAGTCTACAAATATTTGATTATAGCGAAGTGAAATGAAGGAAAAACTCATAGAATGAGAGAAAATATTTGAGAGAATTTATTTTTCGAAATATAATAATAATAATTTTTATTCCTTTACATAAATCAAAGTACAAAAGAAAACACATTACTTTTAAGGGAATATAGGTACCCCATTGGTGAAAATAACCAGCTTTGGGGTTACCGACTCTTCGGGAAATTGATAAAAATACAATCGAAAAATAACAAAGAAAATGAAAGAAACGTAAGACCAAGTGTCAGTGCAAAAAACAAATACCTATACAGAAATAATATACAATATAAAGCATTGAACACATTCACATGATATTTTTAAACGATAATTCGACATCTTCGTGATTCAATAGCCATTCTTTATCCACATCTAATAAAGGAAAAAAATGAAACGTCTTTAAATTTCTAACCCTCTCATACAAACAGCTATTTTTGTCTTGACGATGGATTTGATTGCAGACTTACACTATTTAGTCAAAATCTTGAACATACTTCCCTAAAAGTACAAATTATCGACGATTTGGCTACTATTTTCTTGTACACAGTATTAGATGCAGTCAAAGTTGGGAGGAATATTACCCGACAATCATATAATAGAGTAGGCACGAGCAGCTCATGACTCGCGGACCAAGTTTTCAGAAATTCCCTTTTGAAATAAATAAATCTTATTATAAAAATATTTTACTTATGCCAAGCATATAAAAATATCTTCATTGGAGTGTCTCGAAGCACAGAGAAGCGTTTTACTACACAAAATACCGGCCTTCAACAACTGAACATTGCAACATGCACATTCTAGCTGAAAATTGTTCCCTTATCGGTCCCGCTCACCGAAGAAGGCTTAACGTAGCGCTTGTCTCTTAGCCATATCGTAGTAAAGATGGTGGTTACGATTGTGTACGTATTTATTAAATTTGATACATGAGAAAGATGGGTAATAGTATTTACTTTCCTTAACTGGACAAAATAGCAGCTATAACCTTAACTTAGGATTTTAAGTGCAGATAATCTTGGGTTACATTTGTCACAATCAATCAGAACTGTACTTCCTGTCCCAATTACGGGCCAAAGATAAGCTGCAGAGTACCAGATAGTTTTAGTTAGACATTTCAGTTGATTTAAGAATAAGAGTTCACTTCTGAAGGACACATCAGACAATCCGTGGAGTTTTGAGATGCGGCGTGTGATTTAGGTTCGAAGCTCCTCTGGGAAGCGGTAACATCTGCATGAGAGCCATCTATCGATAGATTGAAGAAGCGTAGAATGGGCCACCTCGGCAATATTTCCCATCTCTCCTCTCCCACAATACATTTCCTTTCGGCTGTCTCCTTATCTCCTTTGTATCTAAAAACCTTCGCTGGAATTTAGACGACCTGATTACGAGAGAGGCCTCAAACCTCACGAGAGAAAGAGGCAATATAGATGGCATTCGCTCATTCCGTCACATTGCCCATATCTATGCGTTCCTTTCCCCCCTAATTACGGACACTCTTCGAGTTATTTCCCGGGAGACCCCGCCGCCTCTCCCACTTTAAGAAATCGCTCTCCTTCGCCAAAAGGATTTATGGTCCGGCTGGGAACGGAGTGTCTCTGTCACTAAATGAGGCGGCGTTTGATCGCAGCCCGGAAAATAGATTGCTTCTCCCGGAGACTTCGAAGGAAAAGAAAAACAAATCCACCCGAATGGAATTCGCCGAGAGATTGCTTACGAGAAGTTTCCTTTATTTTGCTCTCGCGAGAGTGGGGAATAATAACTATCGAGCGGAGTGGGAGCGGGAGACAAATTGCTCCGGCTGCTCTTAAGGGCCAATAAAGGTCGCGAAGGCTGTCGAGACTCCAATTAAAAAAGGTTGACACAAAGGGAAGGGAGTCGGGAAATTCCGCCGCGGATTAAGTGTTGAATCGGAAACGCAAACGCGTTCTTCTTTGATTCGCGTGATCGTAACTGTCCGGAGGAGTTTTATTCATTGCCCCTTTGGTTCATTCGTTTTGAAAATTTGACGAATTGAGGGATTCGGTTTATTTTAAAAGGGGCATATGAACGGTTAACCTGTGAAGAGTTACAGTTTCTGCTTATTCCATTCTTATTATTGTACTCCCCACGTGGCTTCTATCTCCCTTATCCTCTGAAGTCGTATAGTACAAAAAAGCGTTCGTATGAGCGAAATTAAACATTCAGAGTTCCTAGGCGCAAAGATCAAATTGAGGAATTTTGAGTAAAAATTCAAATTTTTCATAAAACTTAAAAATGTGCATCCCATAGAAATCTCAGTCACTTTTCTTCACTGCGAAAATTATAAATGAATAAGTTTTGAATTACATATTCATTACATGGTATTTCTATAAATTACGATGAATGTTGGGTAGACACTACTTAGTGAAATGTACGATATTCTATAAACAAAATGTATACACTCACTCAAGAAATATAAAATTCTTTCCTGAATCAATAAACCTGAAAGATTTGTTACTAAGAATTTATTAGCAGTCTCATCGAGGCCTTCAGCAGGCGCCTATTGCGCCTAATTACAGATCCATCCCTGGTTGTACGTATCCGTTGCTTTCCATAATTGCTTGGTGGCTAAAATAATCCTTTCGAAACTGGAAAGACAGATTTAACTATACTATTGACATTCATTCCTTTCTACAAAAAAAGCTACTTCTACTATTTATATTAACTAATACAATTTCCAACTTCCCTGATTACTCCTCCGAATGTCTTTAAATATACCTTCTTATTGTTATGCTGTTATTTCATAAAAGCATCCATAAACGTTACGTTTCTATAAAAAATGGCAGCCTCCGATTAGCCGAGTGGGTAACGTGTTCAACTTCGGTTAAAGCGGTTCCGTGTTCGATTTCTGGCGGAGACCTACATGCAAAATGACCTTGGCTGTCGAAACACTTTTAATACTACAACTACTACAATAAAACTTGGTTACAGACGCAATTTCGAAAATATCGAAAATATCGATTGACAATATCGAAAAAAATACGACATCCGATGGATGTCAAGCAAGCTTCCATTTACGTTTTCCTAACTGACAGATGACGAGGGCGTATTTAGTCTTTGAACTACTAGGTACATCATAAAATATAAATTATACCAACAAAAGTGGAACACAACTGATTTCATTCTAGCAGAATAACATGAAATATATAAATGCTCATAGAAAAATGAGTTGTGAGGAAAAAAAAACGAAAGTTTTGTGGAGAAAAACCCGCGATGTTGAGAAACGTCCGCACGAGAAGGGGGGCGATAAAAATCAACGAAAACTCTGAGGTAAGAAAAAAATTACAAGAACATATGACGAGGAAATGATTTTGTTTCGTCTGATGTGATGATACATCAGCGCATAAGACTTTCGTCGAACCCAAAGGAGTAAATTACGAAAAGGAAGAAAGAGAGATGCAAGTAGATATAATATATCTGATAATTCAAATATGTATGATATGTACTATGACAATTAAGAGGGGATTCGTCCCAAAAATTTGACGAATCGAGAAATTCAGTTCGTTCGGAAATTGCACGCAAATTTGGTTAACCTGCCGAGAGTTACCCTTAGTAAAATTTGGTAAAATTGAACCCTTGTTTTTTATAGCGCAAGAGTTCAATCGTGTGCAGAATGTATGCAAGAGGTCATGCAAATTTTTAAAGTCCGGACGCAAAATTGTTGTATTTTTGGCCAGCTTTTTTCGATTTTGTTCGTCGCCAACATTATTAAATTTTATTTGTAAGATGGCGCATCCACAGCATGCCCATAAATGTGAAATGGAAAATTCAAATGGAACTCCACTAGAGATCACGCAGGTAGTCGTCAAAGTGGTGATAGCAGATGAGTTTGCGACCTTGGAGGTAAAACATGACATTTAAACAGAACATACATCGGAATTTTAATTTTATGGTTGATTTTCAATGGCGGGAATGATAGGAGGAATTTGATTGAAATCCGCGGTTAAGCCTTCAACGTTAGCTTGTTATTTAAACTATGTATAGGGTAGAAATTTCCATTCCTTTCACGTTCTCAGAAAATATTTGTCTATGAATAGTGAATGCATTTGCTGCATACCAGGGATGCATGCACCGCAATGCGTAACACAATAGTCAATTTAACTATTTTGCTATGCAACCATTTACTACGAACCCTGAGGTATGGTTTACACGATTGATCTATATCCGAGGTATATTACATTTTTTTGCATTATATCAACTCCCTCCATCAAAACATCGAGATTAAATTTCCTGTCTTCCCAATACATATTTCTGAAATCACGTTCACTTGCCGTACTGGGTTCTTTATTTTAAGAAAAATTGATACTCGAGTTCCGCATTGCATTGGCGGTGAGGCTTAAAAAGGTTTGGCACCGAAAATGTCTCTCAATAATTTTAAAGGACCTTCATATATGTAGCAGTTTTTACTATCAAGACTTTGATTTACTCATGTCAGTTACTAGATTGGATTTATCGTCATAGATACTAAAGTTTGTATTTACCGCACAAAGAGAGGAAAATTAATTAGAGAAATCACCGGCTGTGTAGCTTTATGCGCAGAAATTTATTTCCTTTAAAGTTTTTCTGTACCTGAGTTAAGCTATTTTTATTCCTCTTTCAGCAATGGAGCCATAATGGAGCTTAGTGTACTGGCCATCACATTTAACGGTGGATTCGGTTCGTTGACTTTGAGGCGCTTTAAAAAATGCCTTTAAATTTCAATAAACTAACAATTATGTACTTTATTAATGAAGAAGAATTAATTTTAAACTTGGACTTAAATAACATTGTTTCATTCTTCTTAAAAACATTATATATTCACTTTGCATTTTAAGTTTTACATGAAACGCTCTTATTTTTGCAAGTGTCCATGAAAAAGTATGTCTAAGAAATACATACATATATACAATCGTCTGTATTGGGCAAAATTTGTCCTTTAGAGTCCCACTTCCCATTTAACTCTTGTCAAAATAATGTGCAGATACGGAATGTAATATGATGTAAGATATTAAACTATGATATACATATATATTTTAACAAGCGCTCATTAGAAATAGAAATAGAAGAAGGAAAGAAAGAATGGTTTTGTGGAGGAAAAAAATGTGTGATTTTTCCACAGAAAACATGTTTCCACTACAGGAAAACATCCACAAGGAGAAGAGGGGCGAGAAAAACCTGCGAAAGTTGAAGGAGAGAGTGAAATCAAGAGAGAGAGTTTAGGTAAAAAATAATAAATTACAAAAGTTACAGTCGTATGCAACAAATATAAGAACATTATTATTCTTTGTCATAATCATGCTCTGATANTTTTTATCACAATAAAAGTGTCTCTACTGCAGGAAAACACCTACAAAGAGAAGGTGGGGCGAGAAAAACCTGCGAAAGTTGTAGATAGTGAAAAAAATAAAGAGATAGAGTATATAAAGGATAGTAAAACTTTAAAAGTAATTATTGTATCCAAAAGTCAGGATATAATTATTCTCTTGCAATGAAAGTTGAATATAACAAAAATATAACGCATAATATGAAGATTGGATTCACACTTAGATGCGTTCGTGATATTAGTACAAAAAGTTAATAGTACAAAAGAAATAGTTCTGAGAACTAATGTTTTAAAACTCTAAATGTACCAATCAAATAGATTTAAATAGATGTAATGCAAAGGTTTCATAAAACTTCTGTGTGAATGGCCAATCGGATTCTTCCTGGATGTAGGCAAATTATTCCAAGTAGAATATTTAGTTCATTACTGCGAATGAGAAAGGTGCAGAGGTGAGTACATCTCCGTTAGTTACGTAGTCTTTGTTCTCTCGCTAATGGATGAGCCAGAATGAGGCACCGAGAAAAGTTGCTCGGTCGGAGTGAGGGAGAGAAGGGATGGCGTCGGAGATTGGGGTTGAACTTAATTGACCTTGTCCTTCCGTGGCAGATGGATCCAGCTGCGATCAGCGAGGGTGCATTGTGGTGGATTTGCCTTCTGCGAATCCCAGCCTTTTCATTGATCTCCCTTATTTGCTGTAGTTGCTTTACATTTGCTCCTCCAAATGACCTTTTGTGAGTCTTCAAAAAGACACGGCATCCAATTAGAAATTACCCCGTATCTATTGCCTACTTTCTCATTATTAGGGTTTTATTTATTATGCGAGAAATTACGTTCGTGACTTTCAAATTCAGTTCAGTTTTGTAAACGTCCACGATAATGAGTTTGGTTTTCTCTGTATTCATTTTAATTAATGAAGATAAATTTGAAGGCTTCTTAAATGCAAAGTTAAGGTTTAACTTTTTGTTTGATGTAGTCTTAGGCTTTTATTTACTGAGAATAATTTGAAAATACTTAAAGGGGAAGGTTACACGTAAGAAGAGGTTCACAGGTCTCAATCTCACCCAAATGAAGCTTACTATTGCTAAATACACCAATTACCGGTCACCTGACCGGTCAGGTAATTGGTGAATTTAGATGAAACTATGAACCGTAATATGAATAATTATGAAACTATGAACGTATACTTGACTGTATTTAAAGAGTGAGTTTATGCTTATCAACCACACCATACCACAACCTCATTTTATATGCAGGGGATTCTGTCGAGGGGAGGTTTGTTTGAGATATAAAATGTGAAATTCAAAGGATGTGTGTAGGTTATGACGAGATAATAATGAATATTTCAATGTTGTGTTATGTGAATTTGTAGAATGTAATGATGTTTTATGCCAATTTTATGAATGCTTTGATTAAAAAAGACGACGAAAAACATCAATATTAATGCCGACTCAAGGGAAATTGGAAAAAAATGGTTTTGAAATTACCTCGAAAGGTGAATACTATAGCAAGTATTTTTTTGCGGAAATTTATGATAGTATAATGGATAAAAATGTCATAAGTTATGAAAGCCACGATAATCCATTCATATTTTCAAAGTAACGTAGTATATATAAGACTTTTTAATCCTCTCATCATAGAACCTATAATAACCGCAGCTTTTAATATCATAGTTGTAGATGAGGCTCTTGAATTACATTTCGTGGAAGCAGATTCATAATTTTGACAAATATATCCATCGAACGAAAATATCCTATGGTTGACCACATCGGAATACACATAATTGCGTCAGCTTCCGTATAGTATCGTATCATAAATGTTAAATCGGCGTAGATATCCCAGGTCCGCGTTGAAATAATGAAAGTCAATCTCCTTCGTGCAGGATCATCACTGCAATATAATTTCGTTGGATATCACTGTTTTATGATTAATTCCGAAAGTAATCAGCAGATTAGGATATCTTTGCAGGAGAAATCGCATCGCCACGGCATTCATGGCTATTACGCTGCGCTGTACATGAGCTGTTTTGACGATCAAGAAGTTCTGGAATCTAAAATAGGCTGTTTGACGCCGCAGAGAGTATCGTTAGGAAATTTTAATTGGTAATAACAGGAGATTTCGCTAATGAATGGTGGTGGGTGAACATGGGCTTGGGAGATTAGTTGGATAGTAACGAACGAGTAGCACGCTCATGCAAACGGCACGAGCGTTACGATAAATAAACTATATTGATCGTATCCGGTAACGAAACAAGAGTCGGTTTTCCTTTTGGGATAAAAGGTGATCCAATCTCGAAAATTGTAATGGTTGGAGTGTTATGGTTTCTGGCTATCACCAGGATGCTGAATTACTAGTCAATGTGAGAGTATCAAAGTGCGAGGACAATTTTCTGTCAAATCAAATCAAGTAGCCATTCCAACAGTAGATTAAAATGTCGTAAGACTTCCCCCTCGCATAAAAGAACAATTAGCGGATTGCTTGGATTAATTCGATGAAGTTGCATTTCAACGATGCTGCATTAATCTGCTGTGATTTCACGTAACAAATCCTGTATTCCAGCATTATGGTCCTTTTACTGGCTTAGAAACGACATTTTTGACTTAAAGCTCTCCATGTTATTTGAAAATGTAACCTCCATTGATGATAGGTTTAGTATTCAATCAAAATGTTTGATATTGGAAGGTAAAATACGATTGAAAGATACTGATTTATACAGAACGAATACTGTGACAGTGTACATGACCCAATGTTAAAAAGTTATTTCAACTTTATAATAAAAGCTTTCGGTGTATTTTGATCTTCTAACTATAGCGTACGAGAATATTGATTACATTTAATTTTTGCATACCTTTCTGTACATTGTACAAAAGTACAGTAATATGATAAATGATGAGTACACACTTATTTTACCCTTATTTTATTATTGCAATTATTTCGATTGCAAGTTCTGTACGAGGACACTTTATAAGTTGCCTGAAATGATGTTTCATAAGTTATTATTGCATAAAGTTGCATCCTCTTCATGACTTCTGGAGTAGATTAGTGTATTAATTTCCAATGACAAATCATTTCCATCATTTAAAACCCGGTAAAAGAATTCTTGGTTGTGAAATGATATTTCCTCATTTAGCGGAAGCACTCCAGTTTGTTTAAATAATTATTATTGGCCGTGAATAATTTAAACGCTTTCCTTTAATTAAATATAAATCATATTATTTCATATACCTGGATTTCCAATATTAATGGACAAAAATTAGTGCAATAATGTGAGTGTCCCTTCTCAACTCTTTAAAGTAATATGTCGTTCTGATGACAGATGGTCTCCATTTCTCTGATTTGTATTAAAAGTTAATGAAACTAGATCATTAACTGCGTAAAAACAAAACTGCCGGAATCTGATAGCTAATTCTGCTGAACATTATTTATTCGAAATTCTAAAATCGGAGAACCACCGAAATTCAATTCCTCTATCGTTAAAAATCGGAACCACAGTCAATAGTTGTGCTAAAAAATGAATGGGTCACATACTACATCTTTATTAATTAGGAATCTTAAGCAACGACTCTCAATCGCAGGAAGAACGTCCGACTGGATGCCATCTTCAGGATTTGGATATTCCTTGACAATTTCTCCTCTGCTCCTCCAGCAAAACATCCTTTCATAAATAATATAAGTTCCTCATTCGTAACATATTTAGGAGTTTTATTATTGCTTTAACATCTCTCAAACAGAGATTAAGCCTAATTTTGAGTGAAAAACGTTGTTTAGATTGCTTGTTTCTTTGTTGTTTGTTTAATGTATTTTACATCGGAAAAATTATAATTCTTAAAATTCTTAAAAATTTCTAATAACTACCTTCAGGCATACTACTTGAATTAAAGACGCATTACTAAATTTAAAAAAGAGCGAAACCCGAGATTTACTTCCAATTTAGGTTAATTCAACTCTATTTTAAACTCAACCAACTCCTGCTTTTACTTGGTGGCGTTTTATAATAAAACGTGAAACGTAGAAATATCTAGCCGAAAAAAACTCAAATATGTAAAATAAGAGCGCCTTAACCAAAATGTTGGTGGAAAAATATATATCTCATGTCAGAACCTTTTCTTCGTATACTATGCGCAAAAAGAGAAACAAGAGGAGCGAATATGTTGGAAACGAAGCTGCGGAGGGAAAAATGTATTGAGAAAAAATGAGCGCGCAAAAAATGTGTCAGCAGAGTCTTCCTTCTTTCTCTCTCTTGCTTGGAGTCACCTTCTTTCTTCTTCCCTTATCCATCGGTCTTTTTCTTTCTCCTTCCCAACAGCATCCTTTGCGGAGTTACAACACGGTAGGTGGCGGAAACGAAAAACGCCTGCATAATTCATGGGCCGGTGTTATCCCGGTACGTGAGGAACGGCACAAATTGGAGGACAGGAGAGACGGCGTCGTGGAGGGAAGACTTCGGACGTCCTTCTAGAAGTTTTGGGGGAGATTGTCGGTAAACGAGGCGAAGGAATTTTAGCAGCTCCTTGAGGGATGAGCCGGGAGCGTCCGTGAGAAAAATGGCCGGTCAGAGAGGTGGATATACGCTCTTCTTATTTCCATCGGAGAGGAGTGGTGCTCGTAAATTTTGTTGATAATCACCTTGGTTACACAGAGGTGAAGTGTGAGGAATTCCATACCGGGATCATGATTTGTTGCCCGAGCTGCAACCGGTGCCAGAGATCAGATGCGATCTGGGGATGGCTTTGATCTCCTTCTTGTTCACCCTTATCATCTCGTGCCTTAGTCGACAGGAAACAACTCGAAGTCGAATTTTTATTGTTTTTAAATGGATAGACGGAAATATACCAATTTATTTGACTTTAATGAAGTGAGAGTAATTTCATGTGCTCATCATAACGTGTTAGGACAATATATTGGTGAATCGCGGAGATATGTCTGCTGTCATTCATCGAGCAAATATTTAATCTCATTCGTGATTCATAACATGCTCTCTGTCTCTGCACATATATCTGAATATCTTTTGATTGTTTACATTTAAACATAAATATTTGATTTCGAATTTAATCCTACTGCTGTTTATGCATTAATTTCGCTATATTTTGTATGTTTTATTAACTTTGATTGAGAAAACGACAAATGAAATTTTAAATACATCCAGCTTTACTTTCCTCATTATTTTACCATAATTTCAATATTTCTCTGCTCTTCGAAATTTCATTGAATCATTTTTCCTTGTGCTTTATAATTTTTCTGTTTTTTATTTCTGTTAATTCGATTCATTCTTACTTGACACAAATTCGACATCTCTTATTTTCTGTATGAATTTGCACGTATTGTTTTTTTAAGGCTTGTAGCTGACAGTTTCCTTTTCCTTATTTTTTCCGCCTTCTTATTAAATTTTAGTTGCTACTGTTGGTAGGTTTTCGCAGGTTTTTCACGCCCTCCTTTGTGGCCGCTTTCCTCCTGGGTTTTATTTTTTTCTCTAAGCTCGGAATTAAGTTTATTTAAATCCACACAATATTTCTTTTCTTTAGTTGATTTTTCTTATTTTTATCTCCCAAAAGCTCTCTCTTCCTATTAAATATCCAATAGCAAATGGGTAGCTGTAAGAAGGGACTAAAAAGTTTCAATCTCACCCTTCAATAAAGAAGTTATATTATTACCGTTATTATTATAAACTGTATCACACGAAATCTTACTAAAGATGCTCCTAATACTTATAATATTGATATCGGTAGGCATAGATAAGTCCTCTAAAAATAGCATCACTCGGTACCGATTCAACAACTTAGCTAAGTTCTCTGCAATTACGGTTTATAATAAGAAAGAGCTAAATTTGCAGCTTCTACTTCAAAATTTTTGAATTTTCTCGTTATTCATAAATATAATCTATCTACCATGTAAGCTAGCTTATTCACTAACAATATCATCCTTGTATTGTATTATTATAATTTTTTCAATGTCATTATCTAAGTTTAACGTTCTATGATAAGCTAAATCTAAATGTAGATATCTTAACTGTGTATGTACTTAATTGTGTCTTATGTAATGCATTGCCTACGGGAGGTTTTTGGAGGGGTTTCCCTACCGTCCTTGGGCAAATGCCAGGCAATCCTATGTTTAATATGTTATGCTCCCCTGAAGTACTGCCACCTGGCTAAAAGGCCAAATTGCAGTGAAGATGAAAATAAATAATAAATAAATAAAATCTTTTCCGTATAATGATGCTGAGTTACTGTGCTAGCGATTAAAAGGAAATAAGTTGTGACTTACTAATAACAAAATCGTAATTGAAATTAAAGCAAATCTTATACATTAAGGCGTATTATTTTGTATTATATTACGTGATGTCCACCGCATATGCTGGGAACACACTTTGGCATTTCTTTAAATTATTATTAATTCAAATTACTGATGTATTCCGTGAGAAAGAGATACATATATAAGAAAATACTGTTTTAAGTATGTCATTATAGGTTATTAAAATCTAATTTTACGATACTTAATTTCTAATTATAGGCAAGTAGAGAATGGATTTAGGTTTCAATTACAATTTTATAGTTATCGTAGTAGTTAAGAGCGGAATTATAAAATCATTAGTGTGATAAAATAATTCTACTAAATCGCCATTATTTTCGTAGTTGAAAGTAATCAACAGCAGTCGTAACTTGGTGGAGTTCCATAATGAGCTCCAAATTAAACTATTTATTTTTTCCGCCACAAAATTAACATCGCACCGCTGGACTCGACGACTTCTACGCGTGTTAATGGCGTCAGAAAGCCGTAAAATTTTTCAATCTTTTGCGCGACATGAAGAGGGTCGGAATTCGGTTGTGTTTAATTTACTATGGAGTTTTAGGGCTTTTCACTTCATCAAACAAAATCCGCAAAAAATCCAGATAATCAATTTTAATCATTAAACGTTCCCAGCAAAATGAACACAAAATTAAATGTTTCGTGTAAACAAGGTTAGAATCGACTGCTACAATGCTTAGAAACGAGTAAAAAAGTCGAGTAAACAGCAAGTACTTCATGAACGAAAGTAGCTCGCATGATGGGTGTCTTTTTCGGGCATACAACTTTAAATTCAGGCGTCGTCCGCGCAAAAAACTTTCCGGAATTAGCATCGGAAAGGCTGAACTTGACGAAAATAAAAACTCACAAGCAGTCGATAACATTCGTGAATGGACACAAAAACTTTGAGGCTTTTAATGAATTATTGCCGGCGGTGGGTATCGAAAGGTGAAAAAAAAAGAAACGCTCCCCGGACGCATTTTAACGTTTTTGCCACAAACTTAAACGAGCGGGTAAACAGTTCATCCTGTGGTGCACCAGAGCACGTCCCGCTTCGATAAAGTTGGCAGCGACAAAACGAAAAACGAAGAACCGCCCGCGAGACAAATGCAAAATATCGACCGCAGCGAGCCGGCATTTCGGGAAAGGAGCGGGCAAAAACAGAAAGGAAGCCTCCACGCAAAGCGACAAAATAGCAGCCGCCGCGCGCGGAGGCGGGGAAAAAATATAATTAGTAGACAATACTCCCCAAATATTAATTTAGAATTAGTCCCTCGGCGCGCTGCTGCGCGAGAGATTGGTCCATTAAACCTTTCCTCGGCTCCGGAGCTCAAATCCCGCCGAAGAGCCCCTCCGTCATCGCTCGCTTTGTCATTACCAAAACCATCCGATGTCATCGGATTAATCACGTGTTTGCGCCCATTGATTAGTAATGCGGTTTTAGGCTCTGCGGTGTGGGTCAATCAGTGGAGCAGGTAAACATTTGGAGACCGCGGAGCAAGTGCCGTCCCCTTGGAGGCACTGACTTGTCCCCCGGGTTAATACCGAGAGGCTCCGGCGCCATACGGCGTGGGAGATCCGTAAGTTTTACCCCTCGCTTATCTTGCGACCAATTTCATCACACCCGCCGAAACAACATGGTGTCAACGTGGTGCCATGGTGGTCGTGATATAATTGGAATTTTGACAAAAATATCCGCCGCGGAATTCCTCTTACTCCGCGAGATTTTCAATAAACTCTTGCATTCACCGCTGAATGAGTCCCGAGCGGGGAAAGTGAGTCGCGGTCTCTTTGGCCATATGGAATGTTTGAATATTTGATGTGGAATCGCCGGCTCATGCATCCGCCAACGCCTGCACGAATAGGCTTGAGCGCTAAGTGCGGGTTGATGGCAAAACTAAAAGCGAGTTTTCATTACGCCGCATTGTTATTTCAACGCATCCCTCCTTCGCGCCGATTACAGAGTCAGAGAGAGGTGAAAGTTGACAATGACGCCAAGCCGCCTTTTCTGCGGTGGAACTGCTACCTCGGCGAGACAGAAATAAACGTCGATGAGCTATGAGCGAAAGATATTAGATTAGCATAATTTCGCAGTCTTATGAAACTTCTTCATACCTCAACCAGGACGACGCGACTATCAAAGAGGGCATTATCTTTTGAATTTTAATTAACTCGATGTTTTGAATATGATTATAAAAGATTAACTAAAGTCCTAATTTTACCCGAAGCTGTATTTTGTATTATTATAAGTTTAATCTAACAATTATTATTGAAACCTTTCTAAGCATTCATGAATACGTTCTAAGTTTTTCGAAATTAGGAAATTGGACAGAAATCAGAAACAATCGAATGACAATACAATCTATTTCAAACAAATAANTTTTTAAATATTTTATTTCGAAGTAGTTTATGACGATAATTTGTTAAAATGTATATTAATAACGCGTTACGATTTAGCATTTAAGCGTTTTTTTCCGAGTAGTTTGCAAAATAGAAATGTTTCCACTGAAAAAAGAGTATTATTATTTATGAAATATAGGTACCTCGGGGAAAGACATTAAAAATGATAAAACAGACTTAGTAATTTCCACAAATAAAACTTTAATACACGACCGATTTCAGCTGTACGCCATCATCGTGGTGATGATGGCGTACAGCTGAAACCGGTCGTGTATTAAAGTTTTATTTGTGGAAATTACTAAGTCTGTTTTATCATTTTTCATGGATAGTTTATTTATTCTTGAAAATAAATGTCTACTGTCTCATTGTGTATAGCATTAGAATTAGTATTTTAAACTATAAAATTAATTTCCGCTTTCACGTAATTACCTCGCAACTATTGAATCGATCAAAAAATTATAAATAAAGGATGAATTGACATCGAATATGTATTTAATAACGAGATTGCTCTGAGAATTCAATTATACATACACGTTTTACGAAGAAAGATTTTCTCAAACCCTAAACTTAATAAAATCTCTTTATGAGGGAAGAAATATTCTTTCTTAAATCATGAATATAGTTTGACTTCTTCTCTGAAGAAGTCAAAAGTACACCATTTGCCCCAGTTTTATATGTGTGCGATATTATTATAATTTCACTCCCGTGGTTTTGCCTTAATTTTCGAAACAGGCAAATCATTTCCTTGCTCTCCGAATAAGTTTCGAAAAAGGAGCCCGCTAATTTAACTTCCAAAACTTGAGGCAAAAGTGGCTTGGAGAATTCCGAAGAAAAGTTCCCTTTAGACGACAGAATTCATCACGCTCATGTCAACCTGCAAAAATAATGAAGTAAGAAACCGGTTTTGTTTATCTTTCCTCGGCTATCATTTAACCCCGAAACTTACAACTCCAGAGGTGGGCGGCGGAGAACTTTCAGTTTCTATCACTGCATTTCTCCCTCTACGCGATAAAATGTGAAAGAGAGAGGAATAGGAATAGAAGAGGGAGAAGAAGGATAGAGTGGGAAATTCGAGGAGGAATATTCGCGAAGTAGAGGAGAGAAATAACGTAGAGGAAGGGGAACGGAAGTAGAAAAGGGAGTGATTAAGAAGGGTCTAAGAGATGATATTCAGGGATAGAAGGGGAGAGAAAAAAGGCTGACAGGGGTTAATAAGGGATGGTTAGAGATAAAATTAGGGTTTTCGGGGAAATATGGGAGAAAGCTGGTGTCGAGTGATGACACCAAGAAAGAGGTTGAGAGAAAAAAGTGTGGAGTAAAATTGGCGGAACTTGGAGTGAGACAGAAAACCAAATTGAAATGCGCGAAAAGGTAAACATAGGAAAACAAATACGCAGAAAGCGGTAAAAGTTTCAATAATAACAAAAAGGTTTAGATATGTAATCTATTTTAGTCAAAAGCATATCTTGGTAAACGGAATTCGTCTAAAAACAAGGAGAAGAAAAGGCCTGACCTGACGATAGCGTTTGTGCCGAAACCGGTCGGCAAATAAAATCCTTTAGTGTCGAAATTTACGAAGTTTCTTTTCTTTCTGTTTGGGATATCTTTCCACGAAGTACGGCCGAATATGATAGAATTTAAAAGTAATTCGTCTAGATCTCAACTTCCCTAAGGTTATAAAAAACAACGTAAATATGAAAATTAGGGATTTTTTAAGATTAGAAAATGGAAAAATAGCTTACTTTTGAGGGAATGTCAAAATCCCCAATTAAACAGAAAATTTGAGAAATTGCAATTTATAAGCAATAGATTATGAGTGCAGACTGAAAAACATGGCCAAATACTCAGTGAGGCAAACGCCTCCTGGTGCCCAGTTGTGTAACTAGGCTTCATTGGTGCCTTTCTTACAATTCGTACGAGTAGCCCTTTAGTTTACATCAACGACATCAATGCCCTAACCGAGATTTGAACTTGGGACGTTGGTGTTACTAGGATCGCACGTTAACCTCTACTTAACCATGTCCGACATTACGATATCCAGTATTTACGGTAGCCAGGTCACAGAGATAAGGTACAAAGATTATTTAGCATTATAATTATACAAACATAATTCGGGGAGATAGCACTATACATGCAAGGTATGGTACATTTCTGATTGATATAGGACTACAATCAGCTAATGGGATCTTAAACAGAAGAAGTATCTATCATGTACCAAGGAGGAGACCAAAATGGAACGGAACATTCTCGTTCTATCATTCAATGGCGGCCTTCTTGATAAGACTGATCGCCAATGATGAAAATAATCTTTTCTTACGGAAATCCTAGGGATCAGATGCAGCAGACTACTGGGATTGCTTCATTTGATTTCATCGGATAAGAATTTTAGAAGAGTCTGAGAATGAAACAGTCGTATCCAAACAAAAACTCGCTTCTTAAATTGGTGGATAAAATTAGTTTTTCTTCACAAAGTTACCTTCGTTATATTCAACAACATGGTGACTGTAGTTTCATTAGTAATTTAGAGTTAATTCGGGGAAGTCCAAAAATTTTAGCACATATCAATTTTAATCACGGGATAAAGTAAAACATAAGCCTCAGAATGTGAAACGAAAGGGTACGGGATGCTTGAAAAAAAAACCCAAAAGATGATAGGTAGACAAAAAGCGTAAGTAGAAACGGAGAGACGAACTTTCAGTTCTCACCCGCAGAAAGCCTTCCGTCCCTCATTTTCCATACGGCGGATAAAGTTTTTCGACCGTGTCGGGACACATGATCCGCCACCCCGCTCCGAAGGCCATCTCTCGCCATGGATCCACCTCGCAAACATCTCCTTAAATCTTGGATAAAAAAGAAGAAGTCCTCCCGACCAACCCCTACCCTCGCCAGACTTGAGATCTCTTTCGCCGGAAACTTTCAGTTTCCGAGATCCTGTCGTAAAGTTCCAGGGGTTGGTAGCGCCGAGCCGTCTGCCAGCCGCGCCACCGTGCGTCAGAAGGATGAAATAGGAAGGGGGCACCGCCACGGACTTAGGAATGGATCCGCAGCATCGGACGCGGGGGAATATGTGAAAAACAAAACACGATCTGGATGCGGAGAAAGGAGGCGGGAGTGTGGAGAAACGGGATCCAGCGTGGAAGAGTTTGGGGAGATGTGGAGGATTGAGTGACCATGATCCAGAGAATTCTCTTCCCTCCCTTCGGAGATCCGAGAGGAAAAGGTAATACGAAAGGAGATGTCCGACTAGATTGGGATTGAAAGGATTGAACAGAGGGGGGTCGAAAGTGATGGGAGGAAACGGAATCGTACGGAGAAACATTTAATGTTGACATTGTCTGATGTTTGCCGGAGATATTGGTCGAAAGGGGGCTTATTAACGAGAAGCGTGAATTCCAGGGAACGAACGTATGATGGCGCCTTTCCGATCTATTGGGTTTAGCGCTGCCAAACGGAATGAAACTAGTTAATCTACTTTCTCAGTCATCCCCGTATGCGCTTTATGGATGGCTAACTCTGATAAACCTAATAATGATGACACTGATAAAGTCCTTTCCCCCACATATCACTATCACACATCGAGGTGCATTAACAATAATTGACTGGATACGCTTCATGTTCAACATGCTCCTTGTTTATTTGACGCTAAATACAGATTCGAAAAGGGCACATTTCATAAATTCAAGTAAAATTGCAGTTGTGTCCATACATATTGGCTTTAGGAATGGATTATCTAAATTCTTTGAATATCAAAATTTATTTTCTGCTTTGATTTCGAGGGAAAGATCTAGTTTTTATACAAATGGAGAAGTGTTGCCTTACAATTCTCTTCAAGTTTAGGTGCGGAAAATTACATTTTACAAGATCAAGTGAAAAATAATACATATTCTTGTCATAAAGGAAGAATCAGTTACATTTAAAAAAATTTCTTCCTCTCTAAAAACGTTTTTCCTTCTAATATCACCTCAAAATGATGTTATAATGAATGAAAAGAGCTGTGACCAACGGACTAAAAGAACGTTTCCTTGTGAAGAGATAGTTTCGTTAAGTTAAATATATTGATCGATTTATATGATATCACCTTATAACGTCCAGGAAGGGAATTTGACTAACAAAAAAATGTTTCCATTGAGAAAATATGAATTTAAATGCATTAAATACGAAAGATGGTAGTACAAATTGTAAAGCAAAAGTAGAAAAATATAAAATCCATTTCGCCAAACCAAGTAATAAATCAAGTAATATAAACCAAGTAATTAAAATTTTTTAAATAAACCGTCTCCAGTCTTCTTGAAGCTCGAACATTCAAAATTTTAGCTCAAGTTCAAACCAAACTTGCCAGTTTTATGAGATTAGTATCGGTACTTCGATTACATTTCTCATCTCCAACAATTATTGCAGTTATTCTTACCTTCGACTCACGTCCTTCTAAAACTCATCGCATTTGTCTCCGGGATCCAAAAACGGTGGGAAGAGAGAGAGAGAGAGGAAAGACGGGGATATATATTGGAAGGGTCGCGATGAATTGAATGATCTCCTATTGACTTTCGTTTCAGATTGGAAAAGTTTTTGGGTGCTAAGGAAGGGATTCAATATTAGGCTCGATTGGAGATTGGAGGATAAATAGGGATAATGAGGGGACCTTTCATTCTTCACGGGCGAGGAAAGTACAGTGAACTGTGGAGAAGAACACTAATGACGACAGCGAAGAGAGCATTTATGTTTGCTCAAGGTTTATATTTTCCCAAAGAGCTTTGTTTATAGAAGGGGTATGGACAAACTTCACTTCTCACTCTCTTGGATCTTAAAATGAAAGAAAAAGAAAAAGAATTTCGGCTCTTAGGCAAGGAAAAAACTCACGATATCACATTAAAGGCAATGTTACTTAGTTTTCGAGGCAAATAAATTAACAAAAGCATTCAATTTTTTCCATGCAGTGGGAACATTTTCCGCGATAAAAGATACGTCTTTTCTTCCACAAACCCATTCTTTCAAAACCATTCTTTCCTTCCTATATCTATTGCCGTCGTAGTACCTGCTGAAAATGTGTATTAATCTAGCTTGAAATATCATATAATTATATGTATTTGTTATTTTGCATAACATTCTGACAAGAGTTGAATGGAAGATGGGACTTTCTAGCAAACATTTTGCCTTATAAAGACGTTCGCATTCCATTTTACTATTTTAATGATTTAATTATACAAACATAATTCGGGGAGATAGCACTATACATGCAAGGTATGGTACATTTCCGATTGATATAGGACTACAATCAGCTAATGGGATCTTAAACAGAAGAAGTATCTATCATGTACCAAGGAGGAGACCAAAATGGAACGGAACATTCTCGTTCTATCATTCAATGGCGGCCTTCTTGATAAGACTGATCGCCAATGATGAAAATAATCTTTTCTTACGGAAATCCTAGGGATCAGATGCAGCAGACTACTGGGATTGCTTCATTTGATTTCATCGGATAAGAATTTTAGAAGAGTCTGAGAATGAAACAGTCGTATCCAAACAAAAACTCGCTTCTTAAATTGGTGGATAAAATTAGTTTTTCTTCACAAAGTTACCTTCGTTATATTCAACNCCCGGATAGTCAAGTGGGCACCACGTTTGAGTTTGATGAATGTGATCCCAGGTTCAATTTCCAGTAGGGTCCTACATGCCAAACGACTTTTACCTTCGAAGCACTTTTATAAATGCTACTATTATATTGAACAATATTTTACTGAGTGGTCTGGCATTCCAGTTCATGTTAATGTTCATACGCCACCCTTGAATATCATTCTAAGATCAGTATATTATGGAAAGGTAAAATGTATACAAAAGTACGGAAAAACCAAAAAAGAAGAGAAACGAAAGAATGAGTAAAGGAAGAGAGAAAGTTGCCAAACTTATTTCATAGAGTAAAGGATGGAAAAGAGCGGCTGGAAAAGATTCTTTCGGATTCTTTTGAAACTATGCGGTTGAGCCTGACAGTATATCGTCTTGCTCTCGCAGAATGAACCATATTATGTGGGTAGAAAACATGAATAGAATATGATATTGCGGTTTTGTGCTACAATGGGAGTCGAAAGCGAATTAGAACGACCTCAAAGAACCACTAACAGAAGAAAGCGGAAGGGAAAATGATTGTAAGCAAACGAGGGGAAAGTGCGTATAAAATGGGAGAGAGGGAAATGAAACGTAAAGTGACGAGGATAAAGCACGGCGTGGAAGGATGAATGAAGAAACGTTTTATGGGCAAATAAAACACGAATGTGAGGAGTGGTGAAAAGGGCACTAAAAAGTAAGGTAAGGAGCAAGATTAAAAGATTTATAGACTGAGTAAGAAAAAGGAGCCGTATATGCTCCCGGATAGCCAAGTGGGCAGCGCTTTCGACTTCGGTGAAAGTGGTCCAGGGTTCGATTCCCGGTGGAAGCCTATGTGCAAAATTGCCTAAGCTGTCGAAGCACTTTTACTCGTAACAAAACTACTACTAGGAGAGGTGCAGAATGAACTGCATGGGGAAATCAGATGCAAAAGGGAATATTAGAACTATGCCATAAAGTTATTCAAGAAATAATTTCGAATCATGGTTTTTATATTCGTGCTTTCTAAATGCATATGAAAATCTTAATTTTATGTAAATGCCATTAAATTGAATAAATATATGAATTTTCCAGATGATGTGAAAATCGCAGTGGATGAAACACTGCGATATGTCAGTTATTTCTCAAGAAGAAACAGGCACGAAAAAATGTTACAGGACCCGAACTCGAGCCCAGGCCTTTCATTTTTCGGTTGGTTCCTCATTCCATTCAGAGCCACTGAAAATATTTGAAAGAATTATATTTTCGCTTATTATATATTGCACATATGTCTAAATAAATAATTCGACTTATTTCTCTTACTTCGAATAATTTAACTTACAATTACAATTACAATTATTTCCAACTGTAATGAAGTTTGAATCTGCAATGAGCAGCATAAAGTTACAGCCTTTATGCTAAAAGTCATTGACACTGCAAAAACGTGCTGCTTTCTCAGAAAAACATGAATAAGAATTTATACCTGTTGAGGCTTTGGAGTATGAAAATTGAGATGGTTCATAGCACGGTCGTTTCTTTGAACGATTTTGCCGATGGGTGAGGCGGTAAGACAGACGCTTCTCAAAAGTGTCGCCAAAATGAATATCATAATGTAAATGTTTGTAAACGCAGCTGTTTTTTTCACAGTGAGTGAGTTATTGCTTTCTTCCTTTTTGAATTATTTAGAATAAATTTAGATATGTTGATTTAGAAAGAAAATAAATGGTGCCTTTCTATTTACTGCCAAATTGACCTCGTTGGCATTTCCTTACCAAAATACGTAAGTGTATCACTGACCCCATTTACTGCAGGTTGTCACTACAAAAACAATCCATGTAGAATCATCGGGTGCAGTTATCACTGTATATACGTAAAATAATTGTGCTTTTTAAAGCTTACTCAGCAAGGATTTCCTATGACAATAAGTTTATGACATTATTTTGTTATCATTAAACGTACGGGATGTTCAAATTCCCGTATATTTTTAGATTTGATTTTTTGATTTGTACTTTTTCTTTATTTGGCTTTATCCAATTGTAATTCTAAACTATTATTTGAATCTAAAGTATCATTTGATTTTTTTCTAAACTCTAGATACCTGTATGCCCGAAACGTTCTTTACTTCAGATTCAAAACCACCGACAAAGATATGTATCGATTAGATTCCATTAATAAATTAAATTTGACCGCGCTGCACCTTTTCCTAAGAAATTGCTCCCCTGTTATAAACGTGACAAAAATTGAGATTTTGGAAATAATACAATCCACACATTTTGAAATTATTAATAAGCTGACCCGGGTGGGGTTAGCAGAAAAAGGAAATGCAAAAAGCCAAGAGAAGAATTAAAGGTGGCGAAGACATTGCAGATCACGGAGGAAATAGAGCGATAGCGGGAATTATTATACTTCCTCGGAAGGGAAAGCATGGGAAAAAAGCGAAGGTGGTCAAGGAAAAGAGAGAGAATCGAACGGAAAAAACTAACGGAAAGGAAGGAGAGAATAAAGTAAAGGGAGGAGTGAATGGGGAGCGGCGTGTTGATAGGGAGGGACGGCGTAGGTATGGAGGAGGAAAAACCCTCATACAAAACCCTCAGCGGAACAGCATCAAATGGACCCGAAAACGTTTCTCCTCATTACTTTAGACGGTTTCTATGGGTCGTGAGGGGGAAAGGGAGAGGGCGAGGGGTGTGGAATGAGATGTACGGATCGGGATGCCCACTATGATCGGAGTTTATGAGCGAGTGCTTCCCCGGGCTCGAGAACCTAGGAAAGGGGATTGGTTAAAAAAGGGAAGCGGAGAGATACGGGTTCAAGGAATGGAAAAAAAAGACCGGAAGGAAGTATGGTAATTAGAGTGCAAAGCGACTCAATCAGAGCTGTATTGATCAAACATGAGTCCAGGGAAGTTAACGTTTCTAACCGCGAGAAAGCGCTTTCGATTAAGAGTGATCTTCGGGGAAAAGGGATGATGTAATGTTTAAAGGTCACGCTCAAAGATTACATTTTTATTTAAAAATTTCATCCTGTGGAAAAGATAAAAGAAATACATTTTTTTAACTTTGTTGGATATTCAGTAAAGAGAAATTAGTTTCAATTTAATAGTAAATAAAATAACTGAAGGATTTCATGTATCGGAGAGTTTATGGCAATGTATCAGCTTGGACCAATTTATCTAATCAGAGAATTAAGTTGTTTCTTAATTAATTGGAGCATGGATATATTTCCTCGATTTATTCAATGAGGAGAGAATAATTTTATGTTTTAATTAATATTCGCAACGGGGATATTTTCCAAGAATGTCTAGCTATATTCCTCTATAGGAAATTGAAATAAATTAATCTGAATCAAATCCAAAAAGGATAAATGTCCCAGAATTGATAGATTTATCAAGTATAAAATTAAAACGATGGCAGAATCGTATTTTCCCAAAAATTCCTTTAATTTGGCTTTAAACAAATAAATATTTAAGCCGTTCGCCGCCATTTATCCCGGTTAAACCGTTTCACGAAACAGCTAGTAATCCCTTAGTATTCTTCTGCCCCTGAAGGTGATCGATTAGCCAATGGAATTCGAATCGAATTCTTCTAAGAATACAAGTTTCCCTTGAGTCTTCCTGGGTTTCTTGAACGGATACGGGGTAACTCTCGAGCACCTGCCGAACTGCTTCAGATCTCGATTTTAAATCTTGAAGTATCTCTTGTCGTGAAAGGTTCACGTGAGTATCTTATGCAACCAATCTTACAGAGATGCATACATAGTTGCCTTATCTTCAGGATAACTTCCGCCACCTAGCCACCGTGATTTTCCTGCCGATATTCTATTTCTTTAGTCCTCATTTAGGGAGTTTCCGGCGATATGTTTAATTTTATTGTGTCTTTTAGCTAAGACTCTTTGAAGAATTTTCTCTTCATTTCGTAAAGATAAATATTTGGTCAAATGTCAGAAGGGCTAGATGTAAGAGTACATGTGTGTAGAGATACAAGGAGTCAAATGTAAGAAGGGACTAAGAAGTCTCAATCTCCCCCTTCAATAAAACGCTTTGTTATTTTTATATTTAATGTCTCTTTTTATGGAAAATCATATTATTTCACGGGCGTCAAACTTGTAGAAACGATGAAGAATCATTACGCGTTCATGTGACATCGAGGGAGTATTGAAGGGGTTTATAGAGCTCAATGGTATTACTTTGTGAACCAAAGTCTACATGGATCCACCAATGTGGCTATGTAACAATCTCCAAATATGCAAGTAATCGAGGAGTATGTCAGGACAAAATTCAGCAGTTATTTATTCTAAATTAGATAAACAACGAAGGACCCCTGACCCTGTTCCCATTGGTAATGATGAGAAGGGGTTATTCTCCACTTGCACTGATTTCTGCTTTCTACAGAAAGATTTCCTTTGAACCAAATGTGCTTGTCCATAATTTGTTGTTCTGTAGAGAGAGGGCCACGTCAAGAAGGAGTATTTTGATAATACAGCACAGAGAGAGCTGTAGAAGATAAGATAGGGAGAAAGAGTTTTTTTGGGACAAATATGAGATTTTTATAAGACTGCAATCCTTTATGAGTGTATTCATCCATTTTTATAGAACCCTCTCTCTATAGCGTAAAAAAGTTAGATATCTACTTGATATCAAAAGAGCGTTTTATTTTCCCCTAAATACCTAAAAAAGTTGAATAAACTAGGCCAGATATGAAATGAGTTATCAATGTGCGATGTTATAAAAATATGAGCTTCTCTTTTGCATTTCTTTTGAAAAGAGGAGGCTTACATATCTTTTAAATTTTACCTGCGAAGGTAAAACTTTTACAGTTTAAGCTTCAGGAATAAGTGCTATTAATTCAACCACTCATTCATCGACCAAATTATTTACATGGATTAGAAAATTGTTTACGGCTTTCTGGGGCTCTTTCAAAAGCTTTATTACATTTGACCTAACAGCTGAATCATTTAATCATAGTTGGGTTTATCAATAAGAAAACTCAATAAACTAGGAAAAGGAGGATAGGCAACGTTAAAAGCCGCAAATAACCATGGGGTATATAGAGATGATAAATTTCTAGACGAAATCACCTCTCGGTCATATGAGGTATTTGATGATATGGACTTTCATGTCGTAGATACTTCGGCTGAATATACTATTTAGACATTATTCTTTAAAACTAGGAGTCATTTTTTACGTTATTAATATAAGTTCTTGAACTTTGATGTAATAGTAAAATTGAAGCGCTAATGTTTAATATGTATATGCAAACGAAACCCAACCATAGGTGTTTAACGAGAAACTCAACATTTATTAACACTGCTTATTAGTTGACTAAAAGCTTAAATTTTAATCTTTTATGCGTTAAAGTCAAAATATTTAGAGGCAGTCTTCAATTTTATACAAATCTACGTAATCTATGTTTATAATATGCGTATTTTGGCAGATTTCAATAACTGCACCAAGCGTAAGATAACCTAAACTTTGGTACAGAACCACGATAGAGCTTCCACTTCCTCTATCTTCGCACGTCCCCTTTTGAGAGTGCACCATCTTTGTCTCCAACGTTTTCCACTCTCTTCCTCCCAACTTCCCGCCTTCTAAGCCGGCCTTGGACTCTTCATGCACTCCAAAGCATCGCCTTCATTTCTTCTCCAAAAAATCGACTCCCACCTGTATCTCGCAACAACCACTTCAGACCCACTGCTGCTGCATCCACTTCACCCACCTATCTTCTCCTCCGAGTCCATTTAGGAATACCCTCTAGGGGTTAGAGGCCGACTCTATCAGCTCTTCCTTCCGAACCCCTTATTCTCGCCTCCACTCTCTAACTCTTCCACGGCCATTTTCATACTCCGCTTCCTGTAAAAGAGAATCTTTGGCGGCCGCCGTGGAGAGCGCCATCGGAAAATGGCCGAACGGACTCTCGTTGCGAATAAAAATCTCTTTCGACGGCGATTCTCGTCCCTCGTCGAGCGCCCTTCGCTTCCTCTCCCACGCATGCTTTTTGTTGAACTAAAATCCGTAAGATTTTTAGGCAGATTTTCATCCTGGGCACAAGAGTGCACGGTAAACTTAGCATGCTACCGGCATTGCTACTCGTGGTCCCTGGTTAAAGTGAGGAGCGGCAGAATGTACTCCCACCTCTCAGATCGTTAGTTATCGATGTTAAGTTGCAGGGGGAAAAGAGAGGAGATTATGAGATCATTTTATACTTCGAACAGTAACAGTGGCGTGTCATTTCCATGACCATTGAATGTAGTTATAGAAGAATCCTAATATTCGTCGTGTTGAGTTGTTGATAAAGAACGGTATTTAGGCCTACTAAGTAACCTGAAATGCGGGAGACTTACTTCACATTGTGGCATCAAAATACTTTCAGGGTATGCACAGTGAAGAGCTAACCCAATATTAGTAAGAGTTTTTTGAGTATAAAATATTCGAAGAAGGGTTTGAAAGAGAAAGGCATTCTTAGAATAAATGATTCAGAGTAATCCATTTCAAAATCACTATATCGAAAAATAAAACTTTTCCGCCTTAAAGTTTTCTTTTCCAAAAAGTATCACCCTGACTTTTAATTTCTATGCCTTGTAGCGCCGTATCCACTTGTTTTCATTTTTGGTCGCTATGGCTTGGGAGTGCGCCCGAAAAATATCGGTACGGGCTTTAAATGTAATATGCTTTCTTACACGCAAATTAATGGGTAAATAAATATTGCGAATCGGAAAGATTACAACAATTTGATAGGATTTCATAGAATTTTATTCTAACTAATGTATTTAATTCAGAAATAAGTTTTAAAATTAAAAAAGGCATAAAACTGCTAAGTCAGTAAATAATGGTCAATACATTCTGATACATAATCAGAATGAATTTGATGTATCGAGCAGCTACAAATGAAAGATGCATTTACGAATAACAAACTATATTTTTGAGGATCTAAGATATGCCCAGTATTAAGTTATAAATTATGCCAATTTATGATTCTTTTGTATTTTTTCAACCTTAATCGTGGATGTAGACTTTTTCTCTAATTGATAAATTGATGGAAGATCCGTATCTGTAACTGACACATCAAAAATTTTTTTAATTCTTTTCTAAATTTCAACCTAAAAATTTTCTCTGAAATTGACCTTATAGGGGATAAGGATGACTAATCAAGAGCCGATGCCGAAGGTCTGATCTGATGTTATTAACAAAGAAATGAAGGGCACAATGAATAATAGAATATTTATTTAATGATGGATGTTATTTTTTTAGTAACGAAATTTTTGGAATCAAATTATGGGTAACTGAAATTGCTATCTAAGAGCCCACTTTTCACTACTGCGCTTTATTTTCAATTTTTACTTTAATACTACTTTTGTAATCAAATATAATCACTACAACTCGATGTGGGCCGCTGGATGAATCGTGATGGTTCCGAATCTGTCCCGCAGGCCGTATTTTGAGCAGTCCTGCCATAGGTGCTACGTTTCCTCGTTATTACAGGATATAAAATTCAGAACTTTTGATCGTTATTATCTTGGGTTGTAAATATAAAAAAGTCAAACAATGAAAGGAAATTACATTTTATCTACCAGTTAATGGGTTGCAAATAAGACTCAATGAGAAGTAGCGCAGAACCATAATATTCCTGTAGTTTCATGATGTATTTTTTTATTGCGTAAGCACCAAAATTGTCTAATACGACCATTCTCTATGCTTTCATAGGTAACGTATCATAGTCCTTATACATTTGCTTTACTTAGAAGGGATATGTAAAAAAATGTTCATTCATAACTCCGATACTCTCTTCGTCGAAGGAGTCTTTTTTATATTTTGTTTCGGCCGGAGGCGAGTCATTTGGTCTCGAAGCAGTTAAATGAGCGTAAAAGAGGAAACTAGTGGCTTTCCCTGACGGAGGAAATTGCAACTATGTATTCGTTTCTTTGAAAGGAATAGCAAAGGGCAGATGACTGCTGAGGTTGAGTGGGTAATGGAAATAAATCGCGAGCTGAACATCACAAATGTTACAAATTTAGAGCCCCGAGTCATCCTGTCAGAAAGGTAGAGAGATCAACATCAAGCGTTACGAATGAATAACATTAAATATGAAGAACATATGAAGAACATGGAATAGAAAATGGGCTACTTTAGACTGAAGAAAAGTAGGATTAAGAAAATAGATGCTTTTATACTGATTTGTAATACTAGCGTAAATGAATAATATTATGTCGTACAAGACACATTTTGTGTCTGCTAACTTAGCCGCAGACACAAAATAAAGGACACAAAGCTATGTAATTAAGATTTCATTATTTTCCATGGTAACTGTCAAAACGATGAGTGAGGAAAGCCGCTGGTGACAAGTAACACTGTGATCAAACATACCTTTCTACTCGGTTTACGTGAACAGGAATACAGAACAATTCCAACAATTACGGAATGTATTCGATCAAGAAGAGTATGAAGTTATTAAATATTTAGAAAGTATTGAATGATTATTTTTTCAAAAATCAAGCGACTTGCAAAAGATGAGATATTATTTTCACCTTAAAATTCATTTCATATTATATATAAATAATTCCCCTTGCAAACATTATTTACAATTCAAAGAAAACTAAATATCATACATGGGAAAGGATAAGGTGTTTAATTTGGCGAAATGAGGGGTGCACCTGAAACCGACGGATAAATAAATGTGAAAAATAGCGACATGACTGGGACTCAAACCCAGGTCTCCTACTCCGGGCAGGTATTATAACCATTGGACTGATGGTTTAGTTCAGTAATTAAAATACATGCCAGGAGTGGGAGATCTGGGTTTGAGTCCCAGTCATGTCGCTGTTCTTCACACCTGTTTATCCTTTGATATCATACGTAGAAGAATATCGAGTATAATACAATTTCTAGAGCAGAGTGATCATCTCAAGATATCAACAAAAGTGCACTTTGGAATTTAAATTTGAGAAACTTAAAAAATAAATTAAAATAAACATTCAACTCGCCGAGAGAAGTACTCGGAGACATATAAAATGCATTCATTGTTGGAGAAAATTGCAAGGTATACTCCGAGAAAGATTCATTAAATCAAGTCCAACGTCATTCAGCTCATACCGGAACGATCGGGATTGAATTTTATGAGCGGGATGGAGAGTGAGACGAGATGCGGGAGAAGTTTTATGATAGAGATGTATTCCTCATTACTAACCCTCCCATTCAACCCTTCTCGCCTTTCCCAGGAGACCACCATGTTTAACTTCCTTCTCCAAATTGGAGGAGTTAATTGGGGTTTACTGGGTCGGCGAGAGTCTCCTTGTACTGTTTCTGAACCCTTACAAACACGCAAACACACACGCAAGCATTCGCGGACGGGCGAGCGTTTGCAAATCCTCATCGAGAGGAAGATATGAGGTGGGTTGATGAGGAGTTGAAGAGGAGGAGATGGAGACAAATGAAGCGAAGGCATCAGCTGCGACGGCACAAGGGCTTGTCTGTGGAAGTGGAGGCAAGGATTGGGTGGGAAGACGTCGGCGTGGGAGTGTAGGTTACTGAAAGGAACAAGGAGCGTCTGGGGTAAGGAGGGAGTACTATTGCCTTGTCAGACTAAACTACGCTCTCCTGTGATTAGGAGCAATTCTTTACCTTAGAAAGGATTACGCCGAAAATAAATGTAATTACATATTTAATACACCATTCGCTACTTCATCTTTCAGGGACGGGTTAAAGCTTTCAGACGCCTTAGGCGTAAGGATTAGACTGAGGCTCCCACTAGGAACCAAGAAGAAAATGTCAAACTATTTCATAAAATTCACAAATATATAGAAGTATCTTATGGAAATCTCAGTCGCTTTACTACGGCAAGAATAAATAAATACGTTTCGAATTACAATACGTAGTGTATATGTATTACTATAAATAAGGAAGAATGATAGATAAAATTCTTTTTGAAAAGAAAAACCAGAACTATTTGTTACTGAGAATATATTACGGCAGTTTTATTGAAGCCACCATGTGGATGAAGACCTAAGCTACCGCCCATTGCGTTTAATTATAAATCCGCCACCTCTTTCTTAAGACAATGCAGGTGATAAGGAACGTTTTAAAATTTCATGTCCCGAGTTCTTACAAATTCATCATCACTTACTTCCTTATTACATTTCCCAAATCTCAGCGATAAATAAAGAGCTATTTTGCATTTCTATGTATAATGTAGCGGGAAAAAAGTCTAACTCACCTGAACAATTTTCGTAAATCAGAAAGGTATTCCACAAAACTGTTTTAATTGATGAAAAGAGAACGTATTACTACACGGTATTTAAATCCATTTTTTAGGCTACTCTTCGCTGATCATCAAAGAAATTAAGAAATGAAAATACGTTGGTAACAGAGAATGATTGAAAATATAAAAGTTACGGCTTCAACGCTTAATTTTAGATTTAATTGAAGTTTTCCTACTCAAATTTCTCACAGTAACAACTTTTTGAAGTTTACCTCATCGAATACTAATATGAGGGTTTAAAGATCCAGTTTTGGTTCGTAATTTTGCTTCGCTTCATTCAAGAAAACACATCTCCGTAATCACCAGCGTAATGGAAACATTGAGTCTGTCATAAATTAAACAAGTTGGTCTCTGCTTGTTGAATTTTCTGTCTTCAAATGGCGTATAGATCAAGTCACTTATATAACTGTTTAACGCTTTCGATAATTAATGAATATTATCCTTTTACACTCACCGGTAAAAGGCGTTCATAAGAAATAAGGAACTGTTCTTTCATATAATTCTCAATACCTTTTCCTACAAACGCTTGATTATTAAAATTATTACGACTGATAACTGGATGAATTCTAATGGAGCTCTCTTTATTTTCAATATAAACTCAATAGCAACGTCAATAGTAATGTCTGTCTGGTGTTCTAAACGCTGCTTTTATCATCGATTTTCTTTCTCTGTGGAGTTTGCGTTATGTTGAGTTGCCGTAATAAATCTTCGAGTTAAAAACGTTAGTTAATTTTATGGAAGCATATATCATTTACGATCAATGAACCAATCAACATTCACTTACCAGAGAATATGCATTACACCTATCTCAGGAAAGAGACGCGAATATACATCTGAAGATGTAATTCCAACTCAGGCAGAAAAAACGAGGCGGAGACATGGGGGGAAGGAGACAGAAATAAACAGAGGTACGAAGTGATGGTCGGTGAATTAGAGAGAAAGGGAGTGAGGATAAAAAGAGAGAGAGCGGAGGTAGACTTCGGTCGGAGCAAAACGACCCCGACATTCAGAATACGACACACAAGATGTCCCGTCATGAATATTCATGAGGCGACGCTTTGGGAAAAGGTGAGACGGTCGGAATGAGGCTGTGTACGGGGGAGGAATGGAGAAAAACAGAAGACGGGGAGAGAGATGAAGGATGCCTAGAACGATGAAAGGAAAGGGCCGTGGATCGACTGGACCAGAGGATGTGGTCTTCGGGAGTGGAGGATAATTCTTAGGGGTTGTGCAGCAGTCGTAAACACGGAAGGAAGGAGGGGAAAAAGAAGAGGAGGAGGAGAGGTAAATTGGGAAGGATGAAAATGGATAGAGAAGATGATATATGAGGAGGAAACGGTGGAGGTAGAAATAACAATAGGACAGGAGAAGGGCATTAAATTATTGATAATTTATAGCCACAAAAATGACAATAATACTCTTGGAGAAAAGGTAAACAGATTGAATTCAATGGGATACTTTCAATTAAGATTGCAAGCCATGAGATGAAATAATTCAGGGAAACTTTTATGAGTTAAAGAGACGGAGAAGTTGATTGTGAAAACAATGCGAGAAGGATATATATAAGGGTGATTGAGAGGGGTAAAGAGAGACAAGGAAAGAGCTTAAGAGAGAATGTGAGATTGATAAGGAAGATGAGGAAAAATGAGTCTGAAATACAGAAACATGGAAAGGTTGATAAGAAACAGAAAGAAATAAAATAAAACAAGAAAAAAATTGTGAGATAGGACTGTATCTGAACAAATTTCTATAGGAAATGTCTGTTGAAGGATATAAAGGTAAATTTCAAAGTTGAATTTTACCTTTATCTACCGTTATTGGTAAGGAAAACAGAACAACTTATCAAAAACAATGTGTTTCTAGATGACGAAAGAAAACGTAAAATAACTGAAGGGTAATGGAGTAGACAACATCGGTGAAGAGTTTTTTCTGTTTGTTACGGAGTATGGAAGAGTTTTTCCGAAGAAAATACGAGCTCATGTATATATGGCGGTTTCCAGTGAGTATACACTAAATAGGCCATGGAAATGTTTATGGCTGCTCAAGTGTATAAACTATGAGGCGAAGATAGTCGTGCGGAAATAGTTGATTGAAGTTGGGAAGGATGTCTTCCGTCAAAAGAGGGTAGGGTGCAAAGGGAGGTTCTCAGGTAGTGATAAAGGCAGGGGAAGCTGTGAAGTTGAGCGCATCTGCTTCGGCATGATAATTGCATCAACCTTGTTCTACCCATCGCGAATAATGTTCTGCGTCCTTGAAGGGTGAAAGGGGTTGAGGAGATGAAAGGCCATGATGTTTTTACGAGGACAACTTTTTTATGGCTCCGGAAAAGGATAGAATGTGTATCATGTTATCATCCATTCCCATCTCGATCCTCTTCAAAGACTTTTTCCTTTCCTCCATCATAAATATTTATGCAGTTATCCATATAAATCATAATTTATATGAACATTAATTTGGACGTCCCTTTATAGTTCCCTTTAAGCTGCTATATCTACGAGCTTGTCGACACTACCACACCCAAGATGGGATCTAGAAGTAAGTTTTTGTCCGACAAAAGGGTCGTTCCTTTTTTACTGTGTGCAGAAAATAAAGATAATTCAAAATGGGAAAGATCGAGTTTCTTCGATGTATTTCCGTATTTATCCATACATCCATCCATATCCATATCCATAGATGTAGGAATTCAACATTTTGCTCGAGGAAAATTAGATTATTCTAAAACATATGGATAACCTTAAGCTGATGATATCATTTTGGTTTGAGTATTTATTGTATAATACGGGAAATATTTTCACGTATTTGACATTAGTAGATTAATATCGCTCCGATTTAGAACATTATTAACAGATATTCACCTCTATTTACGCAATATATATTATCATTTGTCATAGTATTTTTATCATTCATTGCCCTTTTACGTCATCTGATGGTGCTATATACCTACACAAACTAAACTCTTACTAATCGTATATCACATGAAAACGGATAGGGGAAATAAAAAGATTGATATTTTATGACTTATAACGTTCTAAAATCGCAAGAATTAAGGAAAGGTGTAAATACTTTGCACGGCGAAGCCGTGCGGCTGAATTCTAAGGAATAACAAGTGTGAAAAAAATCAGTTTTTTCAAAAATCAGTTTTTCTTTTCACCTATAATTATGAAAGATCATCGACTATCAATTCAATTTATAAAAAAATGTAAATTCCTAAATCTAGTTTTGCTGACTACATTTTCTTTAGAGTATATATTTTGATCATATTATACTATTAAGAATCTTCCAGTTACACCTAGAATGTTTTCTTGAAGAAGGATTTATAGACTTAAAAAATGAGACTACAGCTAATGATGAGGATAGAAAATGTTTGAAAACTCCACTGACATCTAATCAAATATCAGAGAACTGATTCATGGTTAACAATGAGAGCGAAACAAGAATTATCAAATTTATAAAATTACTACTTATACTACCATTAAAATTGAATATTCTCTAGCGAGATATGGTGGAATTCCATTACAAATAAAATAATAACAACAACTTGTACTTTCCATAAAATAATAACAACAACTTGTACTTTCCATTTGTGGAAAGTACAAGTTGTTATTATTTTACCATTAAAATTGTCATATTAAAAAATAAACTAGCCCGATATTCATAGTTTGCATAATCACTTACACTGAAGAACTAATGGTATATAATCCGTTGGGATTAATTTTACTGTCTTATCAATACCTCGTTGGAAACCAATACCATTTCAATACCATTTTGAAAGCATAGCGACGATTTGCATTTAATTTTTTGTTTATTTGATTCATCATTCATGAGTTTCATAGATACCAAATATTCAATCACTTTTTCTCGTAATTTTCAGCGATTTTCCTAAATTTCGTCAAATTCTTCCTTTAAGTCTTTGCAAATTTGATTGCCTCAAGGAACTCGATAGAATTAATTAGAAACTAGTAGTTACTGGTATGGTTATTTTTTTATCTGGCTCAAAATTACCGGAATAATCGATTTAGCATTTGATTCGAAAATGTAGAGATGTAGGCTAATTGGTTTCGTCGAATGTGTTGAAAGAAAAAGAAATAGAAAGATGGCTATTGATGAGTTACAGGTTTAAAAGCATTCCTTAAGCTGTATTTCGGCAGATAGAACTTTCTTTTGAAAACAATACCCTCAAACTTCTTTTTCTTTGAAAACAGTACCCGTTTTTTCCAAGCTCAAGTTCCATTTGCCATAAAGCTTAAGGAGTGTTTTTGAATCTTTAGAACGATGTATGTTGTGCATCTTTTGGGAAACATAACTTAGATAACACATGAATTAATTTGCAGTTCGTAAAGGGATAAAGACTCACACTAAGGAAGCCCAATTTATCACCTCACACAATCTTGCTTCTTAAAGGAAGTTTAAAGGCACCGTTCTTTGACAGAGGAAAAATAACTCACTCGAATTCGTATCCTGACATTTACGCAAGTTCTAAGAACTCGAGCTCCAGCTAGGGGAAAAATTGGTTCCTCCAGCGTGTTTCTCCAACTCCCAAGCCCCGTTTGAGAGGCTAACGAACGGAGAATGAGTGAAAATGACGAAGCAACAAGCCTAGGACAAGAGAGAAAGGAGAGGTGGATTTTTTTTAAAGGAGTCAGGCGGAACAACCTTCCATTAACATGGCAAACAGTGTTTCGTCGTCTTTCGCTCAGACCCTCTTTGCCTTCCGCCCACCGTTCTCATCATCCCACGCGTGCGTATGTACACGCGTGCCCTTGTTGTGCAGAGCTTTGATTTATGGCTTCGAGGAGACCCGAGAGCAAAGAGAGGAGGTTCCTCGGGAAAAAATTAGCGCGGCGAAGGACGATATTTCCCCCTAAATAGGGGATATCCTGTCCCTCTGTTTTCCATAGCTGCGGGGTTTTGCGTTTTTACCGCGAGGAAAAAGGTTTAAAAAAAAAAGGGTCACCTCTCCCTCTTATTTCAACTCTATCACTCCTGCCACCGCAAACAATGACAGGGTTGCCAATCAAAAAAAGGAGCACGAAATCTCAAATGATGTTAACCTTTGGTGCGTTAAAGGTGTCTGGAGAAGGTTTCATCATTTTCATCACCATGCAAGCTTTTTTCGAGGCAAACACTTTTGGAAATTAAATTCATGCGGAAGGTAATGTTATTACAGCTATGAGGTTACAGAGGGTATCGGGTGATTGTTAATGGGGCAAATCTGCATACATTTAGATACAATGCTTCAAGTATTAATTTATGAGAAAAATGTAAGTTAAACATAAGCATAAGCAGGGTCATTTAGGTTTTAAGAGGTATCAAGAACATACATTGGAAAGGGCGGGTATATTCAAATGGTTGTCCAATTCTGATCAAAATGACAAAATAGAAATCATTGATAAAGGAAAACAGGTTTATTTATACTTGTCGCTACAGAAAAAACTTTATCTTTCACCATTGTTGTGGAATACCACTATATTAAGGCTTCCATGATCCAACGTAATAGAAAACGTCCATCGAACCTAATCCTAATACTCTACACCTAAATTGATATCTTGCAAGCTGCCTACCTGGTTGCAGCCGGGAGGTAATGTTATATTCAGCTAAACTACTTAATTAAAATATATTCTAGGGGGGCTCCCGGATAGCCAAGTGGGCAACGCGTTCGACTTCGGTGAAAGCGCTCCCGGGTTCGATTCCCGGTGGGGGCCAACGTGCGAAATTACCTTAGTTGTCGTAGCACTTTTAACAATACTACTGCTACTATATTCTAGGGTAAAAATATCGATGATAATGGAAGGTTCTTCCGATGAGTTTCACTCAAGAAATTTAAAGATCTTTTCGAACAAATGCCCTTTTATGTCAAATTCCAGCATGTTATTAATGTACGATACAAGACGTTTGATCGATCGGCGGTACTTCTATGCAGATTTCAGCCTTTACTTCTCGATGGCAAAATATCATTCTAGTAAATGTTTGCATTAGGAAATTAAATCTTTAGAAATAATTACATATTTAGAGAATAATCCCGCAAAAGCAGTGAATGATATTTCGAAACAGAATTTTTACCGATGGTCTTTTCAAATAATAGTCAGGTGTTTATACCAATTAGGAAACTGTTCTGAAATGCCGTTTTTTCACAGCTATGAGCAAGAATCGTTGCACTGTACTGAAAGATGAACATAAATGTAATCATGAGCAACCGTGTGTATTGGCGTAAGGTAACTGCTTATCTTAAAAAAAAGTAACGTTCATAAAGCACAGCCTCACTTATTAGGCAGGGGCTAACGTAAGCCCATAGTTCGGACTGAAACCCTCCTAAAGCACAGATTTATCCTATCAAAGGATCAGTTACAATCTCCGTGTCTTTGACCCTTAAATTGATTCTAGCGAGATTCCATGTAAGAGCACCTGTCAGTTTAACCAACGCACTACACTGTTAGGCGCAAAATCAGCATATATCGTACGTATACGTATACATATATCCGCTCCAGTAATAATTTCTGAGCGTAAGATTCCGTGTATAAGTCAATTAAAAATATACTTTCGGATGGTTTCCGTTGGAATTTAGGATACATGATATAAATGGTGCATAAATAAGTTCTCGTTTATGCAGTCATCGGAAGTATTCGAAACCGAAGACGAAAATTCTGCATTCAATTCACCTAGAATGCAGTTTCTTTTCGTTAGAAATTTAAACATTTCTATGTCACATGTTTTATGGAAAAATCCTCGATATTATGTTGGCTAAAAACGATATTTAATTATGTACGTTCATATCTACAAATATGGTCCGAAGGCTACCTTCCGGTGTTTGTGGGATGCTCGCATCATGTGTACACGAGTCTAATATTTTGAAGAATTTATTAGTATTCCTCCAAATTAAAGTGGAACATAATAAATATTTACGTTTGTTCTCATCTGAATTTGCTGATATTTAATCTTGGGATAGGGATCAAAGTAGCCAAGCATCGAAGTTACAATCTCAAAATCAAAAACGTGACTATCCCAGAATTATCAAATCATAAATATCTGGCATAGTCTCCTAAAAACGCTTCACATTATATGTATTAAGAATAAAGCAGTCAGTTTCTCAAAATATCTTAGGGCATTAGGCTTTATTTCTGGTCTTGTATCAACTTCGAGTCATTAAAAAGATATGTATTCTTCTGTCAACCACTCTAATATTAATCCTTTCGTCAATTCAATTGCAAATCCTCTCCTTCTCCTAAAATATATTCCGAATCTTTTTTTATTTCCCTCGTTATTCTGGTTCATTCTCAGTTCTCTGTAAACTTAGGGTACTTAAAAATATCCTTAACCCAAGAATTATTTTCAGAGTCTAGGAAATTTCAGATCACAATCCTTGTCGTACGACGAACAAATAAAATACGACACTATTATTTTCACAATATTAAGGAATTTATTCGGCACTTCCTCGATAACAATTATCTTTAGCCGTATAGAGACTAAAGAAAGATAAATATTGAATAATTACGAAAATGGCTTATTTATATATAAACACTGTATATTAAACCACGTCTATGAATAAGCAGGAACATTTCTCGTCCTGTTTCACACAAACAGGACGAGAAATGTACCTGCAAATGGGAAAACAAACTGAGGTTCCTCGAGACGCCCGCGATCATTCGCGCGATCGTTAAAATTGAAATTTCCCAGGCCTTCTTCTGAGGCTATGGTCCGCTAAATCATGCGATTTACATGCTTGGACTGGAGTATCCTCGTTTGCAAATGGGGCGACCTTTCGCCGAAGCGCGGCTCTCACGTAATGCGCCAAAGATTCCGGGAATGGGCTAGGAATCTGAGGGAAGTCGCGAGGAATCAAAAAGAGAAGCCTTCGGAATGGGGAGTGAGGAAAGGATTTTGAATGAGAATCGGCGGAAAATGAGGTGTCCAAGTAGGTTTTCGGCAATGAGTTGGGGGCGTCCCCGAAGATGGCAGGGGTTGGGCCTCTCCTTTAGGCTGAATTGGGAAAAGCGCGAGAAGGGGGGATATATTATGAGTTAGAGAAATGTGTTGGGGAGTGTAGAAGAATTTGAAAGGATGGTCGTCGGCGATACGCGATGAATGAGCGAGCTGCGGGAACGAAGTAGGGAAAACTCGTTTTGGATTGGCGAGGCTGGGAGGACTGAGTGGGAACCCTGTTCGGGGGACTGGAATAAAAGGCGGCGGAGAACTGTCATGGAGTCAGTCCGCGGGGAAAACTTTCTCCTTGCCGAGCGAGGGTTTCGGAGAAAATATTTCAATGTATTTTGAAGGGAAATAAACATTAATTCCCAAAGCTTCCCTCAGCAAAGCAGATTGGAGCGAAATGTTTCTTTTTCCCGTTTTAACCTCTTTCAAACTCGGATTTCCAATTTTGAAACCGTGCACATATTGACGTTTCCGATGAAATATTCATTCATTTTCGGCACAAATTCAACTCTGGAGCGTATTTATTATTTATTTCTTACGATTTTCTGATGGTTTAACGCACAGTTTCCGAAAACAACTCATATAACGAGGATCTTAAAAGTATCTTTCTCCTCCACCTACATAATTGGATACTGAAGATGGAACGTATGTACTAAGCCTCGTTAATAACTGCAACTTTAAACTAGGTATAAGTGATCTCTAGAGGTAATTCTAATTGGAGAAATGGTACAGTCTATTGTTATGTATTCCCCGCCGATGAAACTCAAATTGCTATTCAATTACATGAAAAAAATTTTGAAATTCTCACTTTAAGCCTGTTTTGTAACGAATGAGAAAATAAAATACATTTTCTTGAAATATATCAGTAGTAAATATAGTTCAATCTTCATTAGATCAAGTCTTAACAACTTTAGGTTAGCCTCTTAAAGGCTCTAGAAATTATCAACCATGAGACTAAAAAATACATCTCACATACTTTACCTGCCCTTTCCGTGGTATATGTGCGTCTAGCTAGTCATAATATAGAAGTTTGATAGCCGAAAACTGGTTCAATTTGTAGCTCACAAATAGCTGTTGGCTTATTGCTTAAACATTGTCTGCAGAAAGGGGTAATGTGAGCAATGATTATTAGGAAAAATATGGGAAGCTACGTCGAAAACCAACAACAAACATATCAGTAAATTTATAGATATGGGTCATTCATAAAATAGTAAAACACGAGTACTTGATGCACACAATAGACTCATATAGATATGCGCTTATAAAGGCCTTTTTGGAGCTTTCTGAGAATAAATTAATTTCCTTTCGATGCTGATATATATGCTACTTTCAAAATAAGTTTCAAGAGCAAAATCCTTCGTGCCGCGTCTAATTAGATTCAAACGAAAAAGTCTTAATACACCCTTTCATTTTCCTAAAATAGGAGTTTTATTAAAGATTTATTGCATTTCACGTAAAATGAGCTCCAGTAAAAACCTTTGCACTGAAGGCCTCATTCAAAATCTCAAGGTTATTATGTCGTAATGACATAATCATTGACTCCGACGGATTTACGTCAGTCCCGACGCCGTCTTTGAAGGATCTACGAGCGCCACTCAAGCCGATGCACGTCTAGGGAACTACGCAATTACTTTGATGGCTCGATAGGAAATGGGAAATTGGCGGAAAAAATCGCCCGCAGGGAGGGGCCCTCGCGAATTCCGCCATAAAGGAGAGGACGAGGAAAAAATAAAATTACGACCGCGCAGTTCATCTCCGGTAGGCGCTCTTACACACGTACAACATTGGGCAATGAAAAAGTCACAAGTACGCTTTGAAGAGAGGAATAATTGGAATATACGGGAGGCGCACTTGGAGAGAGTTCTCGTTTGGAGCCCCTCTCCGAGAAGTTGGGCGAAAAACCCCTCCAGAGAGAGGATTACATATTAAGAACGATCTCGTATTTGTGGACGATGTCGGGAGAGGGAAGATGCTCGGGTGGGAGAGAGAAATAACAGGGGAGGTGGAAACAACGGAGTAGGATAACAAGTTACTTCAAAACTCCCTCCGTACGACAAACATCTCGCAGCGCGGCATAACTTCTACGACACGTAACGCCGTAACCCATAGATACGTTTGCACATAACATTTCGCCTTAATTCGCAATGTCTCTCCCCGGCTGCGAGGGTTGTCGTTGGGGGGGGATACCTTTCACTAACTTCGATCTTGCTTATTTCGGTAACAAGTAAGCTGCTGAGCATCACCTGACAAACTTGCATGTCAGCTTCCTGTGTCATATTTGTTTTATGCTTCTCTTGCAAATTTATAGGAATCGCGGGAGTGTATGCCCTCCAGCAGGGTTTCCTGGAAGAGACAGAGGGAATACACCCGATTCTTTTAGATCATAGAAGAATGGATGGAATTTTTTTAGTATTACTTTCAGTTGTTTGTTTTTATGAGTTTTCAAAAGACTTTCTTGTATTCTACTGAGGAACATGTATGAAAGAAAATTAGAGTAAGATCTACAATGTCTTGGAGTACACACCTTTAGTTTTTCGATTTTTGAAATCACTCTGCATTATATTACCTGAAGTTTGACTTTGCAAACAATATCAGAAGAGTTTAGTTTATCCAGTTTATATAAAAATATATAAAAGAATCAACAGAAAACATCATATTGAATTATGTGTAGATTTGACCTTCTACTATAATATTTTTATGAAAGAAATATATCTCAACTACCTCACTTAAAGAAAGAAATAATCCTGTGCAGCTTTTCTTTAGGCTTTCACCATAAATCTTTGGTTAATCTCTTACCATTTGGATAATATATATTCCCAGTCGGATCAGATTACTCAATGCCCAATGCTGTTCTCATTGGTTGGGTTAATCATGACAACTGACTTTAACAATGACAAAATACTCGTGAAGGATGTAAATAACAGTATAATAGTTTAGTTCTTATTCGATTGCGTTTCTAAGTAAGAATATACGCCCTTTTTTCCCTTCCTGTGCTGTAATTACGCTCAAAACATAGTCCAGAAAACAAAGTTAAGTGATCAAATTTACTTTTGCTTTCCAATCTCAGTTGTGTTAGTATCGTTTATCTTATGTTTAGACGCTATATGAAACATGGATAGAGTCGTCCCGAAGCGCAGATCAGTAGGGCGTGTGGTTGGAGCACCGACGTTTGAAGGACGCATGACGTTGACGGTAGTCAATATGATGAGGATCGGAAACCTTCGTGGACAATTGTTAAACAATAAACCAATTACATAGTACACACAAGAATTTACGGTGGTTATTCACTGTAAAGATGCATCGTAGGATAAGATTATTCGTAAAATGTTTTACTAGATGTCAACAGAAGTACTCAAGCGATCATAAAAACGGTGCGTAATAAGAAGTTTCCTAGTAAAAATTTTCTTGAATTAGATTCTTTAATTAATTATGAATAAAAGTTTAATTAATTGATTTATTGCAATAGTTNGTTTGAAAATATTCTCATTCTCTTATTCATATGTTTGAAAATATTCTCATTCTCTTATTCATATGTTTGAAAATATTCTCATTCTCTTATTCATATGTTTGAAAATATTCTTAATATATATGGGAAAAGAACGTGGAAGAAAATCTTCATAAAGCCTGCAGCAGTAAACGGAATCATGCAGGAACGGTCCCTACAATCAATAGGTTAGTTTTCGGTCGCTGGAAGTTCTGAAGCCACTTCAAGAATACGGGAAACAGAACTTACAATTAGAATCAGTCGATCTCATAATGCATTATTTCACAAAGGGCACGATATCGTATGGGATAAAAAATTAATAGAATTAGGTTGAACTTTATTTAAACTCCCTACCACACACCAAAAGAAGGCAGGAGTTATATTTATCGGTTGAAGATTTTAGTTGAAGTTGCGTTTAACATAAAGTCTATAAAATACATGGTCCCATTCTATTCCATTTTTCTAATTAAATTCTGGATCAAAGATTTATTTTTTGAGTATTTTAAATATTAATTAAATCTGCAATATATTATTTTTAGATTAATTCTAATGACTATCAAATATATTTTATAAAAATTAAAAATGGACACTTTACAAGCATCTTTATGGAAGGGGCGAAAGCCACACTCCGATGACCCACACTTCGGAGTGCCAATGCACCTAGTGCATGGATATTTAGTTTTCTTGTAATTATTGTTTTTATTAACAGCTATAATTAAAGCCACTGTTCTAAGAATTTATATTAATCACAAGTATAAAATTAAGGAAATAGTCTTGTAGAGTCTTCAGCAAAAGTTTTTCTTCTTAGGCGTAGTTATTTTAGCTAATCTCATCTACATTTATAATGTTCAAAAATACAGTATTTTATTCCGAAAGTTTGCTCTCTAATGTATGTACCGCTCCATTATTAAAACACAGAAAATTAATTCAGATATACCGATTTTCAAATCTTGTAACCGTTCTCTCCTCTTACAATGAAAAACTTCAACCGTGTCGCCTTTAGAAATTTCTTCCAATTTACCCACATTTCCAACGCTTTGCTCGCATTGATTTTCATTATCAGGTGATACGAGCATCCAAGTTGGAGACTTCCGCGCCGGCCGTCCATGAAATACGCACAGCGGAAGAAAGGAATCAAACGAAACTAATGAAAAGATCGGAATGGGCGCTCCTTACCTCCAAGTATATTTCAAAGCTAAATTAAATAAGATAACTTCGCCGGCGGCGAAACCGTTCCGCTGGATTCGAATCCGTCTGCAATTTTTTCCACGCTCCGCATGCTGCTCCCCGCTCCCCACCACCGCATCCCCCATCCACCCCATCCCTCACCCCAACCTCTTTAGCGCATTTCTTTTCCGCTCAAGTCTGGGCCACTTTTCTTCCGATATATTCCTCCTTTCCCGCTCAACGGACTAGGAAACTTCTTAAAAAAATCGTTGCGTCCCAAGTCTCCATCCATCTTTCTTAGGAGAGCGCCTGTATTATTGGCTCAGAGAGAGAAATGGTTGGAGTTGAGGGGTGGGGAGAAGGAGAAGGGAGGAGACAGAAATGCGCGAAGAATAAGAAAGAGAAAAGAAGGCTAAAGATTTAGAAAGAAGAGTCGGCGAAGCGAAAGAAGAGAGTGAAGAATTCGGTTTTGATGAAGTGGGAAAGCGGGAGACAGAGGAAGGGGAAGTGTGTTAACGAAGGCGAAGAGGAAATTGGCTGCAGAAAGAAAGATAAATGCGATCCTGCCACAGTGTTGCTTTCTTTCGTCTTCGGTGCTTTTGTATCTAACGGAAGGAAATCATCCGACGCTCAGAAGGGAGGCGGTAAAGCAATTGTATAACAATTTCAGGGAACCAGATTTAGTTTCGAAAGAGCTTAAAATGAGTCCCTTAAAAGTATCCTAAGCTATCCAGTCGTAAAGAAATTGTATGATACGAATCTCAGAATTCGAGTCATTGGAAAATGAATGGTGATTCCGTTTAGTTCTACAGAAATACATCTTGGGCTGAATTACGGGCTAATATGAACTACGGCCATCCACGTCGAAAATTCATTCCATTTAAAAACAGAAATAAAAGCCAATTTTGCGCATGGGTGAAGTTCGTTTCCGCAACATAGAAAATCCCACGTAACAGGAAATTTGAGGCGATGAATCCTAACTATTTTGTCTGGGTAACGATAATAAAATTCAATTTTAACGAGGAATTTGGAGTTACTCAACGCTGTTATTACGTACACATTTAATTAAAAATAAACATAGAATCTATCGCACGAAATATTTTAATAATTTATAAAAGTCAGCTTTGTTTCACGCTTTTGTTATTAATTAGAATTCCATCTCAGAAGCATTTCTGAATGTATAATTGGACAAGGACATTTTTCACTAAATGCGTAGTATAACGTATAGAAAAGAATCAACGGGCAACACGAGAGTTAATGAATGCGGATGGATTGTGAGCTTCGTTCCAACATTGTCTATTTTTTTATTGGGTAATTCCCAAATAATGCATTTTGAGGTATAATTTTCATTATTCATGAGATAGACTCAAATTACAAGGTGAGGAACCGGTAAAATTCCCATAAACACTATATTAGTATTGGAATCCGGAAAAAAAACTGAATTATACCACAAATTCCCCATTTTGTGGTTTATAATTAATTTGGATAATGCAGAACACAAATAGTAATTAATGGATATATTACTTAATTATCGGATTTATATATAAATGTTCTTCCTATTGAAGGTTTTACGGAGGATCGAGTATTCAAGGCAGAAATTACTTCTGCAAGATTTTTATATAAATCATGGAAATCATGGAACGGAGAGGTTCATATGTTTGAAAATATTCTTAATATATATGGGAAAAGAACGTGGAAGAAAATCTTCATAAAGCCTGCAGCAGTAAACGGAATCATGCAGGAACGGTCCCTACAATCAATAGGTTAGTTTTCGGTCGCTGGAAGTTCTGAAGCCACTTCAAGAATACGGGAAACAGAACTTACAATTAGAATCAGTCGATCTCATAATGCATTATTTCACAAAGGGCACGATATCGTATGGGATAAAAAATTAATAGAATTAGGTTGAACTTTATTTAAACTCCCTACCACACACCAAAAGAAGGCAGGAGTTATATTTATCGGTTGAAGATTTTAGTTGAAGTTGCGTTTAACATAAAGTCTATAAAATACATGGTCCCATTCTATTCCATTTTTCTAATTAAATTCTGGATCAAAGATTTATTTTTTGAGTATTTTAAATATTAATTAAATCTGCAATCGCTTGAAAATTCGAAAGAATGATAATTAATCAAAAGTTTTTGAAAAGTACAGCTTTTTATCTAAAATAAAAGGAAGTTATAAATCAAGAACTTGAAATTTTAAAGATGAAAATATCAATTCAAATTCATTAAGAGTGAAAATTTTACCTGAGGATTTCCTTGGCGATTCGCTTCAGTTGTCGAAGAAGATATCTCAGTATGTTTAACTGTTTATGTTTACGGAATGTAATCAGAGTCACAAAAACCTTAAAGCCATCAAAAGTTAACTTTTGATGGCTTTAAGGTTTTTGTGACTCTGATTATAATTTCGCCATCAGCGGAAAGCTTCCTTGTTTTACGGAATGTCAAAGAAAAATAATAGTTTTCAATATGGATATATACCAAATATGTTATTATTCACAGAAGCCGCTGCTTCAGCCTCAATTTTTTGGTACTTCTCCATGAAGATAGAGGAATGAAAATAACTTTTGCACAGATTTTTAATCTTCCACGACCAAGGTTTCAGCGCATGGCGTCATCATCAGTTGAAACAAAACACTTTTATATCAAGTGATGTAAGAGTGCTTTTATTTCACCTCATCACGAAGAGCTACCACAAAGTTAAGGCCAAAACAGTGGGTTTTACAACTTTTACACGTTACAACAAAATTATAGGCAGATTCAACTACAATTCTCTGGAAACGTGCAAAAGTTGTTTCTATTCTTCTCTCGCCATTTTTCACTCTAATTACAGACCAATCAAATAACCCGAATTTTAATAATAGATGAAGATAGTTTACCAATGTACTATTGACATTAACATTGACTACAGCTGCTATTCATTGATATACTTATATTGCTATGAATGTCGTTTCGTTTGCATATCAATGTATGAACGAAATTGAGTTCGGCTCTATATAATTCTGCTTCATGTAATTATTGTATTCCAAAATCACTTTTTCTTTTAAGCACATGATGGATACTAGAAAAATATATACTAGTTATTTCAAGCTCAATGGAAGGGAAGAAGAAACAATAATTTGAATATAGGAGGAAATAAAGGAAAAAACTCAGAAAGATTTCAAGGGAATCGTTAAAACTTTGCGATAGATGCTTCTTCTGAAGCCCTCTAATATTTCCGAAGAACTGAGACGTAGAGCACTGAATATAGCAGTAAAGCGATGTCATCCTCGAGAAACTGCTGAAAACAATCAAGTTATATGTTACAGCTGAAGAACTTTGGAGACTGTAACTAGAAATTTTTATGTGACATAGAAGGTATCATGCCGTATCATTGTCAAATGATACGGCAAATAGAGGTATGAAAGGGATGAAATGAAAAATTAAGTGCAGGATTACAATAAGAAATCCACCGAAAGGAACTCCAAGAAACATTTCCGTCATTCGTTTACATTGAGTTAGCGATCTAGCTACTCGCTAGAATAACTTTGGGAAGCTTAAAGAAGAATTACAAAATAGTGAGAGAGATATTTCATACGCCCATAAGAAGAAGTACAATCCATAGTGCACGTGAGATCTTGAAATATTTGGCATCGGCTAGAATATCGTCTGCCGATATATTGTTATTTCTTCTCATAAAATCCTTTTATTCATCGAATAATGAGATAAAGCGTGAAAAATAGTATGATGTAGAGATAAGTGGATGAAATGGAACCGAAAAAATATTTACTGATCTGAAACACAGGTTAAATTGAAAGTCAATGTTTTCTGTGAATCCTATTTTACTCGTACAACCAGGAAATAATATACTAAAGACCGATGTTCACATCCAAGGATAAACAAATGTGAAAAAAGCGATATTACTGGGAATCGATCTCAGGTCTCAATCTTCTCTCAAAAGCACGTTTACGCTTATAAATTGGACGAGAAAAATAAAACCGGAGAACCGATATTTGCAAGGCCGCGAAATTTCATTAACATAATTCCAACTAGGTCAGCCAAAGGGAATACGAGGGAGCCGAAAAGAAATACAAAGACACAGTGATAACGTGGGGAATTCTCAGAAAGATTTTAGTCTAGTAAATTCTTGGGAGCGGGGATGGTTGGATATTTCATAGGTTCCTTTTAGCTGTTGCGACGGGACACGGAACTGCACAGGGAGATTCTGCGTCCTTCACGTAAAGTTAGGGAATGCTCGCAGCTGGAAGTAGGTCGGGTAAAGATGAGGGAGGAATAGAGAAAGAAAAGGATGATTGAAGAAGGGAAAGATACATAGACGTGGGAGAATCGATGTGGGACATAGTTTGCTGAAAGACGAAAAACTCACCGCATTGGCACTCCAACGATGAGCAAAAGAAAAAAACAGATTTGGTAGGATTCGAAGAATTGAGTATGATCGTTTAAATCATTAAGTCTCCCCTTCTTCATCCTTTTCACTTACAATGTTTTGGTTTTTGTGTTATTTTTTAGTCTCCATCCCGAATAATGAAATCCAGAGGGTAAACACGAAATGATTTTTTGTGTCAAAACGTCTTTAACGTTTTGCTCGTCAATTCATTATCTCTCTCTGGAATAGGAAAATTTAATACCTTATGGAAACTAAAAGGTTTGGTAAAAAACTAAGATTTACTTTATAGTGTTATGAGTAATGGCATACAAATAAAAATATCGAAGTTTACGATGCTCAATATACAATATTATGTACATCGGTTCCGATATAAATAACGGTGTAATGAACGGTGGCAGTATTGCTGCGGAACTTGTAAAATGTTGAATTCTGGAAATTTCTGCGGTATCCTGCAATTTGCTATCGAAGTAAAAAGGAATTAAGTTTTCAGCATGAAAATTATACGAGAGATACATGCCCCTTCTCCTTCGTTCCTGCATTTCTCATTGAGGATTAACAGTGGTAAACGAAACATTCCTCGTTCTAATCCAAGGAGTTGCAGCTTCAGGAAATGCATAACTCATGCAAATTTTATTTCATTTCAGGAAAGAACCAAGAAATTGAGCTATGGGGATGAGAAATAACGTGAGACAATTTCAAATCAAAATAAAATAATGGAAAAGCGACATATTTATAAGCAGGACACAGGAAATGTAAATTCCTCCCCTCAAAACTGTTAATCTGATGGAGATTCATTTCCAAAACGAAAGAAATTAATCAATCAAGCTGCAGATAAACGGGATAAGGAGCTGCAATGACATTTACTTAAGATTTAGTCTACTCATGATGGCATTGGCGTAGCTAATCACAACTATGTAAGTAAGTAATTTAAATTATAAGCTATAAATGGAGCCTTCACTTGGTGGAACTCGATGGTAGGATAAAAAAAATCGCTAGGTAAAAATTCCCCTTAAAACATTTAACTCTACTCACGACCGATTTCGAACTATCTAGGCTAATCATCAGTTACATCAGGTTGACATAATGATGAACTGAATAGTTCGAAACCGTTGTGTAAAATTTTTTAAGTGGAATTTTTACTTAGTGATTTTTATTTTATCACAATTAAATTAAAATTTTGTTGCTAAACAAGATATGATTTTAAATATTACACGCGCTTATTCCATAATTATAATTTTTTAGGCGAAAGAAAGTGCTTGGACATAAGAGATCTTATGCACCTCTTTATAAACGTGTGCCCCCACTAAAAATCGAATTAAGGACCAAGTTTTGCCAAAAGTGAATGCGTTACGCACTTGCCTAATATTTATTCCAACAACGATGGGGCGTGGGAGTTATTTCCAGTCTATTTATTTTATACCGACAAATTTAAACGTGTAAGGACCGAAATTCAAATCTATAAGTTATCAGGTTCTTAAAGGAATGGCAGAAGAAGAAAGGTAACAATGTAGAATGTTACGGTCGCGGATTCATTGATAAGTTGGAATATAAACTATAGCGATGATAACGTTATCATGGTAATCAAATGTGAAAAGAGGTACGATAGGTTTCTCGTAAAAATCATTGAATCTCCCAAGTTACCTCGGAGACGGCGTGAGATATTTATCGTCCAGAGATTTTCCTGACATTTAAGATATCATTTTTAGGATTTCTCGTACCGTGGCTCAAGGGAGCGTAGGAGCAATTTTCGAACCGCCTCAAATGCTCCATTACTACCGTGCTTCTCTCTTACGGATTTGAGCAAAGATGATCGAAGGGATCATGAATAATTTAAACCTAAAGATACACCCCTATGATCTCCTTGATCTTTTCTGCTTTCAGGCAACCGGGAGAGAGGCGGCGTATAGAAATATAATAGGATTCTTCGCCATACATTTCGGTACCATACAGATGCCTCCCATCAAACGGTCAAACGCCTCGGCGGAAGAAAAGAATCATCCGAGAACCAAACGCTCATCCTTTATAACAAGCTTCCGGAGAAGAGGAGAAACGAAAGGAAAATAACATAAATAAGGCATCCGGGGTTAAAAAATAATTCTTCCCGGGGTAAGACCTACTTCTTCAACTTCTATTCGGCAATTGAATCTACAATTTGGTCCCGGCGATCCCCACCTTTTTTCGGTGCATTTTTCTTTCCCCGGTCGCTCTGATTAAGGGTCAGTGCCTCTCCCGTAAAGGGTGCATAAATAGGGATTCGGCGCAGCTGTGGAGGACTCGGCGGCACCTCTGCATAGTCGGTGGCTCTCTGCATGTCCGTGTCCCATCATCGCACGGTTCCTCCGTAGCGCCCTCTCTCTTTCCTCCATCTTCATCCACTTCTCCCTCTTCTTCTTCGCATCGAGTCGAAAGACTTGGCCCTTGTGCCGCCGACGCCGCTCCTGGTGAATTATTCAACAGGCGAAGGCTGGTGAGGGAGCGAAACTTCCTTCTCCCTCTTCAGACTCCTTTTCATACCTAACCGTGCTCTCCCCCACCACCTCACTCCCCCTCTACCTCATCCCATTTGCCCTCATCTCCCTCTTCCCCTTCATTCCCACTCACCCTCTCTCTCAAGATTAAAAACTACTACCATTCGATCGAAATTACGAATGTTTTTATTAGGCTGCTTAACTTGAGGAGAAACGGCTGCTGGAAGGAGCCCCTGTGCTATGTTTCTGCTCTTCTCTGAGTTTGCGCGGAGGTCTGATTCTAAATGTGCGTGCAATTTTCCGCGGAATGGCTTTACCCGAGTGCTTGCTTGTGTTTCCCCGCATTAGTATAAAAATTACGCCATCATTTGCGCCGAAGGGGGAGAGTGCGAAATTAACTTGGAAACGTGCATACATATGCTCCGATACGGCGTGTAATTGAGTCAGAGGGAAGGTTTCGGAAAGGAGATGATAAAGAAATTTCAAACAATAAACTCTCCTTTTCATAATATGAAAGCCGTCGTCGTAACTTACAAGTACAAATCACTTTGAAGTTGAAATCTAATCTTCTTCGACGTTTCAGACGAAGTTGTAAATGAACCTTATCAGATCTTAAGCATGTCTCGCAATTTCATCTTAACTTGTTACAGTTGCTACTCTCACTGCACGATCAGAAATTTGTGGTCCTAATTAATTGAGCAAGGAAATTATTATGGAGAGTCATATTAGTTATTGATCGATGAATCGGGAAGCGAAGTATAGATTTGAGGTGTTCATAAAGAGAGTTTTACTAATCTGTTTAAGGTTGTTTAAATTTATTTTCCGTGGTCATAGATAACATACTCAAATATAGATACAGATGAATAACTGTATTTTTACTTCAAATCTAGTGAAATGTCTCTTCGTCGTCAAAGTCCGCGACAGTTTTATTGACCGAAAATTAGAAGGGAATGGAAAGGAATCCTGAGGCAAGAAACTGCTTGTAAAATAAGAATCAGATGGCCTGAACCGCTAAGTAAATAATTACAGAAGCCTTACAAATATTTATTTAAAAGAAACTCCTAGAAATGTAATTTTTAGAGTTTTTCTTACGTAAAAATTCTTCTATTAATTTGCTAAATTTTAATTCAAAACAGAAGAAACGCTGAATGCTTTCTAAAAACTTACAGGAGGATTTTGCTCTTCAGTGATTAAGTAGATACATGAATCTAAATCCATTAGATAACGATTTCGTTACCAAGAAAAAAATATTAATGCAGAACAACATAATAATGCACGAGGAATAATATTAATTTTATAACTGTTATGCCATTAAAAGACAAAATTTCTCACTGTTCATATTTCTTCAAAAATAGCAATTTTTGAATTTTACGAAGATCTGATGTTAAAAATAAGGCTAATCCAAAATGTCAATTTCTGCTCAAAGACGACGACAAAATCTCTCTAAATCCTCTCCTTTTCGTCATTTATATTATTTCCTTAACAGAAACATTATACTCGTTTTAATAATTTGATCGATCACGGACACAAACGACGAACTCCAAAATCTATACCCTAAGTCAGCAAAAACCGGTTAGCAGGGACTCGAGCCCGGAACCTCAGAGTTAGAAAGCACACTAAACATTCCGGTTGAAGACTGGTTGGTGAGATCTTCATAGTTCAATTCATAATTCAATCATAATAGTTACAACTCCTTGACTTCGATTTCTCTCTCTTGTCATTTGCATCATTTTTGACGATTTCAGAGCCTGTTAATTCGCCAATCACCCATTCGTATTTTGCTATACATCTAGTTCTTATCCACATCTTTAACATGTTCCCATTTACTATTCTGAGAAGGATTTCCTCACCCTTCCTCAACAGAAACAGGTCGCAGTTTTCCCAATTTAGATTCAAAATTGCGTGCTCATAAAAGGTGCTCCTGAGAGATTTGAAATCTCAGCGCTTTCCGCCGAAATATGTCGGATGTGCTGTCCGTGCAGCTTTTGGCAACGTTTCCATGAGTGCGCCGAACGTGGCCGCTTCCCCGTAGTGCTGCTTTCAAAACGCGTTCAAGTCATTGAAAACGTCATAACTTCTACAGAGAATTTCTTAAAAATGCTAATAATCACCATAACTCACGGATTCGATACATTTTTATCGCGGCGTCGAAATGCTGTAATTTTACTCACGAAGCCGAAGTTTACTCGTCTGAATGTAAGTCCGAGCTTTTAATCTGGCTTTTGATCTATTGCATCGAATTTTACGACGGAAAAATTCCAAGCAGGTCTGATTTTTATTACATCTATATATTTTTCCGTTCTTTAAATTCAAGGCGAAATATCGTTTGCGTAAATTTACATCAAAACAACCATCTACATATATATTCCTGCGAGCTACCATTTAAGATGATGCTGATAGTAAATAATGAGTGAAACAAAGTTCCTCCGAGGAATTGTTCCTCGTATACTATCTTTAACCTATGCCATTTAAAATTCTGATTCGCTCATAACATTTTTGAATTATCTCCGTTGTGATTTCCTACAATGGCAACTGAGAAGATTTGTATGATTACTTGAAGATTTCGTGATGGTATCGTTATAAACTACATTGCAGTTTGACAATTTTGTTTACATTATACAGAAAAACGAAATATATGTACTGATTCATTGAATAACAGGATAAGAAATCGAGCTGGGGAGGTGTCTTTTCATTCACGAGAATAATTGAGATTTTCCATCCATTCAGATTGGAAAATCATGAAAAAGAGTGCTTTATGAAAGTGAAACGTTTATATTTTTAAAAACCTCGCTATGTGATGCGTACGAATGTGACTAAGGAACTTCCCCTTATTGTCTGACCTCCCGCGGTGGCGGAGTAGCTAGCGCTCCAACCCCAAAGTCCAGGGTTCGAGTCCCGGCAAGTCGGATATTTCCCGTTGGGGAATGGGGTTGTGTGTGTTTGCCCGTTGTTATCGTGCAGCTTTTGGCAACGTTTGTGGGAGCATCAGGGAATAAATAAAAAATAAGTAAATCAAACTAACGGAAACCCGCTGTAAACTAATCACAGTGTTTCACCAATTCAATGATAAGTTCCAGTTGAAAACATCTATAGTTAAAATTCTAATAGCTCATCCTATATGCTTTTGAATCACACACAACAAGGATAAGCGAACGCCGAAGTTCAATTCAACACTGCGGCTTTAGTGCTACCTCCCTTTTCTTCCATCCGTTTCCATGCCCTTTGTGAACTCTGAGGGGAATCGCCGTCCACGGCTTTCTTATCAATCTCCGACGCGAAAATAAGATTCCCGGGCCGTGAAAATGGGACGGCCACCGGTTTGCGATAACTTTCGCATAGTATACATTTCGAGCGCCGCTTCCAGATTTACCTCGGAATATCGCGAATGAGGGAGAGAAGAGGGAAACCCATAAAAGAGAACGGGGCAGTTGCGGACCCCGCATAAGTAGAAGGGGAATAAAAGGGAAGGCTGCCCCTTCCGGTGGCGAATCCCTGGGAGCAATCGTCTGGAATACATCTCTCTGCAAAGAGGAGATCTCACCTCTTCCCGATAAAAGAAGGGCACAAACCCTTTTCCTAATGCACAGAGAGCGCTTTTCTTCCCGACCCATTTCTCTCTCTCTCCCATCTCTCTCCGGACAGGCTCTTTTAAGAAATAACAATCCTCTAAGGCGGCGCGACTCTCAACCTTTTTCTCCTTGCGTCCAACCTACGCCTTGGAGTAGAAACGACAACACGTCCAGAGTGGGAGGTCAGCTCGGTCGCTCATGATCAGCACATCCTGATGAAAGTTTCATCTTATCTTCAGCCTGTGATAATAACATAAGAGAACAAGCTCAACCATAGTGTTTCCTAATATGTGGCATGTTAACCAGCGTGAAAAGTAATCGTTGTCGTCGTAAGAGGATCCAATGGAAGTAAATAAAAGTAAAAAATTCGGAAATAAATGTTAGGTAAAGTCAGGTGAAGAATACTGATGGAATTACGAAATAACATCTTCAGTCTCTAGCACCAGCTCTGTGTAGCTAAAATAATTGACGGGAGACTTGAGGTAAAGTGAAAAATTAGCATGTTCTTGTTTTGCTAAGTTTTTGTTTCGGTCTGTAAAGACGAAATTTATGTACTATGGTATTCCACAGGGAAACATTTTTTCTTCTAAATCTAAAGTACCGTAAAAAGTCTCGTTACCTGTTTAGATACGTGGAATTAAAACCAATGCAAAAAATAACAATTTGTGGATGATCAAGTTGTGCTCGTAAGATATTATAGCAACGGTATGATGAAAAGTATTGCTTGATTCAAGACATGTAACGTATTAAACTTGTTGGGTTCGATTTCAGTATAGAATTTTCGTGAATTAGTATAGTTCCTTCAGTGGCACCTGGAGATTCAGGGAATCCTTGATTTGCTTCTAGAGATGCAATTAATCTTTAGCAAGGGAACTCTGAAAAAGAAGTGGTTGGATTCACAATGGAGATCCCTGTTTATTTATTTAACCCAAACTGGTAGGACCCACAAAGTTGAGTTATAATATAGAAAATGCCTGATTTTATTCTACTAGAAATGAAAAGCCTATCATGCTAAATTGAAAGAAACATTATTGGAAGCAACATTTGAAAAGTAGTAGTAGTACTAGTTAAAATAAAAGGTGCTTCGACAACTATGGTCATTGGCACCAATAACTCACAGGTCATGCCTGTTCTTTGTTTGTACCTAGTACATTGCATGCATCCTTTCTCAAAATTAAAAGTAATTAAATAATAGATAAACAAATAATTAGTTCTTCAAAATTGTTTCTCTAGGTATAAAAGAAGCACTATTAAAAGGTTAAGATAAAAGGTCAGTAAATAAATATGTTATTAAAAGAGGGTAATAATAATCATGAACTCTCTTTTCTTGACAACTAAAGTTTATCAAATAGGCCAGATTTTTTTAAAAAGAGTAAAACTCTGGAAATTGTATCCGGGTTATCTTTTAGGATTGTGGCTAAATCTCCTCTTATTCCAAGCATACTACGGATCCCATGGTACTTGTTGCATTCCAGCAAGAGATGCTGGATGCTGAGGGGGGAGTTACATTCCTCGCAATGAGGCGGAATCTTCTCTTCAGAGAAGAGGTAGGCATGTGTCAAAGCACTATGTCCTATCCTAAGGCGAGTGAGGACAACTTCCTCCCTCCTACAACTTCTGTTAGAGGATTCCCAAGGGGTTAATTCCTTCTTCACAGCTTGGAGTTTGTTCCCTAATAAGCTCTGCCATTCCTCTTTCCACTGAGCTATGCTTATTTTTCTCAGGGAGTTCTTTAAATCCTGAGCTGGTACTAGTTTCCAGTCTCTGTCCCAACTTTTCAGAGCTTCTTTTGCAGCCATATCTGCTTTCTCGTTTCCCTGTATTCCCGTGTGCCCTGGGACCCATAAGAATAGAACTTCTATGTCCTCCTCTTTAAGCTCTAAGAGCAGGGCTTGTATGTCTTGCACTATGGGGTGGAGAGGGAAATACCCTGAGATAGATTGTAAAGCACTGTGTGAGTCTGTACATATTATGTATTTCCCATTTTTTCCTTTTATATATGATAGTGCCATCCTTATGGCTAAAAGTTCTGCAGTGAATATGCTACAGTGTGGATGGAGCCTAATTTTCATAGTGCCATAATCGTTCGAGGTAAATGCGCATGCTGTGCCAGTCTCTGTCTTGGAGCCATCGGTATAAAATGGAATATATGCATGATAAAAATTTAGGATCTCATGAAATCTCTTCCTGTACATGACATCAGGAGTGGATGATCTCGGATAGTGCAGCAGGATTGTCTCACAAATAGGTAGTGGGATTTTCCATGGTGGAATACTTGAGAACCCTGCTTCATGTACTTCAGGAAGTGTGAAGGTAGTTTCGCGAATAAAATTATAAAATCGGATCCCAAGAGGTCTTGTGGCTCTTGGTCGTCGTATAAAAACATCTAAAAACTTTGGTTTAAAAATTATCTTAAAACAGGGATGGGAGGGCATAGATAAAATCTTTGCCACATATCCAGACATCAATAGATTCCTCCTCACCCAAAGGGGAGGTTCCCCTGAGTCACAGTAGATACTTTGGACTGGGCTGGTTCTATATGCTCCTGTGGATAGCCTTAGACCACGGTTATGTACTGAGTTCAGCATTCTAAGGTAAGACTGGCGGGTTGAAGAATATATAAGACAACCATAGTCTAATTTTGAACGCACCAATGCTCTATATAATTGAAGCATGGAGGATCTGTCTGCTCCCCAGGAGGAGTTAGTTAAAATCCTTAAGATATTTAAGGCTTTGGAGCATCTCTCCTTTAAAAGACTGATATGGTTTCGCCAATTAAGTCTTTTATCAAGCTCAAGCCCTAGGAAACGTGTGGACTCAACAAAAGGCAAGACATGTCTTCCGAGTGTAAGATTTGGATACGGGAAAACTCCTCGCTTCCTGTGGAAGAGGATGCATTTAGTCTTGGTGGTTGAGAAACGAAAACCACTACTGTTACACCATGTATTCAATCGATTTAGTGTGAGCTGTACTTGCCTAGATGCCCCTGATATTTTGGATGACCTACAGAATATGGCTAGGTCATCCACAAACAATGATGCAACCACTGGCAATTTGATGCATGAGACTATATCATTAATTGCTATTGCAAACAGTGTCACACTTAAGATTGAGCCTTGGGGCACACCATTTTCTTGTGTAAATGGCCTTGAGGTGGTATTCCCTATACGAACTCTAAAAAGCCGATTTTCTAAAAAGTTTCTTATGAATTTTGCTATATGCCCTCTAATATTCCAACGATGGATAGTTGTTAAAATCTTGTGTCGCCATGTCATATCATAAGCCTTCTCAATATCAAAAAACACACCAATTACATATTGTCTTAGAAGAAAAGCTTCTTGGATAAAGTTGTCAATCCTTACTAGGTGGTCTGTGGTAGATCTACTGTGCCTGAAACCACACTGAATGTTTGAAATAAGTTTCTTTTTCTCAAGGTACCATATCAGCCTTTTATTGACCATCTTCTCCATGAGTTTGCACATGCAACTTGTAAGGCTTATAGGGCGGTAGTCTGAGGGGTGGTTACAGTTTCTGCCTAGTTTTGGTATTGGTACAATAATTGACTCACGCCATGCATCGGGGAACGCATCTTCTGACCAGAGTTTATTGATGTTATAAAGTACATCCTGAATCGCATTCTCAGGCAGGTTCCTCAAAAAGGCATTATGCACCCCGTCATTTCCTGGGCATGTGTCCCTTGTATCATTAATGGCAGCAAGTAATTCCCACCTCGTAAATGGTTCGTTATAGGCAGCTAACTGTTGTGTGTTGCTAAAATCTATAGGTATTCGCTCAGACTGTTTCTTAAACCTTGCGAAGGTTGGATGGTAATTACTTGTGCTGCTGATTTTGCTAAAGTGCAGCCCAAATTCCTCAGTGAGCTCTGCTGGGGATGTCAAAATCTTATCACCAATAATAAGTTGTGAGACAGGGGGCTGCCAAGTGCCGAACATCCTTTTGACCTTCCTCCAAACCTGTGTTATTGGTGTGCGGTGGTTTATTGATGAAACGTATTTCATCCAAGCAGATCTCTTTGCTTCTTTCACTACCTTGCGAGCTCTTGTCCTCAGTCTTCTAAAAGCCTTGAGGTTACCTTCCGTGGGATATTTTTTGAAAATCTGGAGGGCTTTCTTCCTTTTCTTAACTGCCTCTGCACATTCATTGTTCCACCAAGGTACTGATGGTCGTTGGGGACCTCCTGATGATAATGGAACACTATTTTTGGCAGCTTGTATGATAGCCTGTGTTAGAGCCTTTATATTCTCTGAAGCTTGAAGGTTTGGATCATATTTAAATAAAAATTTTTCCTTAAATTTTTCCCAATTGGCCCTCCTTATGATCCAGGATTTTGGAGCTTCATATGTAGGACTACGCCCACCTGCCATCGTTATTAACAAGGGGAAGTGGTCACTACCACATAGGTCATCATGCACTGATAAGTTAAAATGTGTTGCGATGGAGCTAGAACTTGAAAACAAATCAATGGCAGAGTACCTACCATTAAAAGGGTTAAAATGGGTTTTTTCATTGTTGTTCAATAAAATCAGGTCATAGTCATTAAAAAAATTTTCCAAGAGGTGTCCTCTGCCGTTATGGTCCCTTAAATCATCTCCCCATTCCCTATTGTGGGCATTAAAGTCTCCCAACAGTACAAAGGGCTTTGGCAGTTGTTTTACTAGATCTTCAAGGTTGGTCCTATTCACCGGAGCCCATTCTGGTAAGTATATATTACATAATGTGATTTTTGTAGGGGTAGCAACAGTGACTGCCACAGCTTGAAGTGGTGAGAGAAGTCCAACCTGGGAGGTAAAAAGACCCTCCCGGACAGCTATGGCCACCCCACCCCTAGCTCTGTTGCCAAGCAAGTCATCAAATCTAAAAACTTTAAATCCCTTTATGCTGCCTTTATCAGTTGTCTTAAAATGTGTTTCTTGGAGACACAAAACACTTGGGTTAAAATCATTAATTAACAGTTTCAGCTCCTCATGATGGGAGTAGAAACCATTACAATTCCATTGTAACAACAGAAACCTCTTCCCCTTATCAAACCCATTCATGTTTGGTTGTACTGCAGGCATGATGAAGTTGTTACAAGGCATAGTTATTATTCAATAAATAAATAGACCGCTAAAAACTTTATAAGGCTAGATTAAAAATAAAGGGGACTTGATGATATGTTATCCATATCATCTAATAATTTTCTGCCGGTCTCCCTTTTTCTTGTACCTTATTTTTTTCAATTCCTCCTCTGATATGTCTTCCATATCAGAGGGGATTGGTGATGGGGACTTGTTCCTTGGTTGGGGATGTTCCGGAATGGCACTTGTTTTGGAGGGCATTCTGTTCTTCTTTGACTGAACGGCCAGTTTCTGGCTTTCCGTTACAGTGGCAGCAAAGGTGGTCAATATCACTTTACAGGGAGCACAGACGGGAGGGAGTTGGGTCTGAGTACCCATCTCCTTAGTCTCGACCACTCTGGTAGCTACAGCGGCATATGAGGGGCCCTTATGCTGAGGTGTTAAGGCTTTCATTTCTCTCTTAGCTTCCATATAGGATAGCTTTCTTTTGACCTTGATCTCCTGAATTGCTCTCTCTTGTTTGAATATGGGGCAGCTGGGTGACCATGCAGGGTGCTCACCACTGCAGTTCAAGCACTTCGTGGCAGTCAGGCAATGTCCTTCATGTTTATTTCCTCCACAGCGTCCACACTTCTCTACCTCAGCACACCGAGAGGAGGTGTGGCCAAACTTTTGGCACTTGTAACACCTCATCGGATTCGGGATAAATACTCTCACAGGCAGGGAGAGATATCCAGCTGTGATCCTTTCAGGGAGGTTAGTTCTTGCAAATTTTAGGACTAGATTTGGTGTGTCGATAAGTATACCATCCCTGCGAGATTTAATCCTCCGCACACCAACAACACCTTGTTCCTTTAATTCTCCCAGTATCTCCTCATCACTAATGCCCATTAAATCGTAGCTGAAGACCACACCCTCAACAAAGTTGAGGGTTCTGTGAGCTTCAACTTTTACAGCCACATCGTGAAACATGGTGGCTGTCTTGAGTTTCGCTGCCTGTTTTTCATCTTTTACCTCTACTAAAATTGACCCATCTCTGAGGCGCTTTACTGAGGTCACTTCTCCAGCCAGAAATCTCAATACCCTATGTAATGCAAAGGGAGATATCTTTTTTAAGGCTCCTTCCACTATACTTGAAATAATGAAAAATCTTTCATTACTGTTACAATTAGTTTTCCTTGCTATATCAGCATCGGTGCAATGCCTTTTGTTAAGGAAAGTATTATCATCCATAATAGAATGGTAACTTTCATCCCCGAGACTCCCCACCCACCATGGAGCCCAACAAGGGGACGCTGAACTTCAGCGCCAGGGCTATCTCGGGGATATAGCTTAGCAGCCACTCTCCCTGCAAGCCAAATGCATCTCCAGTGGCCCCAAGCTAACCCAGCTGGCGTACGCTCGAAAGGAGCCTCCCGGCTCCCCAGCCGCCAGCAGCCGATTGACTGGGAGTGGGCTAGTTCCCAGCCGCCCGTCTAGGAGAGGCAGGGGCCAAAGTGGAGTGTTGGGGATACCTCCCCCGCAAGAGAGGTCCCCTCAGCCACCAGGATCCCCTTTCCCCCCGACACGAGTCGCCATGCACGGCAAACGCATGGGTGGGCGTTCCGCACACAGAGAGGGCCAGCAAGATATGAGAAGAAGAAAGTGATGGGGTGATGGAAGATGAAGAAAGATGTGATGAAGCATGAGAGCCCTCCCTGTGTCCCCCCCTCACCACGTGGAGGAACCCACACCGAGGGGAACATTTGAAAAATAGACGACTTTAATTATTTAGTAATATACACGGTTTTCAATGATGATTGATTTCAAACAGGACGAATGTGGTTTCCAAACTTCTCAACCCTCTTTGTCCTTCCAAAAAAAAAATTTCTGGAATTTTTTAACTATTCATAGAGTTTTCTCTCTCCGGTCGCTAATTTTTCCGTTACATATACTCACAACCAGTAGAACTTTCTATGGGACCACATGATACTACCTCGGTAGTTTAACTGGACACAGACGTAAAACTCAGAGAACAAATATTAAGAAATATTTTTTATGTGATTCTCTTGCTTCTACCACAAGCTGAATAGTTAATTAAAAATCTTTCCAATTAATATTTTCAGCAACTGAAGAGAAATAAATTCCTTCCCGTACAAAATCAGTTCGGGTCGAAGTAATCATTTTCCGCTTTGATGAAAAAAATAGCAACAAAATTCCCCCGAAAATGCAGATTTCCAGTTACTCGCGAAACCAAGGGAGAAAAAAATGCTCAGAATAAAAAACGCAGGTTTCGAAATAAATATTTGGTTGTTCTCCCAAAGCCTCAATAACATTTCCATGGACGCTAGAATCAAAGAAGGGAAGAGAGGTTGGAATGGCTTTCCGATGTCCACTAATGCGCTCGTTGGGATACGCACGCAAGACGGAATTTCGTATGACGCTGTCCCACGGCGTCCGGAAAGGGATTTACGTTCCTCTTGAAGCGATATCAGAAACCTGAACTTTATCCAGAGGGGTCGAATCTAGGTGGAAATACCTTTGATGTCTACGTTTCCGGGAATACGCGTTTCGGAGGAAAGGTTTGTTATAAATCACTGCGGGTTGGATCACTAGTGAGTTTCCGTCACGGAAAGCCGAAATAAATTATTAGAATCCGAATCACGAAGAAACGCAAAGAAATCTTCTTACGAAAAATACATCTTTGTCCTCTCAGTTCACGTTTTGTTCCTCCCATAATATTTTGTTCAATTAATTTTGCTGATCATGGCGTTATTTATGGTGGTTCAAATTTTGTTTGCTTAAAAACTGGATATATCGTGATTGTTCGCCAAAATTAAAATAAATACATGAATCTGTCATCAATTAATATTTTTAAATTACTAATGTAGAGGGATAAACTAGTAATAATGAAAAATCATGTACCACGATGCAAAACATCAGTGTTTCTAGTGACAGATATTAAATTTAAATAGTAACACAATGCGTGCAGTATTTTGCAATTGTATTCACCAAAGTAAAAGATGATCGCTTTAGATTGAGATTGCATGATTAAATAGTTCTCTCCTAGTAACCAGTCGAGTTTTACAAGTTGGTGAAATAACATCTGAATTTGTGGAAAAGTATGTTTTGTGTATTTCTTTAGTATGAAATGAATTTTCATCAACTATCATTTTAAATCTCTCAGTTTAAAAGTAATTTGTTTTCTTATCTCTGATCATCAATAAACAAAGTCCACAATAAATACGAAGATATCGCTCAAATAAATCATTACAAAAGATGAAAACTAGTTCTCAAAGAATAGGATTGTAATTGAGGAGCACGTTTTTCTCAACTTCTCACCCCTTCTTACTCTTTGCACCCTGAGCCTTCCCCTTACCTTAAGTTTCCCCCTCCTCTTCCCCTCATTTGTATTTAAAACTATCATTATCTGAAGGTGCTAGCTTGCTCGCGAAACACGTTGCAAAAATAAATTCTGCTAAGGAAGTGTACGAGAGGTTTTATTTCCATTTTTATGGCCTTCTAAGAACTAACACCTTTGCATAATGAGTTTAAATAAATGTTAATGACATTGATACGTAACGCTTATCTTGCTGTGTTAATTTATTCACATTTCCCCCTCTTTGGCCTTAAAATGAACGTGCGGTTTAATTTATTTGCTACCAATCCGAAAACGCTAGCAATAAGAGTCCGCACACAAAGGAATTCTTTTCGCGTGCTTCTTCTATCAGATAAAACGAATCACAGAAAAGTAGACCCTAGTGCAAACAAGCACTACGAATCTCCACTACATACTGCTACATCTCACAATAGATTTCTAATGGTCAAAAAGTACGACAGCGAGTCCGATAAATTATAATTAATATAGCATTCCTCAAGGGCGTCAATCCCGAAAATCGTTTCCTTACTTCAGTATTTATGAAAGAAATGACGGTAATTTCCGCAGTTTGCATCGAGAATTTGGGACGCGAAAAGCAAACACTAAGTTCATCGCAACAGAAAGTTTCGAAAACAGACGAGGTGGTCTTTATTTGTTTCGCCCGGGTGAAAATTTTCGACTTTATCGGTCAGCATCGTGCTTCTCGGAAATCACACAGACTCGCGCACAACAAATACGCGTCCCCTCGTACACTTCCCCTGCAGATCAATCCCCTCGCTTCCTTTTTACCCCTCGAAACTTTGCCTCCGTACCAACTCAGCCCCTCTCTCCGCAGTTCATCCTTCCAGCGCGAAAACCCCGGGGGCAGAAAATTTATCACAAACATTGCCTTCCTCTCCTCTCCCTCATCGTTTGCTCCATCACCAGGAGAAGACATTCCCTCCGTAATTAATTAAAATTACGCGCGGAAGCAGTACTCGATGAATTTTGGAATACCTATCCATTTGATTTGGAGAGTAAAGGCTAGTCAAACAAACGGAAATAAACCCTTCCCACGCTCATCCCTTTCAATTTAAATCGTCTTTCCGATAATTAGGTTTTTCCTTCCCTGAGAAAGAGAAGGTTATGAGAAGAAAAAGGGGAAAACAACGAGGAGTTGTTTAAAGGCAAGGCCTTTCCTCTCTTTAAGGATCCGTAACGATGTGCGGATAATTGGATGCCTAGTTACTAGTGCAAAGCCGTTGCTTTGGAAATGTCCACTTTCAGACAGATAAACTTCACATGAAATGTGAAATAGAGCAAACATAAATGAAAAAGTAATCGTAAAATAAATTAAGAGCTTATATAACTCCTTCCTCAAATAAATTAAAGCATATTTTATATCATTCCAAATATAAAGCCTCCACTATAAAGCACAAAAAACCTTTTCTTATCCCTTCCTAATCTATTGCGGTATTTCACTCATAGTAAGTAACCTTGAAATTTTTAGCACGAGAGATGTGAGGCTTTCAAGGGTTACTAATGCTTTAAAATATTCAGTCGCTAATTATTTCCTTATGTTCGAAATTCAGTGCTTAATTTAATAGCACTAGCAAATGTTTAATTTGAATAGGCCCTGCTGTTGAAATCCCGCTTATTTATTTTATAAAGCAATTAAACAGATTTTACAAGTTTTATTAATAGAAAGAGTTAATTCGGGCACAAAGTAATTCATGTGCGAAATTCTCTGTCCACGTTTTATGTTTAAAATAGCAGTGTTTTAAAAGGCGTTCTACATTAAATATGGCGCATATAAAAATTTCCTTGATTATCTCTAACAAAGTTACTGCTTAAAATATGTTTAGAATTCAAAAGGCTATTCTAACAAGCATTGAAGTACTTTCAGACAACTAAAGGGCAAATATTAAGGGTTAAAAATTGAACTTTTTGCTTATTCCGATGGAGAAAGATTAACAGTCATTATCATAAGAGATTGTTTAACAAACCTCGGAATTAATCAATCGGTCTTAATCCAGAAAAAGGTATTTCCATTTCACGGCCTCAGATATACAGCCATATCAATGACAGAACAGAAGTAATTCATAACTTGTAATGTATTAACCAACGGATATTGAATTTCAACATTGTGCTTTCTTGAGTAATGTGTACGGTTAGCCATCTGTAATCCCTAATAAAATTATTTAATTGTTTTCAGACATTAAAGGGTGAACATTAAAGGCGAAGAGAATCACTTTTGCCTATTTCTACGAGGAAAATTTTCCAGTAATTGTCCTTGAAGATAGTGGATCTTATAGTTGTAATGATTCAGGTAGTTTTGTAAGAAAGAGATCATTTTCGATCAGGAATGTCTGTAAAGTATATTATATGAAATATAAAGATGAAACGGCTGTTTTGATGAGTACTTTATTTATCTAAAGAAAGCGTATTAATAACAATAATTCAAATAATTTACTCGTAATTTCGTGTATTTTAATGCCATCCAGAGAAGGAATGAATTTGGGCATATTGTTAGAAAAACGTAATACAGCATAATACTGTTCAAGAAGTTTGGACAACGATCAACTATGAAATACAATGAAAAGAAAATATGGATGGATAATAATTTAAGGAGGATAAATAAACTTTCACGCTAAATCGATTATATATATTTTTTTAAATCTTGTGAGATATTTGTGGCTGAATGGCATTTTTATTTTTGTATATCATAATTTAAATTAATATTATGATACGGCAAAATTGAAATAAATAATTATAACGACACTGGTATTTGATCAAAAACGTAATGAACACATTCTGGCTGCTATTCAATCCGCTTTATTTGAAGTTAATTAAATTTTATTCTCCAAATTTCCCAGAAGGGATCAAATTTGTGCAATAATTCAGAGAATTTACTCACAAATTACGTTTGGAGTTATTGGTATCATAATAAAGGTCATATATACTCATTTTCGTTAATATTTTTTGAAAGTTAAACATTTACTAAGCTCTATTAAAAAGGATTACAGAATTTCTCATCAATAAAAAGAAACTAATCCCTACCGGGAATTAAAGATTAATTTTTATTAACACTGCCCTGTCACTGCAGTTAAATTACTATTATTATCACTGTACTATTAGTATTACTACCAACAAGAAACGCCTTATATTATCATATCTATCTTAATATATCATGGTGTGTTTTTTGTAATAGGTTTCTTTAAGGATATTTAAGCTTCTCAAACAAAACCACATTTGCGCACGACGAAAATGAAAATGTTTATGTCATTAAAATTATTAAAATTAAGTAGTTTTTCATCTTCTAAGCAGTTCCCCAATGGCAATTTAATATGAGAACTGTTGGATGAGGGAAGGGTGTTTAACTTAACAAGGTAAGCCACGAGTCTCAAAAACCAAGGATAAACAGTAGCGAATAAATAGTGCCATAACTAGGACTCGAATTCTGGACTACTCTTTTTGATTACAATACCTACCCGGAAAGTGGGAGACCTGGGTTCGAGTCACAGTCATTTTGTCACTTTTTTGGCATGTACGACTATAGTTGTTTTCTATTCGCACAATTAGAACTTAAATTTAATGAAATATCCCTTTTTATGCATCTGCAATTAATTCCTATAAACAAGAGTGTTTGATAGCAACATTTATTTACAACTAAAGCCCATTGGTTGTCAACCGGGAAATAAAGATTGGTTAATTTATTCCCTCTACTAATAAATACGACCGTATCCATTTTCCTCGGTTCCTTGATAGTGACAAAATAACAGTCCTACTGCCCAAGCGTAAATTAGACTTATTAAGAAAGACTTCTACAGTTTGTAAAATTCGACCCGGTGATTACTAATTGTTAAGCCAAGATTTCCGAGAATATCCTCTTCAAGCAGTCTATAATCAGTTCTTACCATTACTTTTAAATGGGCCAAAATGCCTCATGTAATCATGTGGGAAAATACATGAGGTCAAATTCAACAATTGCATTCGTCGTTAAGGGGACCGCTTGTTAATTACCACACAATTTCACAAAGGTTTCGTGTAATTTATCAAATTTCTCGCTATTTCGATTTGAAAACATGAATATATATGACCAAAATAATAATTTTTATTCATTCCTCATCTTCTGGTGCTTATCTCGATTTCCTTTAAATTTTATTTCTAATTTAATTTTACTAAAGAAATAAACCCTATAACGATGAAAATGAGCTTTAAGTACAATTCTTAATGAAGGGCTTCAACTCGTCTAGGGTCGAACCGGAGACAGGTAAATAAAAAGTAGCAATGGACTAATAGACATTTAACAAAAATTTAATTTTGAAAGTTTTGTACTTGATTTTTGGTAGAAAATACATATATACACCCATTTTTTATGTAATAGAGTATACAATGCTATACTTCGGTACATTATAATGTTATTCTTTAACGTTTCACTACATTCGGCGTGAAATATACTTGCTACGTAGATACTCGAGGACCAGGTTCGGTGCATAAAAGCATTATCACTGATAAAACATGTCTGAGTTGAACCTCAAAGCACCGTAGGGATGTGGTGAAAAGAATGGCATGAAAGAGAGAGCAAACACCTTATCGGGAAGAGGAATAGATGAACGCCGTAAGAAAGGAGAAATCTGGGGAGGGATGAAGTAGGCGATGCAAGAGTACGCCCATGGGATGATGTCTTGAGAGACTGTAAATCTACTCAACGAGCTGCGTGCTCTTATTATTCGATATCCTCTGCGTCACATCTTGTAAAAGGATACTGGCTCTCCTCACAGACGAGCCACGGTTAAGCCATTACGTTCTCCCACAGACTGTTCCGCGTTACAAACTACGAACCATGGGTTGTATAAGCATAAGGGTGAGTGTGGGTCTGGAGGAATAACTTTAAGGATACTTTGAAAAGGTAACTCTACGGGGAAGGAGCAGAAGAAATACTGAACGCTACGGGCGCTTCACTTCAAAGTTAATGAGTAGGTTAAGGAGAAAGTATTGTGATACATGAACTTGATGCAGAAAATCGAATTTTTAAGAAGAAATACGGGTGAAGTGTAGATATCACTCTACTTACACATCACTTTAGGTTTAACGTTTAAGTACATTTGCGTTCACTTTTTCACCTTATTGGGAACGAAAGTGAACAAATGAACGAAGAAAGAAATTTGTCATGTATAAGTACACTCATATTGAAGCTTACTAATAGGATAAGTAGATAAAGCGAAACTCGGGTTCACGATACCATTTATTTCTGAAAATGTTAATAACTGAAGCCGGGATGATGATGATGAATGCTGATGATGCATTTATCCTTCTTAAAACATTAATTTAGATATAATGTTGATTATAAAACAACATAAAAAATAAATGGTCAAGACTCCTCAAGGAACAGGAACCTTTTAAAATTTATTTGTGGAAAAAGTGCGTTCACTTTCCTTTATTTACTCGATACATTTTTGCGAGACGTTGCTAAGTTAAAGAATGCTATTGAGTAGCACATAGGAATAGAAGTTCCTCAATGAACTGTCGCACACTTGTTCTTCTATGATTTTCATTCTTCTCTCCCTCATTTATTCAATGTTGTTCAGCGTATACAACAATTCGGCACAAATTCATTCCTCATTTAAGTAAAATAGGGTTACAAAAATTAACTAATCTATTTTTATTAAACTATAACATGGTGTGCGAAAAATTTGGATTTGGGTAATTAAGAGGCTTGAGATTTGTATGTATCGCGACTAAAAGTAAGAGTGGGCAATTTACCTATAGTTGAGAAGTTTTTCCCTCACAACCCAAATCTTTCTATATTTATTTATTTCTATTATATAAAGTATTATTTATTTGTTTGTATATATTGTCTTATTTTCCTAAACGATAGTGAAATGTATTCGATTAAATAATTTAAAATGATCATGTAATAACTTTAGGCGTTAAATGCAAAGGAGGCCAAAATGGCCTGACATCAAAATAGCGTGATAGTAGTAGTAATTTCTCGAATATAGAAAGGATCTATGGAAGAAATAAATAGAAATCGAGATGGAAAGGATCTATGGAATAATAGTTCAACCAACGGTATTCCACGTTTACAGTTATGAACCTCTATACCGCGAGATATATGCGAAGACTAGGGAGGCGTAAAATTGTTTCCATTTCGAACACCTCACTGAAATCAAAGGAGACATTTACTGCGGGAACGCCTCCTAAAATCCCCCAAAAATGCACTCATGAGAATAGAATACCGTAAAAATTTCTCCTCTGAGAACTGCCCCTCCTGCAGAATGCGAGATGACCTATCGAAATTGTTATTTCGTCTCCCCCACTTCCGAAAACACGTTGGATGCAAATCCGGACCTCTAAAAAAAAAATGTGCGTCGGAGAGACGGAGATAAAACGGATTCGTGGAAAACGGCAACAATCAAAGGTCCTCCTCAAGCACGTGTTGCTGCCGAGTTTGGGAATTTCCCTCGAAAATAACATCTCACCAGCGACCACGCCCCCTACCTCTACTTCTGAACAGAGACCGACTTGCTCCATAGTTTCCACATCTCCATCTTTGTTGTCGAGACTCCGTTTCACCTCCACCTACCGGTAGGTGGAGGAAACTCTCCGTTTGCCCAGCAGTTTGGAAGGGAGAAAATAATTTACCGAGTTACGGCCACAAACATGACTTCGAAACATCCCGACGAGGCACCTCAGAAAGGATGGCTTGATTTTTTCCCGTGAACTGCAACGCCGCTCTAAATTAGAAGGACGTGGGATATGGAGCCCTTTTTTTACTGCCGGACAGATCGCGGGAACATAAAAGTTTGTTCGAAGGGAGTAAGGCGAAAATAGTGGTTGCGGAAGATTTTTAGGGGGAGGGCTAAAGGTCATGAGAAGAACGAACTGAGGAATACAGGGTTATGGATGTTGAGGTGCAAAAAGGGAGTAGGATGAAAAGGAGAGATAAGTGGGAGAGGAAATGGAGAAAACAGGAAAAATTGAAGATGACAAAAAGGGTTTGTTAAAGATAAAACTCAAGGTTGATAAAAACAAAATGGGAATGTGTTTGCAAGATAGCTGAAAATGTAGATTTTAGACGAAAATGGGAAGGATTTAGGAAGGCTCAGAGAAGATAATATATGGGAAAGATATGGGTGAAATCTTAAAAAAAAACGAGTGAAATGTAGATCAGGAAATAAAAAGATAGTAAGATGAGGGTATACCATGTAGTTGGTTTTTCTTTTCCATATGGTTCAAACTGCAATTAAGGGAAACGACGATTTTTAATGAAGTTTAGATGCATTTAGATGCCCAAGTTTTCGTTACGATGTTCATGCAACGTTAACATATTTACTAATTTGGATCAAGCGACTGATTGCTCACATCCAGGATGCTGGGACGAATTTCAATATTCATTGACCAAACTTCTGGCACCTGTCAATGTCGGTTGGTAATACAGGTTTCCCACGTGGGTAGTAGTAAATACATGCGTAGCAGATTTACTAAAAACATTAAAATATCAGTAATTTTTAAGCTCGGGCTATACGGTAAACGAAAGCAGTAATTGCACAAATGAGCAATATTTTTGACAGCACGGCAGGTATGGTAAAATAGTCCACGCTTAAATGAGCTCAACAGATAAAGTCCGAGAAGGAACGATGGGGAATACAATGGAAAGTAGTGAGAGAAGAAAGAAGGGAGAGAGAATAATGGAGGAGGATTTAGGGGAAGTAAAAAGAAGAGGAGGTAAGGAAAAGAAATCGCGGAGAGGTCTTAAATGAGGGAAAATGGAGACGTTGATGAAGAGAGCAAACTATCAAGTGAAAGTGGTTTTTGAGATATCCTTCCTTGAGAATCGTCCAACTCCTCCATCAATGAGAGGATTAAAACAACATTAATAGTGAGGAGGAGTAGAAACGAAGGAATCTTACAGAAGCTGTTTTTCTGTGCAGGATATTAAACGATTGAGCCACATTGCTTAGCCATCGAGAGGCATCTCTTTAACCAGTGCTTAAAGAGTACAAATGCCTTACTTTCATCAAAGTCTTTGAGGACTTTTCTGGAAATTATTTAAGATTGCTACATATTAAAGTCGACTTTACCGTTTGAGACAAATATAGTTTTACTGGATGTACATAGATATAGACATAAGAGACATCTAACGGAATATTATTTTGTACTACCTCTGATATCCTTCACTTTTGAGTTCATATCAATGACTAGGAGAGTCAAATTTGATGATCTATTAATTAATCTGCAGAGCCACAGTGATTTATTTTTAAAGTTCCATGCGATATTTTACATTGCGGCATGATAAATGGAGAGGGAAAGAGGAACTTTGGACTGCAATCCACTATAAAATTAAAGTGTTGTCATGCTAAATACCATCGCAATAACACAACTTCCCACTAATTATTAATATCATAAAATACTTTATTAACTGATTTTCAACTTCAAACTAATTTCAATGATTTTCAACTTCAAACTAATTTAAATGATTTTCAACTCAACAAAAAAAAGAATACTAATTAATAAAATACTGTGAGCAAATGAAATATTTCAATTTCTAATAATTCGTCAAATATTTTCCTTCCCTTTTATAATTGTAGCCTATAGCAAAATACGTTTTTTTAAGGAATGTCTTTTTTCGAGATGGGAGTTGGTTATCATGACGCTGATAACGGGGATTCATCACGGGAAGTTACTTTTTTATCCTCGCCTTTTGATTTATGTGATACTTGTATTAACTCCATTTAACGAGGCTCCTCCCCAAATTGCATCTCGCTTTTCAGCAGCAATCAGGCAAGGCGGGCGCGACGGGAAAGAAGGATTATTCCACTCGCTCTGCGAGCAAAGTTTACAGTGTCGGGGTCCAACCATAAATGTGGCATTGCCAAATCTCGCCTCCATTTAGTAGGGAGGGTTTGTCCCTAAATTGCGTGCGCCGTAATGCCTTCAGAGAGATTCGCGACGAAATTATTCCCCGATTCACCGCGTAACCTCACTCTTCATTACAAAACGGACCACATCCGGAATGGGAGGTGTGCGTTGTCGCTTTTGCTCGCCGGAGAGGGAATTACACCGCCGGAATTGCGATTGATGTAGAAAATGCGACAATCATTTCCCACCCTCGTGCTTGGAATATATCAACCCGAATCGGAGTTGGAAAGTATTTCAAAAATGAGGTATCGTGCCCGACGGAACACACTACATATAAATGACTTTGTAGAGCGAATATCTCAGTGTTAACTCCCTGCTCATATAGCGACGGCGCTACTTCTGGGAGGGAATTCGTTTGTTAGACTCAAATTTTTCAGGGAAATAACGTAAAATTTATGCTAGCCGGCTCCATAGGGCTGATGAAATGCCATATTGGAACCGCAAATAAAGACTGCTTCTAAATACTTCGCTTGATGTGAGGACCGGTTTTTTAATGAAGGTGGTCTGGTTTTCTGATGAACGTAAAACTTAAGCAGCATCCCTAGAAATATTAAAAATGGTAAGGTGAGCACACCATGAATTCCTATGAAGGAACCTCGAAGTAAAATTCTGAGTTCAGTTAATTATGGGGAATGCCTTTCTATTCTATTCAATTTTTTTTAAAGTTAGTTTCTCCGTACATTATTATTATTGTTAACTTACTATTGCAGCAATAATATGGCCAAAATTGCCTATCTTCTACCTTAACTCTGGAGATATTACATGATACTACATTAATAACCAAAAACAACTAACAACAATTAACCTAATTCTAGAAAAATTAGAAATTCTAGAACAGTCCAGAAAAAATAGGTACTGAAAATTGATACGAAGAGCAGATAAAAATTAATAGGCAGACAAGTTGATAAATAAAATTAATACATAAAACTAGATAAAGGTACATACAAAAGCTCAAAGATTTCAGTTGTGGGGAAAAACTCCTCAAGTGAAGGTTTATGGAGAAAAACCCACGATGCGGGAAAACACCCGCAAAATAAGGCGGACGAAAAGAAAACGCGAAAACACAGAGGTATTAAATTAATAATTGATAATTGCACCGCACGTTCTTCGTCGGATGTACAATTGAGTGACTGAATAGGGTGAATAAGAGAAAGTAATTTGGTCGATACAATAGGTGAACAACTCGACATATTTAAACCGTCCCTTTCTGAAGTACAAGGCGAAAGATGTACCAGTAATGATCTAAGAAATTTCCAGAACTTCCTAACACTGGTTAAAGTTACCTCTTTTAACAATAATTTTAAAAATAAAACGTAATTGAAGGTTAAATCTCAACGAATCTCTCACTAGATGAGTAAGATATTACTTTAAGGAAGTATCTTAAATTAAGTATTTTGTAAGAATTGGTATTATTTTCAATTCATAGTATATTCTCTCTTCCAATAGACATAAAGTTCTTAATGCGCGTCGTATCATTACAGCCAATAATGCGTATCATTTTCTGAATAAAGGTCAGGTTCATTTCGACTTCTATCGAAGAAAACGCACATACTAAAAGAACGAATTCTCCATCATTATGAAAATAATTTTTAAGCGAATGACTTAATGGAGCGTAAAAGATTTCTCAGTCATGGATTCATGCTATTTCTCAATATATTCCCATTTTTAAAATCGAAGTTATGCGTGTACAATTTCGGCGAGACTCATTAATTGATTATCCACCATTTATAAAAATGATTCCTTCATGGTTTCTCTTCAATTTATGCGATCTTGAAAAAAGCAATGGAAAACTAATCAATGAGTCGTAATTTAGAAAAAAGGTATCTCCATTTCACGTCTTTAGATATGCGGTCACATCATTGGCAGAAATCGCAAAAGTGTTTCATACCGTATAATGAATGAACCCAAGGAAATTTTCAAAGTACTACTTCCTTAAGTGATTTGTAAGGTTAGCCTTCTCTAATTCCAAATCAATTACGACATTTACTTTCAGACGGTTAAAGGGTGAAGATTAAAGGCGAATAAAACCACTTACTGCCTATTCTTGTGAGGAATGATACCTAATAATCGTCCTTCAGGTTCGTCATTTCTAGAGTCCTTTCATCGGACATAAAGAAGTGGCTGTGTTTGAAAGTAAAAATCACATACAGTTTCGGTAAGGAAGAGATAATCTTCCATCAGGTATGTCTATAAATATAGTATAAGAAAAAAGGAGATGAAACGTCTTCTTTTAATGAGTATTATATTTAGCTGAATTAAGTGTAATAATAATAATAGTAATTATGTTTCTTTCAACGTTATCCAGATGAGGAATTATTTTAGGGATAATGCATTAGGAAGAAATGACTAATATTATTCTACGTTGGACACGTAACACTCAGTTAATATGACAAGAAAATATGGTTACTAATGCCTAAGGTTAGCCTTTTCCAATCCCAAATCAATTATGTCTCGCGTAGAATGTCAAGGCTAACCGCCAACTCCTTCCTCGTAAACCAAAAAGCCTTTCTAATCTAACTCTTACTTATTCATCCTCGCTCCCACGTCCATTCCCTCTCTTCCCTCCAATTGCTCACTCTTCATATTCCTCTTCCCTCTCAATCCGTCTTCCCTATCATCTCCTCATCCCACGGAACATTCGTGCTGAAATCGAAACCATTTGTCCGCGCGTCGGATATTGGTGAGTCCGGTATTTGTCAACCGACAAGGATCTTCCAGAGAGAGGTGTGAAAGGGATAGAGAAAGCTGACAGATTTATCGCTCCTGTTCTCTGCCAGAGAAGAAAGTTCCTTGATTCTTCGTCATCCGAAAAAGGTGAGTCGTGAGGTGGAAGATTCGAGGAGAAGGATGATGGTTTAGCCACGCAAAACGTCCTGTTCCGATAGCAGACGTTTATCTTTACCGGAACAAGGAAGGGGATAAAAACTGACGGATTGTTTACATTGAAAAGATGTGGAAGGATACATTTTATCAAACCTCAGATCGGTGGATTTATTCTGCAGACCATGTGTCGCTGATTTGAATCTGCTTTCAGTTTTATATCTTTCGTGAGCTTTCTAAATTTCTCACGCGCTTGCATGGAGTCGAAACACTAGAATATACGGCCCGCGGACGACACGAACTTTGCGGCCCCGATAGGTTTGGGAAATTGCAACACCTGCAAGGAATTATTATTTTTACCGAATAGCTAAATTCTTATGTATCAGATCATAAATACCTCCTAGCATTTATTTCAAAACAAGATTTACCGTTGTTTTATCCTTAAAATATCTTTTTGACGGAAATATGTCGGAAATTCCTGGTAGGAACCACTATATCTTCAAAGTTATTTTTAATCTCTTCAGTTGCTGGCATCCGCAAAATTTTCAAAACGTATCCAGGAACCTCTAAAGGAAATATCACATGTGTGTTCTCCATAGTAAAAAAAACGCCGATCTCTTTACATCTAAAATATTAATTTGTTTTTATTAGATGAAACCCAAACAATTAAGACGCTAAATACGATAAATTTCTTTTTTTCCTTCGAGGTATATAAAAGTAAATAATTCTTACGCCGTATTGGTCTCAGAATTAAATTCCGGAAGGAGATAAATACATAGAAATCTTTCCTAATTACAACATTCATAAGTAACTCAAAAATTCATTATTAAGTTAACTCTAAATGCTCAGTTTACAAATGATACTTCAACATTTCAAACTTTAATTAACTATACAATTTCTAGCAAATAAACTCCACATCCCATACGAAATCCTGCTATGATCGCTGGAATTTATGGAAAAATTGATTAAGAGCCACAGTTCCAGATATTTTAAAAGAAAAAATACTCAACTATGTAATATTCTTTGCCACATAACGCGATAACTAATACTTAGAAATATGCCTTAAATTCTGCTAAAAATACAACGTAATACGGGTACATTTTATTTTGAAAGAAAAAAGTAAGTAACTCGAGAATTTATAAGTCGAGGATTCCAAGAATAAACAGTTCGAAACAAAATGGGAATAGCGTTTTGCACTAACTCGTTAACAGAATTTCTTGGCATGCCGAGGGACGGAGGAATGAGAGATAGCCTGGAGCGGAGTCTCTCGGAGTATCTCTGAATCTCTACGGCTCATGACAATGACGTAAAACGTAACAGGATCCGTCGTCAATCGGCCGGCATATTGCAACTTTCAGAATCGAAGAGAAAGTCCAATTGTGTAACTGCTCCGTGCATGGTTGCCGTAATCAAAACCTCGCCTCGTACACTGGGGATAGTTCGCTGACAACATCCTACGCATTTTGGCATATTGCTGGGGCAGAGCAGTTTTTTAGCCGCAAGGCATCCATCTATTCATTCAGAACTTGTCCGATAACGGATAAGTATCCGACGGGGAATGCATAGATAACGCCTCACTTTTTCTGAGCTACCTTTCCAGACATGATGCTTCCGCCTGAGAGCTGAAAGATATTTATAGATATATTATTCGGTATATTTCTTGCACATGAAAACGCTACGAAACCTGTAGTTCATATAACATACCTTCTGTAATTAAAACAATTATGTGGTACAGCTTTGACATTAGTGAGTATCCTTCAACTGTGTAAAAGTGAAGCCATAACTCAAGTAACTTTTGAGGGGACGTTAAATACTATCTTCATATGTACATGATCGATCCACAAATTTCCTCGACAAGTTTCCTCCAGGAATATACTCTGTTTACTCTTACTAAAGTAGACAGCAGGAGCACAATTAGTCTCTCTTTAAACTATGCCGAATAAAAATCTTTCTTCTGGTCCCTCCATAATTTTCTTATATATTTGTAACGAAGGCTTTCGCTGTAACTATCCATGTTGACTGCTTTCGGGCACACAGCGTTTTTTGTCGAAGGACGACCATTTCCTTATATATTAATTCTCAAAGATATTTCGAATAGCTACTGTTCGGCATTTGTCATGGTGCAATAAAAAAATGAGGTCAAAATATAGACTTCGAAAATCTTCCTCCTGTTTCAACGTCTCTTAACGTAATTCAAAATAACTTTCAAAATCACTGTCCCTCCGAGTTTGAAGTAGCAATAAATTGACCCACAACATTAGTATAAAAACTTTTCTTAAATTTATTTAATTCATCGTTATGTTCTTAATAGATATTAAATCACTTAAATGACATTAAAGATTTCTGAAGATAAACAATTTTGCGAGTTTAGATAAAATTTTTCTTACTGGAAGGAAAATTATTTTTGCGATGATTATACTCGTGCAAGTACCTAAACTCAAAATTAATTACCTGTTTATAAAATAATTGAATTCTTTCTTAACTAAAATGCTCTATTACGCATTACGTAAAGTACATAATGATAATATTTACGTTGATTGAAGTACCTCCATAAATGTTTCATGTAATCCGATTTTGTAAGAACAATTTCACAGCGGAGCATAAAATGTTTTCTCACTAACCGCTGTTTTGGTATGACCGTTTCTCGTTAAACCGATCAATATGCATTGGAATTTATAGGAGACGGAACAGACCAACGCTGAACTCCGTGTTAACCAATGTTCCTTCGCGCCCGTTTTCTTCCGAACCGGTCTTCGCTTTATTTATTTACTTTCCGGTACCCTCACAAACATCCATTCATCGGACAATTACGGGAGAGTTATAAATAGTAACAACGGACGAACATACACAACCATTCTCTAACCAGAAATATCCGGTTAGCTGGGACTCGAACCCAGGACCTTGGGGTTGGAGCGCTAGCATGATAACCTCTCCGCCACCGCGGCCGGCGGTATGATGCAAATAATGGGTTTAACTTTGAATGAACTCTCGAGTTTCTTTCTAAACATCCTTCTCCAGAAAAAAAACAAACTTACCCTAAAAAGGGGCAAACGATTATGCTTGGAATTCAGCAATAATCTGCGAAACATCATTCGAAATTCCATCCCATGCGCGCAGACATTTCGATGGCATCCCAACGCTCCGGCGACCTAGAAACCTTTATATTTGCAACGCAATCTCCAGCTGTATTTATTTCATTAAAATGACTGAAGGGAATGGAAGGTATCGGAGAACGACACAATATCAATTACGCATTTAACGGCCGAGGAAGGAAAAAATAAACACCCCCAGTCGAAACGGGGCAAGAATGAAGCAATTAAATTGGATTTCTAATAAACTTCCGCCCACGAGCCAACCCTTTTCTTCTACCTTTCGGTAGAATTAAAGAGATAAAAAGGGAAGGAATCCGGACCAAAGAGAAGCCTTCAACTATTCCTCCGAAGGGTCCCTATTCCTCTTCTCTGCTGCCTATTACAACTCCGACGTCAGTGGCTTTTGTACCCGTTTCGCAATTGGGGAAGGAGAGGACGCCTTATGCAAAGGAGGCCGGGTAAGGAGCGGGGGGCGCTCAGACGAAAGGCGGGGTGGGGAGGCGCCATCGGTTGGGAGTGGGAGCGGGTTTTAATTATTCCAATGCCAAATCAGGCCATCGTGTTCGCAGTAATTCGACATGGCTGGATGATGTGGAGGGTTATGGTTTGTGTGTTTGTGTGAGAGGAGAGGGCGGATGTTGGAAAACTTTGTTGAAAGTCAGAAATTAATACCAGTGCTTCGAGAAGAGGGTTTGAGGGAAGCTTTCAGTGGAGAAGGAAATTAGGGATGGAGGATGAGAAGGGAACGGAAAAAGGGGGATTTTTAAGAAAATATGAAACGTGGATTCAACATACGCAGTAGTCAATGATACAGATTTCGTAGCATTTTCATGCACATCTCAATGCGGTGTATATGAAATCTACCTACGCCGAACACAATGTTACCGAATTCATAATATTTTCTTAATTCTATTCGATGCTTTCAACAATGCTCTGAAATTCCGTTCAAAAAGTACTCTCGGAAAACAGGATTAAGTATGTCTTAATTCGAACCATAATTATTCCTGTAGCCTTCGCGACAAGGTCCTCGACATGCCTTCCCCATTTAAGACTCTCTGTTAGCTTGATACCTAGGTATTTGCATTCGGATACGACATTAATATTTTCGTCGTTTAGGGGGTAATTATGCAGCATCAGAGACTTTCTTCTTGAGAACTTGATATGTTTACATTTACTAACATTAATTTCCATGAATAAATGGAGTGCCGCTGGTGGCAAAGTGTAACAGAAGTCACAAAATCCAGAAAACCACCAAAAAAGGGTGGTTTTTTTTTGGTGCTTTTCTGGATTTTGTGACTTCTGTTATTAATTTCCATCTCGTTTATTTTGGTCCACTCAGCTAATTGATTTAAGTCATTTTGCAGAAGTTCGCGACCATGAGCTTTCGTTATGCGCCTGTATAAAAAATAAGCATTCTTCAATCTAGTTGCACATATTAGTATTTCATTATTTCAAAGTCCACAATTGGCAGTCCTCAAAATAAATCTGTTATCTAAAGATTAAAACTTGAAAGTTTCTGTACAAAAAACCAAGAGAATGGCGTTTCTAGGAAGGTTCCCAATCCGCATAAAAATAATGATTGATAATAATATAATAGAACAGGTATCGCACCTTAATTATTTAGAATTCAATATCACCTATGAAGAAGAAAAAGATATTTTAAATAAAATAACCAACTATCAAAGATTGTGTGGGACCATAAGAAGAACTTTGAAAGGAAAAACTGCAAAAGAAGCAGAAATAAAATTTTACAAGGTAATGGCTGTCCTCACATTGCTATATGGATCAGAAGCTTGGGCTCCTAGAAAAAAATATTATAGACAGATAGAAACATCAGAAATGAAATTTATTACATCTGTAAAAGGCTGTACACGTCTGGACTACATAAAAACGAATAAATTAGAGAAGAATTAAGAGTATAACCAATGACAGAAGTAGCGACTAATTATAAAGAAAGATGGAGAGAGCATGTTAATCGCATGCCTCTTGAAAGGATTCCCGGAAAGACTTTAGAATATTTATTTATTTAAAATTAACACTGCGAATTGGCTTTCTAGCCAGGCGACTTTAATTTAATATAAGCCATTAGGGAAAAGAATTATAGGACGACTAAGACTACGTTGGTGAAGACGGAACAGGCAGAATACCTAATCCTTGAAAGAAAGATGATGATGATGATTATAGTGTGAAGAATTAGCCATAATTGAAATATAACTCTATATTACTTATATCTACCATGTATGCTAGCTTATTCACTTACATTTCTTATCATTGTATAATATTAATAATTTATCATAACTTTTTTCACTTCTTAAATTATTTTTAACATACTATGATGTATTTATCTTACTAACCATTATGTATTCCTAATTCTGATGTATGTATCTTATGTAAAGTGTAATTTATTGCCTACGGGAGCTTTTTTGAGGGTTTTCTCTCCCGTGCTTGGACGAATGCCAGGAAATCCTATGCTTAATATGTTATGCTCTCCTCCAGCGCTGCCACCTGGCCAGAAGACCAAATTCCAGCATGAATTTAAAGAAATAAATAAATTAATTAATTAATTGACCGTAGTTACTTTAATTTGTTCCTCATGTGTAGAAAAATAGAAATGATAAATAAAGCAATGAGTTTTATGTTACTTCCTTTATTAACCTGAAGGAAGTAACAGGAATCGATTTCATACATACATACTTCCTTTGGTAATTTGCTTCAGCTTCGTACCATTGCTGGAACGTTTGCATTAAGTCTAATAGGAACAAATACGGAAGATACCGTTTTAAATAATATTGTATTTGTAATGCATAAATATGAAATTATTAAGAATTTAATTTAAATATTAGCGATTTGTAAGCAAAAAAATTTATCATACGTCGTATATTCCGAAACTTCAATTTTAGTCGAAATGATGGATTTCATAATTGGAAATGTTATAATCTTTGTCATGAGTACAGCAGGGAAACGTTGGGATCTACCTCAGAGATAATGTTATTTGCAAAATTTGCAAATCATATTCCATATCGTTAATTTGAATAATTACGGTTAGAGAGATAATTTCCAAATTTTAATCTGATCTGTTTCAACAAATCTATTGAACGTCAACTGAAATTTTGCGGTATTGCCCGGCAATAAACCTAAATTGGACCTTCGTATTTAATACCTATGCTAAACAAAATAAACATTATATATATATCATAGATCCTATCGATGATGAAATTACAATTGCCTCTCGAATATTAAATTTATTTTCACAAATTAATTGCGAGTGATACTGGGAGAGACTGAACGAGAAAAAATTATATTTGATATGTCAGCAGTAATAGAATCCGGTCATTTAATATATTTATAGATGAGATGATGTCAATATCATCGATATGTTTGCTGGAAAAATAAATATTACGAAATTTAACTTTCTTTATCTTGTCTTTTTATGTAGGTGCGTCAGAAAATATCATTTATGCCGAGTTAAATTATCGAAGCAGTTATTTCAATGAGATTTATCGAATCCTCAATGGGTTTAACTTTTAATATTTCTAATCTATTATATCAGGCGTAGTTAACTAAATGTAGGAAAGTTGTGAAGCAAATTACGAACTTTTATTAACTAATTATTTGCTCATAGAAGGGAAAACAGTACCGTATCCTCAAACGTAGCTTAGATTCGGTTAGACTTATTGGTGTATGTACTACATAACCGTCTTAGTCCTGGTTCCTTAATGCCAAGGAATTATTCACGATTGCGCTATCGGAAACGAGTTCCTAACTTAAAACATCCAATAAAATTCCTTTAAATAGTGTTTAAGATTTTCAGTTGATATAGTCCCAGCCTTCTGATGTTACAAATAGTTTAATCATGTAAAATAAATGTAAATGGTTAACCCAAAACAACTTATTAACGAGTATGAACGTGGAATACAAACAGATCTCTAATGTTACTATATAAATTACTTTATAATCGGTCATGGACCGCAAAATGTAATTACCAAAGTACTATAGTGAGTATTAAAGTGAAGCATTTTCGAGGCCATTAGAAGTTTTGAGTACTTTGAGTCGAGTTCCGAGTACGAAGCTTTTCGATTTTTAATCTATTAGAAGGTTTATTTATTAGATTTCAGATGAGAGTGTTTCCAACGGATAAATAACGAGTGACAGTGTATGAGAATATGCCACTGAAATACAGAGATTGATCGTCATCTCTCGTTTCCCGAATCGCAAATTCTGTGTACCAATTATGGAAGCGCAGTGTGTAGTTGAATGAAGTATGATACTTTCTGTAAAGATTCTATCAGCGACTAATGGAAAATAATCTTCAACCGAAGGTGGATTCCTGCCTTAACTTTTAGAAAAACGTGGAAATCGTACTGCGCCTTTAATCAGAGGGCATACAACTTGATATTACATCAATTTTATACATAACTATAATTCTCATTTTCTGAAATGAATCGAACGGAGGTAAATGTGGCGTGAATCTGCAGCAAATGTACCTAACTGTCATAACTGGAAATGTTAAACGCCACAATAAAAGGGACGTAAATAAAACGTTGGTAATTTATATCTAATGCATAATCACTCTGTTTGAGCAATTTTATGCCTAATTCAAACAAATTTCCCCATTATGATGAGAGGCTAATCGTTCCCCATAACATAAAAGATAGGAATTTATTAGGAAACTGATGTTGAGTTTAAATGTAGCGGGTTTCGGAGAATGGCATTCAGGAACTTTTTCACGAGGTAATTTTGCCACTGAAATTTTTACACTCCGACTTAGAGAGCCTTGGGAGAAAAGTAGATTGTCTTTCTACCTCTTTAATATTTCTGGAGCAAACCAAGAATACAAAACTTCCACAATGAGATAACAACAGTTGCCGAGGAAGTAGGAAACTAATAAAAGGAAACGAAGACTGTAACGGAAAGAGAAATAAAAATGTTGGGGATAGAGATGAAGGGAGGGTCCGAGAATGAGGGAGCAGAGTGGACGGAAAAAAATCGTCGCACGGTCCAGACACAGTGCAACGGGGCGCATTCGGAGTAATCGGCAAGAAAAACACGCGAGATAAACCCCAAAGAAGAGTTGGAGTGAAAGGGAAGAGATTGAATCAGGAGGGCAAAGAGGGACGCTGAGGAAAAAAGGAGAAAAGAAAACAAACAGAAGACTCTATCATAGGCGATACGTTCACTCTAGAGCTAATCTCGCCCTGGATGTGTGGTTAAACAAAGTTTCCTCCGCGATTGATAAATCGTAACAACACCGTCTACTAGCTACACAAACCGTTCGTGCTGGATTTCCTAGATTTCACTCTTTGAAAACATACTTTCACACTGAGAAGCGTGGTATTTGCTGCGTTCAGGTGAAAAATTAAGAAAAATTGGATTTATTCTCCTTTACTCTGTAATACAGCTCAAAGCGAGCCTCGTCCTTTTATACGTCTATTTTATCTCTCTAGGGTAGACTGTTACTCGTTGTTTTGTTCCCAGTCTTGTACATCTAATTGTTTAAGTTCTTTTTTAACGTCATCTTTACTTGTTTACTTTAATCTTACGATTTTACTTCGGCCATCAACATTTCTGTGTCTCTTTTAGTATTGCATCATCAATCACTCAATGTACCCTAACCGGACAATCCTTTGTGCTTCAAAACACCGTTCTTTATCCACATAAACAATTAATTTATTTCCTCTTCACGTAAGATGCCTCCATTGACGGTTTTCCAAGACTGACCCATGTATTATTCTCATCATCTTTTTCTCGAGTATCTTATTGTTACTTTCATCAGCATTTGGGGCAATCACCTCTGTCTCATGAGTATTGGCCCTATTGTATTTTTTATACTTTCGTATCGTGGATTCCGAAGCTATCTTCGATTAAATAAATAATTAGACCGAAAAGTTGTCTACCATAGATGCCATAGTGCTACGCTCTTTAACTTTCATTCTACCTATTTGCAGTATTTTTATCACTACTATATACTCATTTATCAACACCTAATGAAAAATCTGTCTCAATAGGAGGTAATCAAAACAATTGGAAAATCAGAAAGCTTTTTTATTGCAGAGAAGACGATTGACTTATGAAATCCACATACATTTAGAAGGAAAATTTAATAAGTGGACTACTTGTTATATTAGACTCCAACTTTAGCATAATTGACCATGGAAGGGAATGCACGGGCAATAGCGACACGTATGGGAATGGGTAATTATTAAGAAATAATAGTAACAATAATAAGGATGAATTTATTAGGTGAAGGATTTAAGAAAAAGTGAATTTCTTTATTATTACGTGAATTTTAGTCTTAAGTGGCCAATCAAGGTCATACAAAAAATCTTATAAGTCATATTCACAAACAACCATGCACCTTCCGAGATTTGAACAATTTATATCTTCATTAATACCATATAAGCTACCTTTCTGTGCGTGGCAGGGGATCACAGACCTTGATGTTGTAAGGCTATGTATAACGCTAACTTCTACGCCACCAAGGTCGACAAAACCCACCGTAGAACGCACCAAATATGTGGAAGGAAGATAGAGAATATACTCCCTCTGTATACAAAGAATCTCAAAGCAAAAATACGGAACCAGATTACCTATAGAGTAAATGATAGATTCAGAAACGCTGAAGATCACACCACACGCTTCAAAGCAAAGATAACAGAAGAAACGCATCCGTTATTGGTTGCGGTCAAGATAGTAAAGGGGAAGGTTAGATAAACAGAACGAAATGTGAAAAGAAGATAGAGAGGAAAGAGGAACGAGGGTCCGGAGATTTAACCTCACCACGATATTTTTATATTTTTCCCGTGGAAAGTCGAGTCTTTCTCATGAGACCAAGAAGGGGAGTGTGGGAAGAGGTCGTAGGCGGTGTTTGGGGTGAGGGAAAGGAATGGCGGGGAAGGAAAGATGTGAAGGAAGGATACTGAGGCCTAGGGTTAGATATGGGATGGGGAAAGGTGTTCTATGTGCAAAGTCTCGCTTCTCGCAGTCCTCATCGGATTGGAAGAGGAAAGGAAAAGATTTGGCGAAGGGGGAACTGGGGGGGGTAAGGGTAAAAGGATAGAGGAATGCGAATCACGTTGGTCTGCAGGTTGACCGCGGTTCCCATCCACACCGAAAAACTCGCCCCGCTCTCCAGACGTCTGTGTTTGGATAAGGGATAAGTCTAAAAGCGAAAATTTTCCTTCTTTATTTTATTTATTTCTCCTTCCCGCAACTTCCTCTCTTCTTCTCCCCGAGCCAGGGAACTCAGCATTCTTCGACCGAAAACTTCCGCCGCCATCGAATCCAGCTCGCCAAGTGGACCGAGGACAACAAGCCCATTCTCCCGCTCTTGGATTGCTACCAAAGCACCGGAGGAGTTTAGGAGAGGGTACGGATTAGGGGGAGTGAGGAATGTAAGGCTAAGAATGGGGTCGAGGAAAATTCCCTTTTTTATATACATTATCCCAAATCGGTCTCAAAGAGTCGCGTATGGAGCAGAATCCTTTTGTTTGCGGGTCTTCGTATGTGTCGATGGAAAACTCACGTCTTATTCTTTGAATAGACTGACATCTTTCCGCCGAAACGCAAGTTTTAGGGGGAGAAAGAAGAGCGCACAAAAGGCTCTGGGTAGAATGTATGAGGTTTCCTGCTTTGAATTTTAACTAGCCCTGTTTCTGCTCCTAATTTTATCAAATGATATGGTGAATAAAGAAAGTTAACGAATCCCTTTGAGGTTTACTCACCACCGATTCTTTGTAAAGCTTTCTCGCAAAATGTTTCTGGACGGTTTCTGGCCAAATAATTGACGGAAGCTCAATATGTGGCATTTGTGAGAAAAACAGAATTGAAGGTAGAATTACAGTTTTTTGTAGGATTCCAAGGATCTCGCAATCTTCCTCACGCCGAAACTAAGAGATGCTCTCCAATTATTCTATCTTAAGGTTAAAAGTAATGCCTTCTGGAAGCAAAAATGACCGTAACTTAATATTTAATACATAAGCTTTCTATGCAGGTGTTGGGCATACGCATCACGTTAAGTGATGAATGATTTCAGAATTGTAAGAGTTAGAAATTCAAACGGGATTGAACATTTTAATCGAAAAGAAAATATTATGTTAGCATGGTGGCAGTCAAGACTAGATAAAGAGCATCGTAGGCAGATGCGATGAAAAGGTTATGTTAAGGCGATGTTCTTTTACCCTGGTTAGGCCACCATCTGGAATATGCGGCGAGTATATTGGATCCGGCAGATGAAAAGTGTACCAGCAAATTCGAGAAAGTATAGCGCAAAGCGATACGTTTGTTAAAAATTGGTGCGATGAAAAATCAAACGTTTCGAAAATGCTCTCATGTGAAGGTTGGGAATCTTTGAAAGAGAGGAGATGAAAAACTAAGCTGCGATTGCTAGACATATTCAGAGAAAGCACATTGCGAAAGACGTAATCTGTGTTATGAGACCCACCTGCTACTTCGGCCTATATGTCAATAAGTAGAATAAGAAAAAAAGAGACCGTTTAGGCCGTAGTTGTTTTAGGGACTCGTTCTTTCCGCGAACGATACGTGATAACAATAAGCTAAAGTGGTAGCCCGAACACCCGGTTTACACCCCCTGCTACACACTGAAAGGCGGCTTGCAGGGTATTTATGTAGATGTTGATGTGGATTGGGGATAATCGAAGAGCCAAAGAAGAATAAGATTGCATATCAGGGCCTGATGAAGAAAAAATTTTCAAAGAAAACACAAATGTGAAATCGATATAACATATTAGGAATCCTAAGAAACAATGTGATTCGGAATGATCTGTATATCTATAATATCTAGCTTACATTTTTGCGTAAGATAATGCAAAACTTTCAAGTGTGCGTACAGAATTAAAAGAAAAGAGCAATAGAACGGGGCAGTGTAATATTTCCATATTTTGGTAAAAAACAAGCACATGAGTATTATACGGTATAAGATACGGTATTCATCAAAGTTTATTGATCGAATCACTGCAGAAAGCTTGTCAATCCTCGTGTAGCCTAAATGACGTTAATAAAACGAATTTTAGTTTCCATCGCCTGCAAAATGATAGAAAAATTTATTTCACTACTTGGAACCAGTAAGCTAGGTTACTTCAGACAGCTATATACTCCAGACAGCTATATAGCTATGTCAGGAAAAGATAGTCACGATAGTTCTATATTTAAGCATGCCTTTGTGAGTGTGTCATTCTTATTACAATTCAACATATATGTGGCCTTTAATGGTGAAATTATATTTAAATCCATCCAGCAGCGATTGCTGCAGTAGAATTCGGCTTCAACTCAGCTTCTTCTACGATTACACATGGACTTTGGAAGTGATGACTAGAAAATCTTCAAAACTCAGTTTTCTAATTTTTTTCTTTTTGAAGGTATAATACGTACTTAACTGATTATCTTCGAAAGATTATCAGTAAAGTTTTATTTAACAATCAGTGGAATAAATTATGTAGTTCCAATCGCTGGAGCCATGAATCAGATTACGACTAAAATTATATCGGTATTTTCTGTCTTCAAGTAAAATCTTGTATACCTATTAAATTAACGTAACACTAATTTGCTGTTACCAAACAACTTTATAATTATCCCAGGATTCGTATTATTTTATAATTGCTTATAAAGAAAAATTTTAATGACAGTAGTTAGTCATTTAGACGACAGATTTATTAGACAGATTCATCTTTCCTATGAAACCTTAAATCATTATCTTATTTCTCTAGGATATAGGTTGACTCGATTACTTAGGCCATTAAACATTACATACCATTTGCCCTTGGTTAATCCTATAAAATAATGAAACTATCATTACGTTGAAATACATTAGAATATTATTTATATTGAATGAAAAAAGGCGTTGTACCATTTCCACTTTTTTCGTTGTACTTTATTTTCATTCTACGTTATGGATTTCCACAAAACCTCGCCTATGCTGTGAATTTTATATCATTTATATTTCACTCTCAAATTTAAAATCCACATATATTTATGGCATAAAGTTGAAGTTGAAATTAAAGTATTCATGAAGTTGAAGAAACTAGATGTCATGGCATAACATGAGACACGACAATATCCTTTGTTTTATGATACCCGATCTATAAATCCAGCTTAGAAAAGGGATTCCCGAAGTATGTGCCTTTATCCAGGATATTCTCTTATCATTCCTTCGCATTCGTACTTAGCCATTCGCAGTCCCGCATCAGCGCCAACTCTTCAACTTCAAATAGGCCTTCATACAGATCTGATCGACGACCCCGACGGTCTTCCCACCGAAATAAAAGCGTCCCATTTCCTCCCACAACCTCCAGCGCTCCTTTGAAAACATCTCCTAGTCGATCTGCGAACGAAAACTCGTTAAGATAACGCGGGAATACCGGATTTTTTCGAGGGAAGACACCCGCCCCGTTGGTTCATTCAAAAAAGACGCGATAACACGGCGGAGTTATGGCTCCCAGAAGTCTCGCAACGCACGGGATGACACCGCAAAACCGTGAGGCGCTGTCGAGTGCACTTCCCTCCGCTGTTTCCAACGGCGACGACAGCGGAGAGCGAAAGACCCTCCGCGCACACAAATCCCCGCCTTCCTCGTTATTTTTCTTTAAACGGCGGTGCGAGCGGGCGGAAAGTTTCGAGGACACCGTTTCCCAATGACAAAGGCGACTTTGCGACCGGGGATGGCACGAAGGAGGAAGAGAGGGTACGGTGAAGTCAAAGGGAGCGAGAAAGAGGGGAGAAGAAGGAGGAAATGGAGTTGGATGGCGAAGGAAAATGGTTATGGAGGGAAACCCTTGGACCAATACTCGAATTGGAAAATCAGCGGGAAGGAGAAGAGGATCTTTCTGCGAAAAAGGGAATAGGTGATTGGGCGGAAAGAGGATAAAAAGAGCCAAAAATGGAAAGGAGGGGAGTGAAGTCGGGGAAGGCGTAGGAAAGACGGAAATAAATCAAGATGGGATACGAAAATGATCGCGATGCAGGGAATGAGAACGTAAGATGATTAATCAGAAAGTACGCGGGCAAAATTTCCACGGAAGGGTGAGTATGGGAGCTTGGTTTAAAGTAATGAAGCAGCCAATCTTAAAAATATAATAGTAATGAGATTAAGAATTAACTTTGAATTAGCATTTGCTGGCGTTGCTGTACCTAGGATCTCGTGTCTAGGATCCTAGGATCTAGGTTGGAAGCGAAACTAATGGTCCAGGGTTCTAATCCTCTTGGCGAAACTTTTATCCTGCCATGCGCCACCGGCTGATTACGGGGTATAAATCTAAGTCTATGTCATGCAGTCGAACGTGAACGATGCTTCCTATGGAAGTCAATGTTTATCCGAAAATAGGATCAGTTCTGAATATACATTTGAAATCTGATGATCACTTCGAATAAATGAGATGTACTTTATGCATAAAATATGGAAGACTTAATTTGAAAAGTGCTCGTACATAATTTGAAACTTTAAAATAATAACTTTTAATTCGATACTTTTCCTGCGATTAGTATATTCCCCATCCATTTGATTAAGAGTCGAGAGAATTTCATAGGAAACATTATTAACTAACAACATTAATGTAGCCTGGTGAGCTTAAAATCAAGGAAAGTTTAAAAAAATATTATTTCCACTGTAGATGGTTCTTTCACTCAAATAGGAGTATTATCTACACCGTAATGAAGTCGGATACCTAAACTACCAACAGAGAAAATATTATAATGCATTCTGAGATTTTCCAACCGTAGCAAACGAATGTGTAATATGAAGAGTTGAATTTATGTTGATACCGCTAGAGTTGTGCCTTTGCGTCGCCATAGCAACCTTGAGGCGACTTATCCCAAGCTAACATTACCTTATCATAGCGCATGTGAGCTTACTCTGGGGTGAATTCAAATTACTTTTCCCTCGGTGAAAGGCATTTGTCTTTCATTTCGTTTATCAATAAGTTGGATATCCCTAAATCGCGGGATTTTGCTGCTTTCTTATATGAAATCGTAAACGTTGAATAAAAGATGCGAGAGACTTTTCTGACGAGAGAGGCGATATCGACTGCACGGTCTAAAATGCAACGGGCGCATTACAATTCGGAAGAGTTGGGATTTTTCTCGGTGTTTCCCCCGATTTTGGGACGCATAAACTTGAATCTGCTAGAAATGAGGTTTGGCGCGTATGTGAGCGCGGACGGCAATATTGAATTCCCTTCTTTGAATGCATTATTCATCTGTTTCATACGGATGCTATGACGTGTGAACGTGACTCCCGAGAATTTCGTTTCGATGCTGCATCCTAATGAATCCTTCCGTGACCTGTCATTACCTTCCTATTTCCATACTATGATTAGTTTGTAGTTAAAACGTGCATTCGCACTCTCATTTTTCACTGGATGTGACATATTCACGTGGATATGTTTTCTTTTTGCGGAAGGAAAGATTTTGGTTTTTCATATGAGCATGTCAAGGAACGTCTCTAATATACGTAACCACTAAGTTCACGGGGAAAGAAAAATTCTGGAGAATATTATCGTGGTTTGATTTGTCTCACTGATGCAGATAGGCGACTTTTAAGGATGGTGTTGTTTCCTTCGGTCTGTAACTAAAGCTTTACGTTGTTTAGCATAAATGAGGAATCCTCAGGATAAAAGAATGAGAAAAGTCTGAAAGCACCGGGACTCGAACCCGGGTCTTGGGCTTTCCGGACTAATGTTCTGACCTTTGAGTTATCTTGCCAAATCATTTCTCCATGCCGTTTGGGAGACTCTCTTGGCAAAGACGGTTAGTATGGCCGGCGCCTCTATGAGGTGATGGCTTTGGACAATGTTGCTGATTCAGAAGAACCACTCGCCATTGCCTACTACGTAAGTCTGCCAAAGTGCATCTAAAAAGACTGGCAAGATGGCTCAATTATCAGAGCGTTCGCTCAGAAAGCGGAAGACCCGGGTTCGAGTACCGGTCCTTATTTTCATGCTCGTTTCTCCTCAAGGACATTAATAGCCGCATGAATTTTCATGCAATAAGGTCATAACTTTTCTTGCGATGAGTAATCCACTTTTAAAGTCCAACTTTAAATTAGCCTCCTGAATATCTCAAGGAAAAAACAAAAACTTTTAAAAAATCCTGACGGGACCGGGACTCGAACTAGGGTTTTCCAATCGTCAGCTGGTTGCTCTGGCCATTGAACCTTTCATTCAGATGGTATAGAAATGCCATTCAGGAGACTTTATAGGCAAGTGAGCTTGAGTACTCCGGCTCGGTGGCATCGTCCACAGCCACGTCATTGTAATGGCACTGGTCATACAAAGTGGCGGAGCGAAGAACTCTCCTTAAGGATAACATGTGGAAAAGGGTTAGGGTGCCCCCCTTGTCTAGCAATGCCTCTTGAACGGTGTTGCTAAATGTTTTGGTCAGATAGGTCAATGAATAGAGCAATCTAACGGCAATGGGAACACCCGAGATCAAGTCCCAGTCCCGTTGGTCAGTTTATGTCCGTTTGTACTTTGGCGTTTCAGTATAGATTATGCGAATGTGTTATTAATGCGAATTTTACGTATTTTCTATGCGAATCAAATTGTCTATAGAGCACATGAACAAATATTCCGGAGCAATTTTAATACTATAAAACTTTGATTTTTAATATTAAAAAAGGTTGAGAAAACAGTCACTGAAAATTATTTATCTTATAATATCACTTTTTGATACGACGAATATTTACTAGCTGGGAGATTAAGTGAATTAAAATCGATATGAATAATACCATGATTGAAGGGATTGCTAGCTTAACTATATCAGTATCCAACTAACTGAATCATCTTTTAAACGTAAACGACCAATTTACATCTGTTTAAATATTCAAAATTTAAACTGATGTAAATTGGTCGCTTAGTGAATAAGTAAATCACCATGAATATCTTGTTACGCTTGATGGAAATGAACGAGATAATTCATGACAGAGATTATGAATTTCCGTTTTACGTTCCTTATCGTTCAAGTTCTCTTCTTTCATATTTTCCACTGTAAATTTACGTTTAACTTTTATTCAAACTCTACCATTTTTGACATTGATTGTACACTATTGACGTGGATGTTCCACCAACACTCATGCCTGCGTGTTTGCCATCATGTCAACAACCGAGTCAAACAAAACTCAGATTAGCGCGATGTGAAACAATATTCTGAATGTGAAAAGGTCACAGCATCGATTAAGTGCAATATCAAAGGTAGTTAACCTAATAAAAAGTGTTGAACCCTGAACTATTGAAATATTTTGTCCATCAAATTATATTTGTTGAGACATAGAACTGAAATTTTTAAGCTAATCTTATATCACAATTAAAAACCTTCATCATACATGGAAAAAAAGCTGCTTTTGAAATTGCTGAATTAAAAGTTTACCATTCATTTTAAGAATAATAAAGACGTACTAACCGTTATTGTATTTACTGCTTTAAAGCTGAATTGTCGAATTCCATTACCTTTCCGAGCTTTATTTTTCCGTCGTAAAAAAGTAAAATATGAATCTTAGTAGCCTTTTTTAGAGACGAAAAATCTTTACCTCGGACAAAATGTTTTCTTTTGTCTACTTCCACTATAGAATATTCATCTTCTATAGAGTATGATAGCAAGTCAAACATTGATAGATATTTTAAATAAACTTTTGCCAGCCAAGGTATACAGTACATTTTCCCTCAAACTAGGTAAGTTCTTACCTTTAAATAGATATTATCGGCTTCATTTTGGTTTAGTATTTTTCATCACCAAAAATTAGTCATATGGCCTCTTTTTTCTCGTATGTACAAATTCCTTTAATCATTTAAGGAGCTATTACCTCGTCTGACAATTGAGATCGCCCAGGCTAATTCATTTAGGGGATTCTCCTTCTTCTAATTTACCCCTTTCAATTTACTCTTCCTCTGTAGCTAATGGTGAGGTACGGGTCAAGCTGATTTATAAACATATAATAGTGTAACTAACAAAAGAGAGTAATCACTATCTTAAGGGAGAAGCTGATAATGAGGATCTCGTAGTTACAGGTTATATCGAACCTATCGCAAACACCACAAACAAATGACGACGCTAGCGATATAAATTATAACTATGATTAAGCATGTCAAAATTTGCCTTCTAAAATCTTCCGTATATTTACTCATCATCTAAGCGAAAGATCTCGTTCACGTTAAAAATTCTATCCTCAAAAATATTTTTGATATCAAATATCTATCAGTATTTATCCTTTTCACCAGCAACCAACATAACTTCGTTTTCGAATCCGTACACCTGGAGATATTATATTATGAAGAAAAAAATCGCAGAAACTCTTCTGTATGGAAGTGATACGAAGCTTTTGTTCTTCATCGTGTCGAAACTGGATTTCACGTAACTCTCAACTTCATCAATGTCGCAGCTATGCTACCGAAATAGTTTAACCTCTTTCACCCAAAAAATATCCCTATCGTAAAATGCCTGGAGGTCACGAGAAAAATAATTACAAACACTTCATTCTCGATCCATTTTTCATTCCCGTATTTCTATGTTATAAATTCAAAACGCTGCGAGCGCTTCAAACCGGCGCGAAGGCACATTTATCCATAAACCGATAGAGAAAACGAGTATTAAATTCTCCAATCCATTTTATATCGCGGATCACGTGAAAATATTACCTTCCGCTTTTATTTCCCTTTTCGCAGAAACCCGAGCCGTGTATTGATGCATCCGGGAGCATAAAAAGATAAGCGTCATATAGCATTCCGCGAAGCCGATAGATGGCAGGATAAAGCAATCGACGACGAGGCAATATTGGTGCGTTAGATGATTGATGCTCTGAATATTCAGTACCGCGGACAGTGCACGCTTCTGCAGAGGGGGCGGCGAAGGGCAGTGTGGAGGCAGGGGGCAGTGGGGTTGGGGGACGGCGGTGGCACGGGATTAAGTGGCGACGGACGAAAGGGGCTTAGGGAACTAGCTCTGGAGGAGACAATGGACAGGAGAATTGCACGGCGTGGTCCGACAAGATCGTCCGCTCTTTTCATTATGGCCATTGAAGCGGTGTTTGATCATTAGCGGGAGATGATTGAGATTTTCGCGAAGATATTGCGCCCGCGCGGGCCTAAGCAGATGCTGAATTTGACCATCTTAGGGACTGATTTGAAATTCGCAGCACTTTTGCCCGGGAACTGTTTTGCCTTAATTCTACGGGGGACTGCGTTAAGTACTTCTAATACCTGCTGATGGAGCGTTGAAGACTGGTGTAATGATGAGGAGCCAAAATCTACTGGACTGATGAACTTTGAGGGAATGGATGGGTCTTTTTCATTTTCATTCAGTCAGCAAATTTATAACTTTCAGCTTACTTGTAATAATCGTTTACCCAGGATTGTATTCTAATTATATTCCTGTCTTGAGTAAAGAGCTGATAACCTTAGGCATGATCAAATTTACTGAATTTTTTTAGTAACGTACGTATTTTATTGTAAATACATGACGACCTAACTTCATATATAATTAGCACGTGACAAAATATTTACGGGGAATCGTAGATTATTGAATTTTTAAATTTTACATATATAAACAGCTTATAAAATAACACATAAGAAATAATGGTTATATGATGTTTAATGCAATTACGTGAATCTATAAGATTCCTTTTTAAAGAAAATTCCAGAGATTAAAGGCCGAAAAGCAGCCTGAATCACTTAATATATTCCCTACAAATCCTAGTGTTTTCAAAGGCACCTCTTCGTTGAATTCGGAATGTTCCAGGAATCCCCAGAAAATGGGAGTAGAGCCACAGACTCGATTTTATTACGTTTTCAGTTTTGCTCCATAAATGAGATACTTGATACTTCCTCGATCCACTTACAATACATACAAATTAGAATTTAAAGAGACCTTCCGATAATTACAACTATTGAAAAATCTACATAAAGTTTTATTTATTGAAATATAAAAGGAAACATGGGAAAAAAATGAAACGCAAATCACTGGAAAGGAGGGAAAACGCAGTAATAGCGGTCATAATTTTTTTTTGGTTACTTTTGAATGCCGATAACTCATCCGTGTCGAATGTGGGGAACAGAGTAACGCAAGCAAAATGTTCTCTATCCTGAATAACGAATTCTACGAAGGGCAACGACGCAAAGCAAAATATATACATAACTACTTTATTCCCCCTCCGAATTTGCCAAGGTGGAACCAAGAGATAGAGGAGATCATTCGAATGAATACTCCACTCGGAATTTCAGAATTATTCACATTCGATTCATGCGGAGTCCTGAGACCCCTTCCAGGGTATTGAGTCATTTCTTCGGAAGTAATATCAACTCCGCCGCAGCGACGACGGATCTAGACTATTCGCTACCTCTTGGAAAGCTTCGCACGATGCCTTTAACGACGCGCATCCAAAGCTCTAAAACCCTTCAAAAACACCTCAACCCTCTCTCCGCGTGACAAATGGTGGGTGACGTCATCGCTATGACATTCTGACGCGGCGGAGCCGTTGTTGTTTTGAAGGAGCGGAATCGGGAAGGGAAGAAAGAGGGGAGAAGGTCGCGCCTCCTGGTTGCAGGACAAGGGAAACAGAAGCGTCCTCGGTTCGTTAATTACCATCGCGGGAGATCCAAGCCTCAATGCCTAGGTCTGGATTAAGGATCAGGGAGTCGAGGGGGTGAGGGAGCTAAGAAGGGCGAAGCGAGGGGTAACAAAGGATGGAGTTAGTTGGGAACTGGAGATAGCATGGAGGAGTTGAGCCGAAATTTATCGTAACAAGTAGCTCCTGGAATGCGCTTATTTTACTTGGAATCGTGGCAGAGATTTTAGCATGAGTTAAATCAGTTACTTTTGAGATATCTAACCTCGATTGAAATACACATCTTTGCATTAATGAGCTACCGCGGAAAATCACGCTTTTCGCGACTCTTGCTCGCGATCTAAACATGGATAAATTCAGACTTAGCTAATTATGATTTCTCATACAGGATCATGCGTAAATTATTTTAGCTCGCATGTTACACGTTATATTACCTCTCTAACTATAAGTAAAGTTCAAGTAATTACAAAAAAAAATAAAATAAATGTGTTCAAATGTGGCTTCGTGGAACTCGCATATTGAAAGAAAGAATACTTAGTGATTTTCACAGCAGACTTTAATTCGAATGGTTCTATAAACCGAAGATGTCAACTCGTTGACGAAACTAGCGGAATAAAAATTTGCTGTGAAAGTTACTTAGGATTCTTTCCTCCGATATATCTGAACTGATTACGCCCCGAAGTAATGTGAAAGTAGAGCTGAAGGATGGGATCGGTTCTTAAAGGATGTAGCGATATAATACAGAAGGAAGAGGTTAATGGCAACTTAGCACGTAAAAGCATGCACGTACAAAAACCCTAAGGAAAAACGTACGTTAAAATATATGCCACGGCCAGGACTCGAAATCGGAAACCCCGAATGGCGGAAGATTCCGGGTTCGATTTCCGGTCCTGTCAGACTTATTTCATGTCCGTTTCTCCTTGTGAAAGTTTCCTGCACCAATAGTTCTTATCGGTATTCTTCTCCGAACAGTATTAGTAGATGGAACCAAACGATTAAAAAAACAAGTTAACTGGATTATTCAAAACCCTTGCCTTAACTTATATGGCAACTCGATGTGTATTTTTTCCTAAATGTAGTAAAAATCGAAATAATCATAGAACGCAAACATGCAGAAATCAAACGTGAAATTTGCTAAAGATTCAAGTTGGATAGCAATTAATTGTGATCATTTTCACGAAGAGCTTCATTAGGGAAGAATTATCGGGGGACAACTTTACGTCGAGAGATTAAAATTTTGTTAGATCACACAATTTTTGCGGCATTTAAGCAACGAGATTGCCACTTAGAGCTTTCCTTACGCTCTTATTTGCAGCATCATTATTTTCAACATTGTCGTTACCACATCCAAGATATATTTAACAACATCATCATATAGAAAATATTTGGTAGTACAGACTAGCCTAAAAAATTCACATTGTATTGCCTGGAATCATTTACGTAAGGTTATTACATAGGAATATAATTTTATTCTCTTACGCGTCACTTTACACGATATACACTCAGTATAACAACTCGTCTGCAAAAATGTTTGTGGGAATACTCTCTCCTACATGGTTTCTTTTAAGATAAAGATGCCAGCGATAACAAAGGTATTTATTTATTTATTTAAGAATTACTCATCGCGATTAGGTCGTGGGATCCGGTGGCAACGGTTGAGGAGGTGCAAAAACAATGTACTAACTGTCCGGCATTCGCCCAAAGACGGAAGGAAAACCCCTCCAAAAACCTCCCGTTGGAGGTTTTTGTAGGGGTGTTCTTATGTTTCTTCGTTGTGAGAGTTTCAATCGGGAATGTGCGTAGCCGCATTTAGTATGTTCCCCAGAGACTACTAAGAATTATCACAAGACTTCGAATAAGGAAAACATCGTTTCTGTGTGAAAATAAGTTTTGCGCTATTGTTTTCGTTTTCTCTTCGGAACCAACTTTGACATCTCACGAAAATATCTCTATAGAGAATGTATTCCAAGTGGTAGTTTCAGTGAGGTCACAGAAGGAAGAAGCATAAATATATACCGCTGCCAGTATTTTACTATACACAAGGGAGCGTCCGAGAAAATACGAGCATGTTGAAAGGGGGCCGCGAGGCCATATAGGTTAAGAAATAGCGCCATAAAAAGCGATGTCCAAGTCAAACGCACATATTATACGGTTATATATTCAGCTACAATGATCATGAACTCAACAGTTCAGTGGCGAGGAAAACCTGCCGTAAACATTCGACACTTTGATATGATATTGAATTCTGTATGCACGGGGGCGCGTCAAGATAGCGATCCATTTACATGACGTGTGCTGATGCCTGAATTTCAGCTTAAATTCTCATTTCCCGCAGTATGACGATGAAGCCTGGGCAACAGAGCAGAGAGCTACCAGACTACGTTTCGAAGATGAAGTTGAAATGCCTGCTTAAACAGGCTTAAAGATAAAAAATTAACTTTAAAAATAATGCAAGGCCTAAGAAGTAAAAACAGAAATAATTTTAAAATATTGATAGTTCGTAAAATTATTTAATATTCCTTTAGCTTTTGAAAAATGTATACGCCCGCTTTCGGTTAGTAGAGAACGTATACGCGAGTTCGCTTGCCATCTATTAGCTCACATCTAAATCTTAACACATCGTCGATGTGAATATCATTCTGATATTTTGGCAACATTATCAGAATATCGTATAATATCGTATGAATATCACTCATAGTTTGATTGACCTAAGGTCCCTTACTCTCCTGAATAGGGTCTTTTTGAAAACTTCCGTCCCGTCATAAACCTCTAAAATAGTTTCATTTTACTTATTTATTCCTGTTTCTAGGACTTCACCATTTTAATTCTCATTTTTTGGGATTTGAAAATTTTGAACCGCACATATATTGAGAACTCTTTTCATCTAGAAGAAAAATGAATAAAAATCACAAAAAATTCTGTAATATAACTGTGTTCTAACTATTATCGTAGGTTACATCTCTAAGAGACTTTTTCGTAATGTTCAAGCAAACAAAGACCGCGATGTCAGCATATTTGCATACCGGCATTGCATACCGGCTACGAAACGACTCATACTGATACAAATGGTAAACGCCTCGATGAAATGATAACATCTTTAAATATTTCACTAGGGAAAGACGTCTGGCAAGGCTACCATAGGCGAGAATTTACAGGCAAATGCATCAGTACAGTAATATGTACCCATAGGTAAATTCATCACCTCTAACAGAGGAATTTTTACAATGAGAAAATAAAAATTAGAGGATTCAAAACTTACCGTATGCACTCGTGGTAGTTCGATTTCAAGTATAAGTCACATTTGTACCGTTGAAGATGATGTTCCTGACATCGAAATGTATATTGTACTCGTTTTGTTCTTTTGATGGTGTTTGGTGTATGTGATGGGTGATATTATAGGTCGGCCTTCCAAATTTCACTTCATTTTTAATTAAATTTTTTTTACTTATCTCGTGTATAAGTCGACCCAAGTTTTTTTCGTAAATATTAAATACTGCAAAGCTATTTCTAGTGGGTTGATTTTAATTATAACGTGTGGAGTTAAAAAATTATATTTTCAAGTAATAAGGACTGAAAGAGATATAATTTAAAATTTTAATAACAACCTCGAGTTCTAAAACTTAAAAATAATGTTCAAACATTTGGTCATACCGTATCACCATTTTTTATTAAAATATAAGTAAATTATATTTATTAACATAATAAAATAATTTTTTGAGTAAATATACGCGTTATAGAAAAATATCATCTAAAGATGATTTGGGATGCTTCAATTTCGAAACTGTTAGAAATTTCTGGATAATCCTCGCATTTCTCTCGAGTGAAGGCTGACCCTAGAATTGTTTCATAGAAATTGTGTATTTAAAGGTCGAAGAATACACGGGTATATCAGGAAAGTCAAGGGGCACACACGTTAAGATAACGGCAAGCAGAGCATGAAGATGAAGAAAAAGAAAGCCGGAAAGAAGGATACGCAGAGGAACGCTTGATAAAGGAAGAGCAAAGAGAAGCGAAATGGGGGGAGGTGCGAGGGGAGGGGAGAAATGCAATTCTGTCCCCTTGATGTGCCCTCTCTGAATGATGTCTCCACGCATGCATTGACGAAATGAGTAGGGGTTGCTGGACTTGGTGTGTGCACACTCTAATGGTACGCACAGTTCCCGTCACAGAGCGTGGCTTCCATGTGATGACCGCCGCGAATAGGTGAAAAAGCTCCATGAATTAACAATGATTTTCGCTTCCGCTTTCCATTTAGCGAGAAACGAATTTTCGCCGGATGAAGGGCGTAACTTTATAGAAAATGCAGTCGTTGGCGTCTTTTTTTTTCACCGCATCTCATTTGGCTTTCCAGCTCGCATTTTTCGGACGGTATTCCACGAATCTCAAAAACTCATAACTCGCAGGGGTGTAATTACGGGATCATATTGGCAATCCGCTCGTCTGTCATGCGTCCGAAATATCCTCATTTGTACCGAGTCCTATACCGGAAGGTAATATCGAAAATAAGGTGATTATTGTGGTTGAATAATCTGAATTTTTTTCGCTTCGTGGATGCCATTATAGGACGTTCCTCCCGGATCCGAGTGCGTTTCGGAAAATAGTGTCTCTTTACACCAGTTACAGGAAGCCGTAATAGTTTCATATCTAGCGAGAAAATACTCCATTCTAGGAATGGACAACCCACGCCTAATCCACTGCTAGTGTCGCATTTCATTTTAAAGTTAGGTTGAGGTTGCATGATTTTAAGTGGCCTATTGAATACAGACAAAAATAAATTTCCCGTACAAATTACATGAAGACTCAGATATACACTCTTAAACACGCAACATAACCTACCGATGATGCAACGAGAGCGCAATCATTATAATTTATTGCTACAACTTACATTAAATTATTATAGTTTACGACTAAGTGTTGCAGGTTGTATGATATCGTACATCTCAAATAGAAATAAAATAACTGACGCATAAACTATGAAAGTTTAGCCATCGCTACACTATTAAACAAACACTAGCAAGTACACGGTCCTGATACCATAGCTTGATGAATGAAAAATTTATCATTTGTCTTTTGGTACGGGATGGAGGAAATCTTTTATTTACTTTTGCCTCAATGTTGTTCACGGCTGCGTTATATGTAAGCTACTGAGGTATGAGTTATGATGAATAATAGCCTTAATTAAGGTTTCTCCTTATGCAGGGAAAAATGTTACTGGTAGAGTCACTGTGCTTTACTAAAACTGGTTTGTTCTGCTTAAGACATTCTGGCTCAGTGAGGAGTGCAAGGAAAAACTACCTCACTCCTCATCTTGCCAAGTAAGTCTTCTTTCTCTTAGCTCTTCGTAGCTGATGGTAAAGGGCATGAGGTCCCAACCTGCCTTCGGGCTGAATACTTTACTAATAGTAAGTATATAATAGGCTCGTCGATTATCACTGCTGCTCTGTTCCCAAAGTTTTTTCCAAAATATCGGACAACAATTTGGCTTTCACTAATTTTTTTTTGAATTTAGCTAATTACATACATTTCGACACTTAAATGACATACTTCGCTGCCATAGCCCGAACAAGATGACCCAATTCGGAGAGTAACGGTGTAACTTATCACTATATTATATTTGGATATAATGGATAGCTTAAGGATGATTCTCGTTGGCTAATATGTGAACTACTGTAAAGCAATGTATTTACAAAGGGATTCTATCGTTTTAAATCGTATCAATCAAATTAAGGCATTCAAACATTAGTAAATTATGTTTCAAAAGGTAGAATTTTCATTCACGCTTCTCAAAATAGTAAACAGTTGCGAATGTATGCAACTTGCGTCAATAGGAGCATTTAGGGTAGAACTGAGAGCATAGTTAGGTACAAAAAAGAGAATGAATTTGGGTGGAGAGAAACTTCCGTCGGATGCCACAAATGCATTTAGGCTCTGTACCTCGTAATGAAGAGAGGTACACTTGAAAAATTGTCTGATTGCTCTATCTACTCCACGTCCGCGTGTGGAATGAGATTGAAATGCGGGAATGTCAGTTAGTTTGAGTACGATTAGAGATTCGATTCAGTGACAGATGTGGGAAGGTGATTAAATCACGGAGAAACCGGTTGACTGAAGAGTCAATTAATTTGTACCCTATTAATTGTACCTTCTCTGTTATTGTTGGAGGTAAACTGAATTATGTGGTTACATTTTTAAATTTCTTTGGTTTAAATTTATCCGCTCGTTGGGCGTTTTTACGTAGCTAAAAATAAAATATGTTTGCTAGTCTTTCATATTAGTCTGCTCCTTTTCCTTTTAATAAATATCCACTGAATTTTGAGCTTTTATAAGTTCCAATAAGCTTCACGAGGGGGTATATTTAGAGTATTTTAAGTTAAAAGAATAAAAGATCAAAATTCTAAGATTTTAAAGCTCGAAGATCGTCTTTCCATTATACAATTTGTTTCCTGACGAAAAGAGAATAGCATTTGCATTTTATTAAGGTTGTCCAGAAACTTTCAGCCGTTCGAAATATTTTCATTAATCGGTATTTTTATAGTTTTAGTATTCTGGTGTCTGCCAAACGTATTGCTCACCATAACCTTCCGTAACTTTTCTGCCTCCTCTCATTGCGCACATCGAAAATACAAATTCTCTATTAGGACTAATTGGTATATGTGAGGTGTAACGCTGTAAAATTATGCAAGGACGAATAAAACTGCTGATAATTTACTAACCATTTCGCAGTTGAATTATTTTAGTGTATAGATATTGAGTTTAGCATTTTCTTTTCAGCAGGAATAAAAAATTATTATTTCTCCTTTCACAGATTCGAGGATTTTTTTCAAGACACTGCGTGTAATTCTGTGACTAATTTTGAAATCTGATAGGATTGATTTTTGAATATGAATTGATCGTCGAATAATTAGCAATGACTACGTACTTAGAAAAATCAGTGGATTAATCGGAATCAGCATCAATGGGTTTACTGCGTTTTTCCTATAAAATAATACTAGATGTCAATGCTCAAATCATAATAACTCCGACCACTGATATTTATTTATTTTCTGTTTTATTTGAAAAACTTAGTAACTAATTAAAGAAATATCTTCTGTTGATCGAATTTAGTCAGATTAATCCATCTGAATATTGAGAAACTAAATATTCGTTGGAAAACTCCAATCAATACATTAGATGTAGTCACTACAGTCATTTGTTATTCAGAGTGGACTTGAATCCATTCCAACGTGACGAATGTATTTCTTATTACAGTTTCTGGTAGATGAAGTCATCGCAGACGTTGATCTTAAGATGCTGTAATCTTTGTATTTAAACTACACCTCAGGGGCTTAACTGGCTAAATTCTTTGCTTATGATTGCTCGAGCGATTCTCTTCAAAATACTACCAAAATTCAAGTAGAGTAAAGTCGCAGACGCTATCAAGTATATTCACGATGCTGATGATGAGCAATAGATGTTCTTTTACATATCCAAGAGGAGCTCTTAAAAAATGTATCACCTTATTTTTTCGACGTAAACTAATGACCTCATCGAAACATATGCTTATGGAAAAACGTGAAAGACGCCCTCTCGCCACACTTCTTACGAGACCTTCTTCCGAAGTTTCTCCCCCTTTTCCTATCGGGAGGAAAATAAAAAAAACTCTTGTACCGACCAAGTTTTCAAGCGTGCCCTTCGCCTCCCCCTGCCCTGCGATCCCTCAGAGACCATCCCCACCCGCCCAACTCCCACCCCTCGGTAGCCGAAACCTTCAGGGTTTTCCGGGAAAGTCATCTCCCTGGGAGACGACCCCTTCTGACGACGCATCGCGGTCCTTCATCAATCACGCGGAATTGGGATGAGGTGCTAGGGGAGGATTTTGTGCGGGAATGGGGAAAAAGAGGGTATGGGCGTGATGGAAGGGGAGTAGGAGCAGGGTTTGCGTTGTTTCGAATTATTTGGCATAGATAGACACGATCATGTGTGAGTAGGGGACGGGATTGGTTTGAGTGTATCTGGAGAAAAGCACACGTGTAAACGACTCCTGCGTGATTTCCCCAAGCAGATGGAATTTTTGTAGTCCCACAGGGTCTCATTATGTGCCCAAGGTAGTGTGCGAAAAGAGATGAGTGAAGACTTTTGGAAAAATAATAGAATCGCTGTGGGATGTTTGATGAATTATGATGGAGCGTTTCGGTGTTCGCCTGATGAATTATGACTGAACATCTTGGAGATTTGTTTGCCAAACTGTCAAGTGCGAACAAAATCGTTCCTGACTTTAGCAGGAAGCTGTTTCAACTTATTATTCAAAACTTCTAGCTCACTTTAATCGATGTTGCGTTTAACACGACAAAACGTTAACGCATCTTTGTGATCAGGAATTTTGGATTGGAAGGGGAAGATGTTTCGGCGAAATCTTACTCTGGAGGAATATGTATGAATGTATTGTTACTCTTAACGAAACAGATGGAAATCTTCCATACAAACCAAAATATCAAAATCCACTACTTCGGCCTCGACTTTGTGGTAGCTATTCATGATGAAAGGAATAAGAAATACTTATACACGTACCTGTACCTGACGATGACGCGACGCGTCGAAACCTAGGTCGTTTCATTAAATTATCCTATGGTAACGGGTATAAGTGTTTCTTATTCCTTTCATCGAAACCAAAGTATTTTGTCTCCACAAGCTTAAGGGAATGTTCAGCTGTTTGAGAGCTCTATCTGCGGCAGATTTTACTGTTTACTCCTTCAATTCGGCAAATTTCTGGTAGAGTACTTAGTCACCTCTTCAGATGATGTATTCTCAAATGTGATTGCAGATTTAGGAGTTTAATGATAAAAACCATGTTTAATATATGTGAATGCTAGATATACTGAATGAATGCTTACTGTTCCAATCAGTATACATGTAATGTTTACAATTAAAGTAAATTCTTTAAATGGAGGAATTTAAATCACACCAGATTTATTGTGATTTGAGTGTTACAAAAGCTCCCTTTTACCTAGTGAGCACATCTGTAAGTTTGATGAAAAGATTGGTGTTTTAATTTTTTTAGGGGTAGCATCTAGTTCAACGGTTTAGTGAAACAATTTCCAGACAAAGGGAATGAGCTATCCCGTGCTCTAATACAATGCTTGTTAATAGAAAAGTTTTAAATTGATGAAATAAATATTAAATTAATAAATAGACGAATTTAATTTTCCTCAGTACTTTCCAATGTATATTCGCATTGCATTCTAAGGTAATTTACCTCACCTAGTATCTTCAATTTTAAACCATAAAATCATCCTTCAGAAGTCGCCATCATTAATCACTGATTAAACCTATCATCTCGAATGAAACTCTCGATACGATTCGCACTAAAAGTGGAGCGATTCAAGAAAAGTAATCTCTTGTTTCTTTTTGCCAAAAAGGAAGACAATACCGGGAATTAACGAGAAAACCTTATCGCGCCCATCCGAGGCACATCACGAGCGATAAGATTCATCGACCGCGCGGAAAGGAGAAAAAACTCGAGAGAAACTTTGCTCTGAGGGGGCGAAAATCGCTCCTTTGAATCTTACTCCTGACAGATACAAACGCTTTGGAGCTTCGACAGTCAGATGGTAGGAGATTTGAAAAATGGGATTTTGCGACCACGTGATTACCGCGCGCCTCGAGACCTCTCGCGGTGCATTCCCGAATTAGCGAGCAGAAACTTTGGCAGGAATATGACAGAGATAACTGAGATAGGTGGTGATAAGAGCAGTGACGGATTTCTCACCAGACACGTTAAGCGCGTTAGGCACTAGTTGTGGCCCGCTAAAGGGGTCTAGTCCAATAAAGGGTATTGATGAAGGCTGAGCTGAGAAACTCTATATTATATGTTACTACATCCATTTTCTCTGCAATTTTTCCCTCTGCTAAGTAAACATATGAGAAATGATGACTTCAAGGAAAGTACCATGTATATCAAAACATCAGAATTATTGTTATTAAAGTAACTCGTCTCAGAATGTGTTTACTTTATCGATCGCTAGCCGAACTTCCCATTCATTCTCAAGGAGGAAATAAAAATTAATAAATAGAGTACTGTTTGCGCCTTACTGGACCCTTAAGAATAGACTAGAAAGTTAATGTAACCAATGAGGGGGAATAACTCTCTACTCAATGGAAAGCACATTTTTTCATTTCATCATTTGTGAGATTACGTTGACGGACAAATGTTCACTTTTGTATGAATACGTGAAATATGCAAATGAAGAATTAGAGAATAGAAATAAATATGAAGTAACTGGCCAAATGATTCTCTCAAAAATATAATACATATATAAATCCATGCGGCAATCATAGCGTTGAACAAATGACAACATTTTCTTTGAACATCTAGTGTTTGAATCTATAAGGAAAAGGAAGTATTTAAATAAATAAAAGGAATAGGAAATACTTTGCAAGTACTTGCAAAGCGCGACCCCTACCCCCGCTGGTGGGAATTCTTCAACGGTTAGTTTGCTCGCAAACAACGGCTATTTGGAGCTTTTCTCGAACTCTTATATCTAATTTTTGCTAAAAATCTCCACACTGATGAATATCTTCTTTTCTCGCCTTTTAGATCAAGATAAAGCGATATACAATTATCCGCATTGCAATACTCAAAGTCTAGATTATTAAGAAACACTTATAATTGGTTATAAATAGGACCAAGTAATTTGTCATCGTAAAGGGAAAATGTTTAAATTGCTTCCGTTTGCTATAGTTTATCATTAGTTATTAGCATTACTTTCCAATGGACCTAAATTCCCCTCGTATTCTCATTAGGAAATGTATAAGTTCGAATCCAGCAATTCACTTTGTCGTCAGGGAGACCGGTTGTGTACAACCTCAAAATTTTACAAAACGTTCGCGTATTTTATAAACCTTCCCGCAATTACATATCTATTTTCTTTAACCGAAACGAGAATATTTTTTGAATGTCTTCTTTTCGTGCTTGTCTCGATTTCATTCAATTGTTCTTCCTTATTTAATTTTGCAGAAGTCTACGAACGATAAAATTAAAATCTACATGTATAACTTATGGGACCTTTAGGCAAATTAAGCAACCTTGTTATCTGTTGAGAGAATACATTTAACTATTTTTGAAGTTTGAAAGTTATGCAACTTCTGGATCTCGAGTTTTAGGCCAACATACACACACAAATCAGCTTTTAATTTATTAATTAGAAGATTTTAGCGAGAAGATGACTCAGTGACAAAATTCTTACTGTTAATATATCCCTTGTAATCGCATGAACACACTAAGGGTTCTTATGAATTAGATGTCAGTACCTAATATGAAACCTTCAGATTTTAATTTGAAATTGCAATTGACATAGGTTTTCATATCATCAATCAGAATACGATATTCTTTTTACTTTTGGAATAAAAATAAGCAATTCATGTTCTAATGTACATATCGTTTGGTATTTTAAATAAAATGGTATATTTTAAAATTTGCTGCAATATTTTCTAAGAGAAGCTTGAGGTGATCTTTGTTCCCTGGCCTATGATTAGGTTTCCGTTCCTGGACAAGAGATATTGGGGATGTGAGAAGTAGGCAAGTGTATCCATGAAGATGAGATGAGGATTGAAGGTTGAATTAGGTGCGGAGAGGAAGGGTAGGGGTTGAATGAAGGGAACAAGGGTCTCTGGAAGGGTATAAATGTGGCGCGTGGCCGGAAATCATGGTAGTGCTAAAGAAAGGGGACATTTGAGGATGATAAACTGCTCGGATGTGGAGTTGGGAGTATTCCCCTCTTTGTTTGAGGGTGAGGAGCGAATGAGATGGAAAGGGAAGACAGAAGGAAGCAAGCAAAAAATTAGGTGCAAGGCTTTTTGTGGCAGTTGAAAAAAAATGAAAGGAGAAATAAACGTGGGGGTGAAATATGTTTACTCTGCGAAAAAATGTTTCGGGTAATTTTTGCCGTAGAATATTTCATGTTCCTTTTTATGAGCGGGTATTGCATCGATCTGTGACGCGAGCTACGGGAATAACTTCGCCATTAAGTTTTCCGGAGATTAATTAATAAATAAGAGGCGTAGACCTAATAAATTTAGTTGGTGATGTTTCATAATTGCCACTGGAGAAAATTTAACACCCTTGGGTCGCTTTTATATTAAAGAATTTTGGCCCACCGCCTTCTTTATTTTAGTTTTAAAATAATACCTCAAAGCTTCCTTGGGCTTATTACCTTTCTCTTTTCCGTCGTAAAGAAGACCGAGTCTAAGAATTTCTCGCCCACAGGGACGACGAAATTCAACCAAGAGCCCAATAGGAACGAATTTGATTGTGCCAAATGTAATGGAGACAATTATCCAGTGAAATATGAAACTGATGATTTTCGAATTATGAATGATGAGATAAATGATTATAATCGTAGTGATATTTAATAATATTCTCCCGTACATTTATGGAAAGCCCTGATTTATGATTTACTGGGTTAACCAAAATTATTGACTTTCCAACGTTTTACACTATTAATAACATTTTTTCAGCTACTTAATTCCTAAGTCGCTTTCTTAAGTCCTAATGCTCAAAAGTAAGGTTTTTGCAGGAAATTAACTTATATTACGTAAGTTTATTAGAGATACCATTTTAAATGAATAATCATTTCTATATTTCGAAAAATACGTAATTTGTTGTTGATTAACATGTTGAAGGTTGGTTTCTATCCTATCTATAACCATTATATGCTGAATTTAATGTAAGATTTTTAATGAGTAAGATTTAAGAACCTTAAAGTAATATTGACTTCCTTAATTAGGGACAACCGTTTTATTATCAAATATTGATGTTGGCTTTTCATGGTAAATACATCTGTATTTTCATTTTCAGAAAGTTAAAGAAATAAATATCGGTAAGAAAAAATAATTGGAGGATAGGGATTTGTAAAAGCATTGTTTGCTTTCCATTACTCAAGTCTCTTGATGACAAAATCAAACCAAAAGTAAACTAAATATGTCTCTCTGTCAGTAAACTAAATATGTATGTGGAAAATCATTCTGAAATTCGTGGAGATACGTATTATCAGGCAGAAATAGACTTCCCAGTATTGCTCTCTCTATCCATACATAGACGGAATTGAAAATTGCTTCCGAGAAACTTAAGTTTAATTAAAAAATGCATGCATATTAATGAGGAGAGTGTGGCATCAATTACTGTAGGCTTGAATTAATGAGAAGGAATGTTATCACAGTAAATACAGATTTCACTTTTCTGCAGTTTTTTTATTTTTAGTCCGGTGGTTTTGCACGCGCACTTCCGTTTTCAAACGAGATACTGCAGTAGCCTGATGTTCGAGAATATCAGATTACAGCTAGAAAATGATAAGTTTTGGAAAATTACGTTACGTTAGGTTTCAGTTAGTTGTGTATTTGCTATTCTGGTCAGTATTAATCACGCAAGAAAGAAATAATGTATATTGTACATAGATCGACACAAAGTTTTCCACTATCATTAAATTACTCCTACTCTATCCAGATTCAAGTGAATGAAACTTTGTTACGGAATTTGTGCGGACCTCTTAAAATTTACGATCCAAGTAATAAGTACTTAAATAGATACAGTCAAACATTTTTAACGTGAAACCTCATAAAAGCTAACAATATCTTCAAACAAGACGAAATTAAGACATTTTGATAATAATTAGCTAATTATATATGCTTGGATGCTGACCAGATTCAATACCTCGATTTTTGCACAATAAAATTCGATGATGTGTATTTCATAAGGACGACTTGCTAGACGCTAAATGACTTCATGATATATATTTATTATATAAAAGATATTTATGTAGTTATTGTTTAATGCCATTTTGGTTAAATAAGTTGTAAAAATGTGTGAAATGAAAATTATTCTAAACGACTCGAATAATTACCGCATAAGAAAAATGACTTCTGATGTATAAATTAGAACATATCTATCAAATAACATCAACTACTAAAGGAACAAAAATTCCTCCTCTAGTAAAATGTGAATAATAAACTTTATTTAAACACTACAAGTTTCGACGCACAACGTCGTCGTCTTAGTGTATCATCTTAGCAGTGAACAATCTAAAATTCAGCCCAGATGTTCGCTTTGGTCTCATCTATCTAACAATTTTCTATCACTTAAAAGGTGTAGAAATTTACCTAAATAACTGAGTTTATGATCGAAATCGATGAAAGTGTCGAATGAGATGTCGTAAAACATGCGATTTCTTTGATTGTATTATAAAATTGGGTATTTGTTCTTTCATATTTAAACGAAAGTTCTTATCTGCTAATGCATATTTCTCTGAAATCATTGCTTAAGTTGGTACATAACAAATACAAATTAAATTTTCCCTCTTCAATTTGGGGTTCATTCGGTCTTAACCATTGATTCCTAAATTATTATAAAATGCAGCTCCTACTGAATTGTAGGAATAAATATTCCCGATGAGTTACGTATATTTTTATTGATAATTAATTTACTAAATTTTGGAGGTTTAGGGGTAGAGATTCAAGATGAATTCTTTGGTAAACCATTTTAAACCTTAAATACTTCGATAATTGTGTACACCTAATAGGGTTTGGGATTGGGGTGGATGTTGGCAGCCTGCACGTTGCCCACCCTGCATACAAGGTGAACTAACTATCTTTTTTAACTAATGCCAACACTTGGGACTGCACCCAGATCTATCGCAGTAATGCAGCACGAAATGAAACGAACCATTGGGTACACGCATGACCTTAAAAATTTTCAATTTAAATCATTTCGTATAGAAGTAGATCAATTAAATAACAGAATAAAAAAATTATCATCTTTACTGATTAACGATCTCACTCGCTTTTAAGCAACGAATTAATCATCCCAATAGATTCTTAGTCCCGCATTTCGTGTTCCTCACCTTGAGATCAACCAAGTACTACATCGCACTCATTACCATCCGTAGATGGAGACATCTTTACGCATTCAGAGAGGAAGGGGCAAAATCGTAACATTTCCCTCGCTCCCACCGCGTGCCATCCAAGTCGCTCCCCGCAATCGATATTATCTTTCTCGTTTTTCGACACAAAACTCAACAATGCAGACACACACACAGAGGCGCGGAGGGCCTTCGGAGACGAACTCAGCGGGGGAAGGGCGGGGAAAGGGTCGCCACCATATTGGTGGAATCTTCTCGATTCAGAAGGCATAGGGAGAAAAACGAAACTAGAGACTCCGGAGGAGACGAAAAAAGAAAACAAAAGAAACGCGGCTCGCGAGACGCTCCGTCGCGATAATCACCATCCTAGGCCCTTATTTCGGCCGCGTCAGGAGTGCAGACCGTAATAATTTGGGCGATCGGGGAGTGGGTCCTTAATAAGCCAGACATTCCGGCCTCGCTATTCGATTCTTCCTTTCCCCCTTTCTCATCCCGCGATTCCGCCCCTCAAATAAGAAAAGCAAACGCGGGAGAAACGATAGGAAACAAGTGGGTTCGTCTGAGACGTGAAAATTTACAGAGTCTGCCGAAGGGTGTCTCTAGTATCGTGGAGGGTCGTTATCTTTCTCTCTTCTCTCCTTCACGCCGCAGACTCGCGATCATGGTTACCAGAGGCCCAAGAGCTGTTTAGGGGGGTGCGGGAGGGGAGGCGGCGTCTCCCGGCAACGGGAGGTGCAGCGGGAGCCGAATCTACATGTCTACCCGTCCCTCCCACACCGACTATCCGAGGCACACATAATGCCGAGAGCGTCCTTAGCCCATCTGCTGCTCTATGCCCATGTCTTTAAGGCTACCTTCGATGACAGTTCTTCCTCGGAGCTGTCCTCAATTTGCTTCTTTTCATTCAATATATTGAATAGGACTCTCAAACTACCAGGAATAATACCTTGATGAATGGATGAAATTTCCGAAAATAAAAAATGTCAAATAATGAATGACAAAATATATGGCCGATAATAATTTTACACAATAAAGTTACTCAGGGCCGGGTAATATGCAAATGAGACAACTGCCTCAGAGTGCATTGATCGAAGGGACTTGTGTAATTGAATGCTGAAAAGTTAATGGACGCCTAAAAGTAGATTTTGGCGAAAATATAGATTTTTATTCCCTTACACAGTGAGGAGACGGTAATTAACATTTAAATAGTTGGGTATAAGAGAAATATCGAACGTTTATTTTGGAAATCATGCTGATCGATTTTGGAGTAAAATTGAAAAAAAATACATATTTTACGTATAAATAATTGTTAAATATTCATTGATATCTTATATGAATATTTATATAATGTAAAAAAGTATAGAAATATATTTCAGATTTCGACAAACTTAGAAAGCTCCGTAATTTTTTTCAGTCAAATAAAATGCAAAATAAATTTATTATAACCATTAAATACTTCGTAGAAGAAAACAATATTTATACCACTGTAACCAAAATAGATAGTCTATATAGCAAAAATTATGCCCTAAAAATGATTTGGAGAACGAGAAGTAAATGATTGACTGAAGACGTTACTCAATAGAATTATCTGACGGTTAGAATGACTAAATTATTGCGGATAGAAACTGTCAGCAGTTATCAAACCAATGCTCCATTCATAATCAAAAATGTTCAAGGAAAATGTACACAGTTTTATTTCAGCAATGTATTATTATATAATTCAGCCTCAAAGAACGGAAGAAAATCGTTTTTAATGTAGCTACAGAGCGTAACTTTTATTAAAAAAAAACTTCCTTCTTGGCACTAGACCTGATTTTGTTTCATCAAGTTTAAATTTAGCTCCAGATTAAAAGTGGCAGACTACAATTATCTCACAGTTAAATCTTAATTTTGAAGGCAAGCTATACGAAGTTCGCTCTCATAACACGTTTACTGGAGATGGAAACTTTTCCTCGAAGCATCCAATCATATGCTGGGCATTGAGCCAGTTGCTAAATTTATGAAAAATATTTAGACGAAGACTATATCCGCTTGCTACTCGATAATTTACCGACCTTTGCCTTGAATCTTTGCAAAAACATCAACGTTAGCTTATTCGAGATAACAACCTCTTATTATTTAGAATGGATTTCAACGGGGTTTGCATTCGCGCTTATTTTAAATGGAATTCTGCTCCATTTTGCGAAATGATGTTGGCGCCTGAAAATTCACTCTAGCGTATTAAACAGCGGTCAGCTAGTGGGAATGGATATCTGAATGAAGATGGATGATCTCTTGGGTCAATGGCGTCCCACACAAAATGGCAACTGAAGCAAGACGTTACGCTGGCAGAGTGCTAATGATACGCGATAGATCTCTAGGGCTGTGCTCAATTGCATGACGTCGCGGACACGGATGATTAATTTGCTCCGAGGATACTGTCCAGCGAGCAATTTGTCAGCATCAAATATTATGTTCATGAACTAATGAACTGTGGAGTACTTCAACGTACATTAAATGATATTTGTATATTTTTAAAGTCGATCGTGGTGGTGTTACAACTTTTAGAGCTACTCTGATAAGCGTCCTTTGCTTACATAACTTTCTCAGCAATAATTTCTTAAGCCTCTCCATCTTGCGCTGGAGATTAATTTTCTTATTGATGTCGTATTCAACTTATTTTCACGAGCAAGCTGACAAATGAGATCGTCTTGAGTTTCGCTGTTAACAGTCTAAGATAATTAAAAATAATTTTTCACTAAGATAGTAGTATTGCAATAAGAATATATTCAATCTGAACTAAACAAGCCATTTATCTTGTTTATCAACAATTAGATGTACAAATTTTGATACTGAAATATCCCGATTACTGTGTTAATAGAATATACTGCACTGAACTCTGAATTATCAGTTTTCGGATTATCCACCCATAATGTTTCAAATTTGTTAAATTAACATTTCGTCGATATTTTTCGCGATCTTTTTAAAAACATTCAGCAACGAAACCCGTATTTCAGCAATCTAATACAACCAGGACTTATGTAAGACTTTTATGCAGTATGAATACGACTACAGTGAGATTATCGCTGCTAAAAGATATGCGTGTCGGGTAAAGAATTTTCTCTGAATTCTGAAAACTCTGAAGATTCAAACACTAAAACATAAGTATTTTCGCGTTCCAACAAAAGCAGGGCTTTCGTAAGACTTTTTCTATGAAGAAGTGGGTTTACGACAAAAATTACATTATAGCTGATTAAAAAGTCCAGGGTTTGGTGTGAAAAACTCTGAATGAGTCCACAGAATATCGTAAAATACGGGCTGTGTGCGCTGATAGATGTAAATTGCTTTATTAGGTAAATTAGATTTGATCCGTATTTTAGAATTATTCGTTCACCCTCTACCAAGCATTAGCTCAGATGTTTGAGAGTTCACTGTATTAATATTTTCAATAACTGATTCATATTAATGACCAACCAATGACGATGAAATGTTTTTGCGCGAATGCGTCATAACTGAATAAATTGATTATCATTTTCCACCAGAGGATTCTAACAGAAGTGATACAAGACTAAATCGCGTACTCAGTATTAATTTCTATTCAGAACTACTTTTTCGGATTGAAGAATGGTATTTCGGTTATATTAATTAGCGGAAATTACTTATATATATAATAATATTTACATGAAACTTCGAAAAGATATATTAAAGATTATACTCACTGATGGTAAAATTCTTACGATATGAGCGCCCCATCAACGGAAATTCTTCTTGTTAACCCTGACCCGGCAACGGGAGGTGCAGCGGGAGCCGAATCTACATGTCTACCCGTCCCTCCCACACCGACTATCCGAGGCAGACATAATGCCGAGAGCGTCCTTAGNTATATTAAAGATTATACTCACTGATGGTAAAATTCTTACGATATGAGCGCCCCATCAACGGAAATTCTTCTTGTTAACCCTGACGGTGGTTACTTAATTTTTAAAACAAAAGGAGCGAAAAAAAAATGCCCTCGAGTTACCGTGATGAAATGTTAATTAAGTTCGAGATACGTAAACATCAGGATAGGAAGAAAAATTTCTTGGAGCAAGATTAAGATTGAAAAAAATACCCTACCCGGCTAATGGAAAATCCTAATTATAAAAGAACAACTCGTGCATCGTCCTTCTTTCTTCCAAGGACGCGGATCACGATCGTCTAAACGGAATAAACTACCCCCACTCTGACCTCGTACAGAGTCTACAAGAACTTAGGCGCATAGAATCTCATTAAAGGCAGAGTTTCTTGCAAACAATTTGAAGTAATTTCCAACTAATAGGGTCGCTTTGATAATTCAGGTTAGTTTTCCGCACGGCGGATGTTTGGTTGAATATCTATCATCACGGATTCACTTCGCATAATGACCAATTTTCGATGAAACCGTCATTCGGAGAAAAAAACAACCTCCGCGACTGTAAAAGCGATACAAGAGAGGAATACTCGTGTCCCTAATTGGTGAAAAGTTCTCAAGAACCAATGGGACAGAATAAGAGGCAAGAAAGAGAGGATAGTACGGGGATAGAGAAGTAAGGAAAGGATGTTATCCCCCTACCGCTAAATGTACTGAGAGGAACATGCTACTTAATTTTAATATTCATTTGGGAAAAGCGGGAGTAATTCCTGTTTAAAGAAAAACGAAAATTAATTTACGAACTGAATAATAAAATTTTAAGGATATTCTAAATTCATGTAGAATTAATAAGCGAGGTATAAACGAGAATTTTAATAACGAGTAATATCTTTAGAGAAAACATGTGCTTTTGTGCAAACGTCTAAAAGCTTGTAAAAGTGTAAAAACTGCATGAATGTTTTACTTCGGTGAGAAAATCGTGCTTTTAAATAAAATAAAAAGAACTAAATCTTTTTCTAGATACATCCTAAGGAAGATTTTATCATACAATATCTCGTAATTCATTTTGCTTAAAACTATTCCATTTATGAGAGCAATACGCCGACAGTAATTCTCCAACATCTTGATTATCCGTAAAGTAGTACAACTGCTAAGAGGTTATGGTAATTCTGTTAAAACTGCTTCGATAGCTGGGGTCATTCAGCCGTAAAGAAATAAGCTTTCGTCGCTCATCAATAATTACATGCAAGGAAAATACATCATTTGATGAGGAATGCAAAAATCACTCGCTGATACAGTTCTGCATTTATTTTCCCCGATTATGATGTTACGCATCAAAACTCACGGGGTATGTGATTAATCGCGATTTTACGCATGTAAATATTTATTCATTGTTATTGCGCCACGGTGGATGTTCGGCATTACGGCGGAATCGAGGAGCAAGCATCAAATCCAGTGAATATCACGGAAAAATATTGTTAGATATGTAGGTCATCGAAAAAATGAAAATAAAAGATTGACAGCAAATTTACATAACTTGGACAGACATGGAGTGTCACGCCAGCAACGGCGCAGCGAATAGATGAAGCTGGTGTACATTCGAAAAAAATGCGCCGCAAAAATCTCTCTCGCGGTTATCGCAACGTCATGCGACATTGTCAAAATAAACCGACTCTGATTTTCAAATAAGCTCCTCCAATACCAGGACGCCCTCGCTGTACAGACAAGAAAGTATTTTCCCGCTGAATATAATATCTTGTCTCGATTCTTAGCGTAAAATCCTCGAAGGCCTTATCTTTGAAGGTAAGGAAATATATGAGGTCAGGGCAAGGAAAGGAAAGAGATTGGAGACGGATACCTTGAGCAGGATTTCATGGGATAGAGTGGAAGAGCTGGTAAGGATGTGGGGACCGAAGAGGGGAAGAAGACGGGAGAATACGAAATGAGTCGCTGAGACGCATAGAAATTGGGAACAGGTATGATAAGAACCGCAAGGGGATGAAGATCGGTGGGTAAATAGCGCGAGGGGAAGCTAGGCATAGAATTGGAAAATGATGGGAGTGTAATCGAGGCGTGAAGATGGAGTACAAAGGAAAGGGCTGGTCTATGGTAGGAAGACAAATTCTTCTTGAAAAGTCAACGACTGGAAGATCAATTATTTTTACCACGTTGGTGAGGTTTAGACAAATAATTAAGGTGTTTAATGACAAACTTCTACATCTACATAAATACCCTGCAAGCCACCCTTTGACGTATGGCGGGGAATGTTCTTGCTGTCGCATATCGTTCGCCAAAATGTCTCTAAATCGACGCATCTATTACGCTTACTTTACGTTCCTTGTCGGATCTGCCGAAGTAGTAGGGAGATCGCATAGTTTCGGTTACGTCCTCCGCAAACACACTTTCTCTAAATTTATCAAGAACTCGCAGGAACATTGGGATATTTATTGCCATCGCAAACTTGCTGTACGTATACCTTGCCCTCTCATCTATCAGAAGAAGTAGTTCCTTTTTTCCGTCAACAAATTCTTCCTCCACGGGTTAGTTTCTTTAACAGATAACATGCGCCCTATAACAGGTTAGTCCAACAAGCACCTTACAGATGTTACTCGTTTTAAAATAGCGTTTCTCAACGATAGAACAATAAATATTTTTCAAGGAAAGAACTTCACTAAAATGTATTATATCATCTCTCTGCCGTGAAAAGCATCCATACGGAAGAATCTATACTTATTTCTTACATATTCCCCTTAGTTTCACAGTTTTTAATAATTAATGAACCTATACGAAAATGAAAATCAACCATAAAATAGGAAAGTGAGAACATCGTTCACGGTCGCCAAACCCTAACGAAAATACGTTAGAAAATGTTGATTTTTCTGCATACTTCTTTAGTGCCGGATAATTTATTTTAAAATATGGCTGTCATTGGAAAAGAGCCAAACCCCTAATTAAAACAATAAAACTGAGCAGCTATTTGCTTTAAATTATGGACATGACATCATTATAATTGAAAGGAAGTTGTGCAGATCTCTCCAAGAAATATGTGAATGTTTTATATAAGAAAAACAAAAACAAAAATGCTATCGGTGGATATCTTAGTAACCAACACCCGTTCAAGAAAATTGGAATATCCTGATTCCAAGTTTGTAGAGCAATTTTTTCTCTATCACTCACTGTTCTTAAGATGCACAGCATCAACCATTTATGTATTTTTAACTTTGTACCAATGAAAACAACTCAGAGAAGTTGCATTTAGAGCACTTATTACTGCAAAGAGTATTAATGAACGGATTTTGCTAAGAAAATAGTGCAAACTGCTTAAGTACAAATTGTGATAAAATCTAATTAAAGGTATAACACTTATATAAATTTCATACAAATAGAATACACAACGTTAATTGAAACTGTTAGGTATGAGTTTTGAAGTTACAACCAATTAATCATGATAACTGTGTTATGCTCAATTAAAAGTAAATGAAGGACGTTCTAATTCCATGGTTCCATTCTATTTGAGTCCAGAAAGATTCTAAAGCTTGTTTTAAGGTATAATTACTGTATCTTTTCCGACGCATTACTAAATCGTTTTTCGTTCCTAAAAGATGGAATTCTACTCGTGGTAATATGATTATATTCCATAAGTTTTAACGAAAGCGAAACTTGCTAGACTTTTTTAGCCAATCCTTTCCTTTCTCGACTGTGTTTTGATGCCCTCCGCATCACGAATACGACGATTTATTTTGACGACATTTTCCACGTTTGCGGCGGAAAAAATAAAACCGGAGAAACTTCGAAACAGTGCCTTTAGGGAGGGTAATGGCACACGCAAACTTGTTTTCATAACATTTTCATTTGGAGAGCCGATCGAGCAACATGAGTTTCGGATTGTTTTAGAAGGAGGCCACCAGAACCATCTCATTGGCAGATGGAGGGGTGTTGCGTATTGGAATTTGAAAGAAGAGAGGTGTAGAGAGGGTTGAAGCGAAAGGGGGTAAGAGAAAGGGGATGGATTAGGGAAGGGAGATATCCAAGCGAGAATTGTGGAGACGAGCAGTGAACTCGAGACGAGAATAAACAAGCGATTTTTCTTGGGAGAGAGTCTTCGGAGTGCGAGGAGGACAGGTGGGTAAGGAGGAGAGAGTCGCTAAAATATGCGAGGCGAATGAGGAATAAAACGGGGTGGAGTGCGGGATGGATCAAAGGGGGAGTAAGTTTTCCTGGGAGAAAGAAAAGGAGAGATGAGTTTGCGAAGATAGAGGATGTGAAGAGATGGAATTAAAAAGTGGGGACGAATGGAAAGAGATGGACTAAAACAGGGAAAGTTTAGGATTAGTGAGGAAAAAGAAAGATTAACACGTGGAGATGATTAGAACTCGCCCTGTTACTATTGTGTCGTAAAAAGTACAGTTATCATTATATAGCGGTAGACTGAAAACATATTAATGGAGAAAATAATTCGGAAAAATTAAGACAGCAAGTGTTGGGGACCATGGATAGGAAAGAACTCTCTCTAGAATCTATAAAAGATAGAAGATTTGAACAAAGGATAAATGTGCTAAATAAGTTCAGAGAAGGTACTTTCGTAAAAGATGTACCCGATATTATGCGTCATCCCTATTACATAGGCCGCTCCGATTCTGAAAGGAAAATCAGAGAAATAGATGCTAGAACGATTCGATTCAAAAATTTATTTTTTCCGCGAACGATACGCGAAAGGAATCTATTAGAGAAGTTGACTCATGGTGCATGAACCCCCTGCCACAAGCCGAAAGGCGGCTTGCAGGGTACATCTGTAGATGTAGATGTTAACTAATATAAACACTAATGTCTACAAAAATTTAAGATTTCTGGTAAAATGTCAATAATATTAATTGAAATTTTAAATAATAATAATAATAAATCGTCTTTATTTATGGGCGAAATTGAGACTAATTAGTCTCTTCTTACATCTAACCCTTAAGTTGGAACTAATACAGGGACCCTTTTTAAGTTGGAGCTAATACAGAATATTTGGTGTAGAAGTAGTAGCAGTGATAGTTTTAAAAGCGTTTCCACATCTAAGGTCATTCTTCAGGTGGGTCCCCACCGGGAATTGAATCCGAGACCTCTTGAAGTCGTACGTATTACCCACTTGCCTACTCGGAGGTATATTTGATATAGAGGCTAGAGATACTTTTCCGTGACATTACAAAGTAAATTATACAAAACACTCCAATTGTAAAACTTCATCAATAGGTGAATCACACAAAGAAATATACATTTACAATTAGGAACAGAAAACTTATGCAATAAAAGTCATCCGAATGAATGGTGAAGTGTTTGCGATGGTGATAACCGCAAAGACAGAAGTAAAAAGCGTTCGGATATCTTAACAAGAGTGTAAGGATTTACCCTAAGAGTGTATGGATCTCTTCTAGCAGAAGGAATAAGAATACTACGGTAAAAACACCTCGACAAGATCCCTGCTTGGGCAATTGTTATTCATTCGGATTTTTCTGGAATCAGATAGTCACCGTGAACTTCCTTATCCCGCATTTATATAACGAAGCGTGCAATGATAAAGAGATGGAGGTCGTCTCCGGATGGAAGAGGATGAATTGGAAGGCGCTGAGGCAAAAAGTAGGCACGACACAAAATCTCTTTTCGTAAACGCATTGTCAGAAGATCCTATTCCCATTGTCGTTATAAAGCCCCTCCGCGCTTCAATGGAAATGCAGGAAACTTCCGAGCACAAAGAAAATCGATTCTGTCTTTTCTTTAAAGTAAACCGTGTCTAACAAAAACTTAACACTGGTGCTAAAGTTTAGGAAAATATTTCCTACGTATTCTTCCACCTGAAGGACTCCAACTACGCCTTAAACTCGTCATAGGTTTGACAGTGGAAAAAAGTGATTTATGCTTTGATTTTGAATAGAGTGCGAACATCAAAATCAAGGAAACGTATTCTACGCTGGTACAATTTGATAGTTTACTTAGAGTAGTGAGGGACTTAATATAAGAAGTTTTTGCCTGCAGGAGATTATATGCTAAATATAAAATAAATAAATAAATAATAAGATAAATTTTAAAATAGTATTTTCAATGAAATTAGGTACCGGAATTATTGATTCTTAATCAACATGAGTCAGTAGTCTATAAATATGGCTACTGATTGAAAATAATAATATTATGAATACGTGTTCAGGTCCCTAGCTTAAAAAAACGTTAATGTTTTTCTTGATCGTTGAGAAACACCATGTGGAAATAAAATATATCTCTCGTCAGAATAAACATAACAATCTACAAAAGTGATCCTGATCAATCCTTACCTCATAGTTAATTCATAATTTTGTTATACTTATTTTCCTTCGATGAAAGGGGAAAATTTTTAAACCTTTCGACGGCTATTAAACGTCTTTTGCCAACTGGAAAATTAACCCAACAGCAATAAACTCAATAGAAATAGAGATTGCTACTCAAAATAATTTAAGGCGGCTGATGATTTCCAACTCACTGATGTATTTCCATTTCCGAGGTTTATTTACAAGTAATAACGATATCAGGTGCAACTTCTGGAAATAAAATAAGATTCGCAGAAGTTAATCATTTCTTGTGAGGTGGAAATCCATATTTTTGACGGAGAAAGGAAATGAAAATACTTTCACAATTCCACATAATATATATTTGGAACGCGACCACGGTTTAAATGGATCATAATTAAGGCTGTAAATATATTGCCATTTTTGTTTCTTCACAGAATTTTAACAGTAATCTCGAGGAGACGAGGAATCCCTTGTAATTAATGATTAGAGTTCTACTAGAGTTTCACGTGGAAGTGATTAACTGAAGGTAAATTTGATCTTTTAAACCCAATAAGAAACACGAGAATATTCGTCAGATAAGTCTCCAAATAGGAAAGAAAATAAACGATCCCTCACGTAAACTTATGGAGTTTGTGTATCTCATGCTGTCTGTGCAGTCAAAGCAGCAAGAGAGCAGGATATAGCCAGAGAGTCACGGATTCGACTTTCATAAAATGGTTCTTAATGCAACGTATGAATATCTTAAACATTCATCGGTGAAAGGTAGGAATGGAAGATGGAGAAAGACTCGTGTGCCTGGAAAGAAATCCACCCATAGATGTCTGAGGAAGAGGAAAAAAGGTAGGCCCGGAAATGAATTCTTAAGGCTATGCTAATAACCTTCACTTTGACAAATTATGTGAATTTATTTTTTCACCACTCCCCCGTCCATGTCTCCGCCAGCGCATCCTCCTTCGAGAGAAGGGCTTATAATCTTAGGAAAGTAAACACTCCTCTTCGAGGAAAAAATTCCTGTCTTCAAATTGAGTTTTCTGGGTTTGAAGTAGTTAAACAATTTTGAGAAGTGGAGGGACACAAATTTACCTTCCTTCGAATATTGGTAGAGGCAGTCCTGAGTGATGAAAGAAGACGTGTTTGCATATATTTTGCGAGCATCACGGTCGCCAGGAAATGTTTGGGGAGTGGAAAATTAAACCAGTACGTGTCGCGGTACACTTGACGGGGCGACGCAATTATTCCTAGCGGAACCGACCTAGACTACGGAGCTCCTCCACTATTTCAAAAAAATCCCTCGCTTTTTATTTCCTCGCAGCCAATCGCGTGCTTTCCGCAAACGGCCATGGCGATGCACTTCTTGCGATTGGTTTCAATTGGAGATGGATCCGACGCTGGTGAATTTTAGTTAAACAAGGGAATGAAAGAGTTCGCGTCTCCACTCTTCCCTGCTTGTGTAGTACTACTTCGTTTATTTCCCTCGAAATCGGATTACTTCTTCTTTTTGAGATGTCCTCGTTACCATTCTGTATCTGGGGATCCTTCGAATAACTTAGTCTCGGAAAATCGTTATCAGTCTATGAGCATCTTTTCCTTTGTTACCACTGGTATAATTTTTAATGTCTGTGTAAATTCTGTATATTCTCGTAAGGTTATTTTTCATTACTTTTGTATTAATTTCATTTTTTTACCATTTCATATTTTCTCATTTCATTTTTTCTTGTTTTATTTTTTCTACCATATTCTAATACCTACTTCCTAAGACTCAAACTCAACATCGATTCTTAAGTGAATTATTTGTAAGAACTTCGCTTTTCTTGTTTATTCTTTTGTTGTGCGTGTTTCTGACACCCTAATTTTACTTTTCTTCCCCTTTATACTATTCTTAAATTTAGTTGCTACTGTCGAAAGGCTTCGCTGGTTTCGTACGTCTCCTTCTCGTGGGTGTTTTCCTGCATGGTTTTCATTTTTTCTTAAGTGCAGAATTAGGTTTTTACCAATATAACATTTCCTTATTTTATTGCTTTTTCTTTAGTTCAACTCCAAACACCTATCTCTTTTTATCCGTAATAACAAAGGGTTGAATGTAATACACCTGTAAGAAGATACTAATAAGGCTTAATTCCACCCTTCAATGAAGACGTATTTTTATAATATGTCCGAAACAAATTCCGGAAAAATTATGAAACTTTGAAATTACTGATGTTACTGACTAATTCATTTGTTTTTGGTCCATAATAGAGAAAAATGTCTTTTATTCACTATATTCTCATTCTAACTCAAGGCTGTGAGGCATAAGTGATGCTGTTTACTGAATTCATTTTGGCCACTTTCTATTAAACGCGATTATAATTTTTAACTTATGCGATTATAACATTATGCTACAATTATTTGGATTCTTCTGCAGTTAGCGTTATGGCTCAGCGGCCTGAACAAAGGAAAACTCCTCACTATGCTCTGCAAGCCTCATTCCCTCTTCAAGACTTTACGTAGCTATGGGAGGACATAACAGGCAGGTAGTTTAACCCCCTAAGATTTGCTAGTAAGATTTTTGAGTCATATGAAACACCTGACTGTACACTTGATAAATTGAGTTAGAAATGAAAAATGATTTTTTAGGTGCACCGAATTAATTACCTTGAGAGTGCTAATGTATATATTTTAATCCTAAAACTCACTTGAAAACATGAATTACATAGTTTTTAGCCAAAAATCTTGCATTGAAAGTGGGTTTTCAATCGCGAGAGATATTATTGTTATATCCTTATGTACATCAAATCTTCTTTTTTAAGTTAAGTAAGCTACGAAGCTTCTCATATTTAGATATCCATATTTTAACGAACTTTTAGAACCTTTTACCATAGAATAAAACAGGAAATCGTTTATTTCATGTATCATATCATATTATTATATCATATTTCATATCATATTCAAATCATTTTTATAGAAAATAAACTAATAAAGGAAGACAGCATTTCAAAAATAAGAAAGAGATTGACTTTCTCCTTTAGTTTGACATATTTAAATTTGTCAACCACAAATGATTGGTTGATTCACAACTTTGTTTTGACTTAATGCAGGTATACAAACGTTGCTGTATGAATACATCCCAATCATGAAATTTCATACCTTGTCTGCATTGATCTCATTTCTTAATAAGAAAATTTCTCTCTAACCAATCAAATATGTCGCTTGCGGCAAAAAATAGAAGACCTATCAGGCAAACCTAAAAAATAAATTTCCGCAACCGAAATTAATGACAAGTTCGCTACAGCCTCCTAGATGCCTTGATGCAATAATAAATCTCTGAAACATATTATTTGCGTATTTTAAATCTAATCCTTATATTCATTCAGAAAGATCCGGAACAAAATATAGCTGAATGCAAAAATCTTAGGCTTATTTGTTGCTGAGGTTTAGAAGTACAGAAAATAACCTTCTTTTTCAACCGCTTAACTTCAAGCGATCTCCAAGGATTTTAAATTGCCAAATGCCAAATGAGGAGACGTTAAGAAATATTTTTCTACGGTCGGAATTGAAAACATGGCCTCGGTCGACGTTATTACGAGCGAAACATACCACTTCAGATCTCGGGAACGTTTACCAGGAAATACTCCTTGGTGGCGTTGTAGTATATCCCTTCAACTAAACGACTCTCAAGACTTCCGTCCCTAAAAACCTACTCCAATCCTACTCCCCAATCCATCACAATATCCTGCCTTCCTTAACTCCGTCCCTCTCCTCGGGATAGCGCTGTATCGCGCTGAATTATGTGACGATATTAAACCAAAGTAATGGAGTACTCTATCAAAACCTCGGGTTGTCTGGGGGCTTACGGGAAGGAGGGAAATGATAAAAAAAGGTAATGAGAGTTTCGGGAAACCGGAAGAGAGTAAAAATGCGAGGCGTGGGGAGGGGAATTGGAACAGGTCTGAGAGAAAAGAAAAACGCAGCGTGTAGGAGTGGAGAAATCTATTTGGAGAAGAAGGATTTTGGTGGAAAGGGAAGAAGTGAGCGATGAAGACTGTGTGATGTAAGAGTGAGAAACTCTAGACTCGGACGCATTCTGGGGGAGCTTTGACACTAGACGTGGAGGGAATTAATCAAGTTATTGCAGCGTGCGCCTTAACTAATAGCTCGAGGTAGTAAGGGGCGGAAAAAGAATGGAGTGGAAACGGGCAGAGTGGACTCGAAAGGTGAAATGAGGGGAGAATAACTGTGGAAATAAATGACTCCGCGTGAAATGAGAGAGAATGGGAAGAAATGCACAGAAAGCGGCGGAGGAGAATATTTAAGAGGCAATGGGATGAAAAGAAAGGATCGCGATGCGGAGACGAAGCGTCAGTGTGCGAGAGAGAGAGAGAGAGAGAGAATGGAACATATAACACGGAAAAAACTCATAAATTCCACGCTGGAAGGAGAAAATGCACTCTCTTGGTTGGGAAAGTTTTAAGGGGGCAGCGTTTATTAGGATATATGCTGAAGGATATGCAGGTTTTCTAATTTGATTACCCGCAGCCTTTCATTTAGTCTTGCAGCTTCTAGTTTTGCTGAGAAAAATGTATGCCCGAGTTCACTTTCAACGTGCATCGCGTCCTATATTCATTGGCGTGTTATCAATACCCTGAATTCTAAAGTATTTTAGAGATACACTGTATTGCAATATTTTGCTATTTTCATTAAGTTTACATTACCGTCAGGTTTTGAAAATACAATTTCCTTAATTTTATCAGAGGAGGGAATATCTAAAACACATCCATGAAAAGTAGGAGGAAGATTACGAAACGAACTATCTTTAACAAGGATGAGAGAAGTCTGTAACACTGAATATAGAGGCGTGCGCCGCAAATTACACGCCACTCCCCACGCCAAAAGCTAAGAATAAACAGATGTGGAAAATCCTAATAATTTATCATTAATTAACTAAGTAAGAGTTGATAAATAATTGACTAACAATTTCCGTTGCATAAGAGAATGGTAGGAGTGGGAAGGGCGAACAATCAAACAGAATAAACATACTGGAAGTCAATTAGGAAAAGTTGATTATTAGTCGGACTGCGGATGGCTCAGTAGGTATTGCTTCCGCCTTTCGGTTCCGGGTTGAACTCCCGGTTTCGGTCTATGCGTGTTTGTGAACAATGGTATCAGCTATCGAAGCACTTTTAGTATTGCTGGTATATTAGTCAAGTTGCGATCAGCACGTAATTTTTAAAAAATTTCTATAGCTTTCAAAGGATATAATCTACGGTCTCTAGCATGAATATGTAGGAGAAAGGCTTCAAAATCCGAAAAGTGACAATTTTCAATTTAAAACTGGGGAAAGTGCCAGGTATTTTTTTCTAAATAGAATAGATTACTGATGGAATACTGATACATAGCACTTGCAACAAGTACAAACAGAGAAAAGGAAAAATCTACTTACAAGGAGGTATCTCGTCTGCTGCTTCTTGTTTAAACCTTATGATTAAACAACAAACCTACTTTAAAATTACAGAGTTCAGATTGTATATTTAGATATTTCAATATATACATAACATGATACATAAAAGTAACATGATACATACAAATAGCATAATACATAAAATCAAAAATAAACTTAGCATTATGATTACCATCAATGGAGGAGCACACATCATATTACATATTTATATCAACATCTTCAAAGTACTCTCTCATTGGATACTAACATTTGTAGTGGTAATATTATTATTGTTAAAAGAACTTTAACAGATAATGTCATTTTGCACGTAGGCCCCCACCGGGAATCAAACTCGGTACCGCATTCAACGATGTAGACGCGTTGCCCACTTGGCTATCCGGGAGCCGAAAGTAATATTTATTTATTAAAAATATTTTTTGATTTTTTAAGAATTCAACGTGATTTGTAGTTAGTTTTTGTCTCGAGACAACTGCTAATTTGTTAAAAAGAAGAAGCATTTCTTTTTTGGCCGAACGATGAAAATACTATGAGTGGGTCTATTGTGTATGTCACCGCAATTCGAATGGTTCTTAAAAGTCTGTGTACAATTTACAGTAAATTGGTAGGATGAGTATTTGCAATGCGCAAATTAATAAAATACCATTTCGTAAAAATTTCTTTTAATGGAATATAAACCGACAAAATGTATATATGAAAGAGAATTACGAATATAAAAAAAATACTTATATGGTTCGATAGATACGTGCTAAAACACTTAAGATTTTTTCCGTTAGAATTTTCAAGGATTTATATTCACTAAAAAATTAATTGTAAACTATTATTTTTGCTTGATGAATTTTTAAAACTGCCGATGAAGTTGCGGTAAATAAGTAGTATGATCAAGAAACTCTAGAAATGAGAAGAAAGAAGGGGTAATTATATTCGGAGGTGGAAGAAGAGTTTTGTCAGAAGAAAGAAAAAAAGAACTCAGATATCCCAAGACTCAAATGATGTATTGAGTATTTCTGAGGATCGGTCGAGGGTATTATGGGATCCGTGGGAGTTTTTAGAATGAGGGGTTTATCGAATCGATTATGGAATAAATTTGGAAATCCGGAGCCTAATCTCGCCGTCTGGACGCACGGATATTCGCAACCGTCTTGTTTTGACCGGAAAAGGCTTTTGATTATTCCCCTCTTGGCCTTGAGAACTTATAAAAAAAACGCAATATCTTGTTGTATTTCGATTCCATTCAAACTAGATAGAATTTGATTGGGGAAATGGTTGAATCGTTATTCATGCGATGATGAATCATAGGAAATAAGAAGAAAGAATTTAATTAGTAGATAGGATCCGTGGATATTTTTCGGGAATAAACGGTTCTGCTCTTTAAGTTAAGAATATGTTTAACAATCGAGTATCTAATGCTGGACTTGAATTTAGATATCTATTTTTGATTAAAAGTCTTGCCTATTATTACCTGTTATTATTATGACTAAAGTTATTAGGATTACAGGATTAAATCTGTAATTACCTGAGTGGGGGAAAGGTGTTCAAGACTGCAGGTCCAAAGTTTTGATGATTATTATTTTGTTGATTCGAATATACCCCCTAAAATTAGGAGATGATCTGGGTTCGAGTCCCAGTCATGTCACAATCTTTTTTTTACACCTGGTCTCTAATCACCTCTTGTTTTTCCTTTGACTAATTCCAAAGACAATATTTAAAATATAAAATCCTTCGTTAATAGAAGAGAGAGGGAAATATGATCGTAGACTAGAAAACAGCTTTGAGATTCGTAAAAATAACTTCGATTGATTTCTTTACTACATAAAAAGCATTCCGGTTATATTCACCATAATTTTATAAACACAAATCTGCTATTCTTGACATAATTCTTAGCACTGAAACCGAGACGTAATGAATGATAGAAATATATCCGGCGAAATGCAGTGAACGTGATCCTCACCATTTGTATTGCTGGCTCAAATCTGAGTCTTTAAACTGTCAAAATATTCCCGCTGACAATGGCAGTTGAAGACTAATTTTAGCCACTTTGGGTCAAAAAATTATCGCTAAATAAACCGTAATTCAATATTCTTCCATACTTTTTCAATTATTCATAAGATTAAGGTGTTCGAGTGGTTATAGCTGGATAAAAACTCGCTTATAATTTACATATGTACTGACTGAGCTTTTTCTTAGAACGAAAAACAAAGATTCTTAAACATTACAATTACAAAAACATGAATTAAATATTGCTGAGTTCTTACGATAACAAACTTAATAACAGATTTCCCTCGTAGAAGATTTCAATGCTAACCCATTTCCTTAAAGATACAACCACGATAAACGATTATATTGCCATAATTTTGTCTGCCTTAATATCTCTAGATAAATTCATAACTCCAATTATTTTGTCATTACTATGTTATCAAGGGTACAAAATCTTAGTAATTCGGAAAGGGAGCGCACCCTTCAGGAATTATTGAGAATTCTCGTAAAAGTCGAGAGTTATTCACGATAAAAACGCAGCTGAGCAGTGGCACGCGTAAAACAGCTCCGGATAATTTCATCTGAAAATTTTTTCCTTCATTTTTCATTTAATCTCAATCGAAACTTGTGTCCTTTGACACGAAACACCGCTTTTGAGGGCTGAGATACAGGCTACTTCTTGGGAGACCAATCAGTTTTTCCTCGCTATTATCCTAATCGAGCCAAGCTGCAGACAAGGAACAAGATTTACATCTCCTCCGCTTACTCAGACAACTCCACGCAATGAAGTTCCGCTGTAATACTAGCGCTGTGCTAGGGATCTCCCCCAACGATCCGAGCCATAACCTGGATCGCGTTTACCAGCGCACGACCAGCGGGAAAATTGCGTGCTTGCAACTTCATGTTCACGGGCTGGTGGCGGCTGAGCGCTATTACCAACCCTTCCAATTAAAGAAGCTCTTGCAACTCCGAACCTATCAAAGATGATGGGAAAGGTTTTAGATCTGAATGTGGTCGTAGATTTATGATTTCAAAATGAAAATCTTGCACATCTTATTTTGCAAACCTGATTACATCAGCGATATCCAGAATCGATTCAAGTTCACAGTTTAAAGAAAGTCTGCGTAGTATGCTTAAGATGAATTCTACCCTTTGTATTGCATGATAGGCGGCCTCAGCCACCAAAACTACAAATTCGTGAATTATCCAGAGATAAAATATTTAAAGAAGTCTCATGACGTGGCGACTTTTTCAAAACGTTTCATAACAAATATTTCCCGTTCCATGAGCGTCGCAATAGTGAAGGTAAGCAATCACAAAACTATACATGACGTTTAGCAGCGACTAAATGGAAATGTTTCACACTAAGCTTGGAAAGGGGACCCTTAGTTATTCATTTAAATCAAATTCTCAAGTTATCGTTTACAGTAAAACTTTCATCTAGGGGTAAATGTAAGATACATGACTATAAGTCATAATATTAGCAAAGTTAAGGAAATTTGTGGAAAATGTGATATTTAGCAAGCAAGGAAATTTTATCTATAGCACCAAAAGAAATTCATTCAGATGTAAATGCGTTGCTCGCAAAAATGTGTGTGAATTAAAGGCGGACGCTCATTCAGTGATTGGTAGTATTATGTTGGTATCCGCCATTCTCTCTGTTTTATACCGGGGCACCCAGATATTCAAGTTGGTAGCGCCTTCGCCATTGGTGAAAAAGATCCGGGGATGGATTCCCGGAGGAGGTCCATATGTAAATGACTTCAGCTGTCAAAGTACTTTTACAAATAGTACTTACAGTACGATTAAATAAAGATTAAAATAAGTGAAGAGCACTGTAAAATGTATTAAATAGCGAATAAAATCCAAATCATTTTTAATAAACATGGCATATAAATCTATGCATTACTAAACGGAATTAGATTAGGAATAAAGGAAATATTCTTTAGGATTCGGGTGCGAGCCAAGGTGCATTTTCTTGGTGAATATTTTGTAAGTCTAAGGCATTCAAGAATTTTATGTGGTTATTATCTTCCAATAGAAAATTTACTAATCTTTCTTGTAGTCCACCTGTTTATTGAATTACCTTCCTGAAATGTATGCTATCAATGTTAAAAAAGATACGGCACTCGCAGGGTGGCGACAAATGAATCTAAACCTTACGTAATTCAGCAGCTGGGTTCTAAGAGCAGTGAGTATAGCCAAAAGTGAAGAGTGGTGGAGAATCCTTTTCTTTGGGAAATTTTCTGAAGGAATAACAGGTGTGAAAATTAGCGACGTGACTGGGACTCGAACACCTTCCACCGAAATGGAAGACCTGGGTTTAATTCCGAGTCGTGTCGCTATTTTTCACACCTGGCATTTGCACGGCTTTTACAGAACTTTATGAATGTCTGTACAGCCATGTCATTCCGTAATCATAAAAAATGTGCTATATTTAGATATATTCATACATGCATACGTAGGTTAAGTAATATCATCTAAAACGTGAGTACCTGATGGAACGTATCACTCCAGATAGCTACAAAAATAGCGATATCCCACGTGACCAACCAAAGGCCTCGCAATCGGAACGTTTCAAAGAAAATTGCGCCGCCGAAAGCGTCTATGAAGCCTCAATCGATCGCAAGTGAGACATCACCTTCCCGGAAGCATAAGACGGGGACATGGTGGAGTCGCAATGCATGAAGAGAAAAAACACTTAGAGCGAATAAAAAAGAGAGCGTTTGCGTCAGTTTTTGGAGTAAACACCAGCGGAGATAAATAGCCTGGAGACGATGGCACTCAAGAAGAAAAGGAAGGAACGGTAGAGCGGAATAAAAGCTTCTTTTTTCCGAGGCAATCAACTCCCTCTGGCGGGGAACAGGAGAATCGCCTCCACCGACCTCGATTTATCCACCCGCGTGTTCATTACTTTAATAGAGGGTCGGGGAGAGGTTAGGAAAGTGGAGAAGGAGGGGGAGATGCGTTAAAACAATGCTTGCCCGTATTCGGTGATCCCGACTGAAGAAAGGCGAGTGTTCCTTATGAGGGGAGAAAATCCGCGGACGAGGAAGGAGGAAAAACCACATCTCATGGGTATATTTAATGTGCAATGCGGGGGAGGGTGAACCTTTGCCCTCGCAGGGCCGCTCTTTAGCGTTGTTAGAACATTAGATCGATTCTGCGTTTCTTATATTTACTATAATAACCAAAGTCGTTATGCGATTTCCGTAACTACCATTAGAACAAGCATTGGGAAACTAATTCAAAATTAATTTACTGCACTTCCTGATAAGACGAAGCGCGACATCGGATTTCCCAGAGAGCCTAGTTGACTATTATTCGCCGTTACCTTTGTTAAAACATTCCGGGTTCGACTCTTGCAGACTATAAAATACCCCTTTGCTTGTTATGTTCATTTTTATCACTTGCAGGTGTTTTTTTGCACAGTTAAATTAAAATTTATCATCGATCATAAACTTGACCAGCAGCAAAAGAAGGGAAATTAAATAAAGATCCTTATTTTTTATGTAAAATGCTGTTTTTGATTGACAATTGTGGGTTTTCATGAAATAAGTGGACGTTTTGTAACATATTGTGGATATAAGCAACCCGTAGCCTTTACAACTGATGTGATTGTTGAATCTGAGATCATGCGTTTTCCCGTAAGAATGCATTGGGAATCGAGGCCACATATAGAAGTAAGGGTAAGAAGATAATGATTTAGTCTTATTAAAGAAAAGACCAATTACTGTGATTCAAGCATTTACTAATATGATAAACAAGTCGCAGAATCAAAATTAAGATCAGGTACAAGTGTTACTTAATCGGAGTGTTTTCGTCCGTGAAAATATGCTGCATTGCCACGATCAAGGAGGTAATGATAGGTAAAGATATTCATCAGCGCAAGTAGAAGAAAGGGAAAAGTTTTCATAGGCAAATCGAATTAAAATTCTGTGAACAAGAAGTTGAATTGTGTGTACACGAAGTCTCAGTTCCTGACTGTCGGCCGCCCGGAAGTTAAAGTATATTTTCCGCCCTTAATATACATATAAATAAAATAAACTCCCGAAAATTATATTTTAAAGGTTTGGCAAACCTTTTAAACCTGCAACTTATAACTATTGTAAAGTTTTATTGTAAGGTTGATGATCACGTGCCAACAGAAACATCTCTGGCCGCCTCAAAGGTCGGCTGCCCCGAAACTAGGGCTTCGCTTGCGTACGTCTGAAAAGGGCCATAACATTAGGGCTACTAAGTAACCAAACCAAGGTCAGGAGTCTCTGGGAAATTAGCCGGGTTCCTTAAAGTCCGATGAATCATGAATCCGATGGATGAGTGGGATGCTCTGCGAAATATCCCAAATAACTATGTCGGCAATATCAAATGACAAAGTTTTCTTCAACCACTAATCAACATACCCGGCAACAAATATTCAACTTTCCGCAGAAACGGTTACCCTCAGAATAGCCATTCAGTGGCCTACGTGTACATCTGGATGAACCAGCTTCACTCAGAACTGTATTCACGACATTAAAGGACTTTGATGAGACAGCAAAGGAAACGCAAGCTATTGATTTATATCTTATAAAGACTTAAGTTGAGTTGAGAAAGGCCTTGGGATTCATCTAAATTCTCTACTGCATAAACGAAAAAATACTGCTTAGTAAATTACATTGGCATTTTTTCGATAATAGGAGCGTCAGTTTGAAACAACAGAGGATGTACAGAGGATGGAACAGAGGAATCTACAGACTCAACAATAATAGTATGATGATATATTTAAAGCACTACTTATGTACTATCTAATCTATTTTTGTATATATGAAATTGATGTATACCAAATAATCATGAATAATATCATCATTAAATCAAAAATGTTATGTAATGAATGAAGTATAAGTTTTTGAGTGTAAAATTAATGCCCACGAAAAGTTTTTAATATGTTTCCTTCACCGCCTTTGAGCGAACGTCAGGCAATGTTAATGTTAAGTATGTTAGAATCCCCTCTAGTGTTGCCAGCTGACTAGAGGGCCAAATTACAATTTTAATATAAATAATTCAATAATTCTTAGCAAATGCACAGTTATTTTCTGATCCGTTCTCTAAACCACTAGAATCCTTATTTCCCATGTCGGTACTCAATTTCTTTTTTGTTAACGCAAGGAAAAAAGGGCCTGAACGTGAATTCTCGTTTTGTATTCGTGATAAATTTTATCGTGTCCTTAACCCCTTCATTTCTTTTTCCAATTATATAACCCTCTGTCCCATTGTGACAGAGGGAAAATAGCAATGCGGAAGTGAAAGTTCAAAGGTATATTGAGAAGACTAACTTATAGGCCACACTTTAATGTCTCCCATCCCTTGTCTTTTCCAAGGCGATACTAAACAGGGATTAGGTTGTAAACCACTAAAAGACAGAAAGAGCACAAGGTATTTTATTCTCTTCACAGTGGGCAATGAGATCCTCAAGAGAAAAAGCCCTTAACTCTAGCATGCTCAGGATAAAACTCTCTGGGTAGATAACACTGTTGTCATGAAAGTTTACTGTTCGTGAATAATCTTCAAGCAACACGGACAAATTTGGGATAACAGTTGAGAGAAATTAGGTTTTGTAAAGAATAACTTCCATTAAAGCACTTGAGCTCGGTGTAGAAACTTACATCAAAGGAAAATTAGAGTTTAGCAAATAATGAAAGTCGCAGTCTTAGTTTCTATGATTGCAAGAGCCAATATATCTCCCATAGGATATTCTCGGAAGCAATTAAAATCTGGCTGTAGTCTATAAGCCGGATTGACATTTTAAAAAAGTCGCAGGAACTACTATAAATTCATCTACAAATAGATATTCTAAGGGTATAGTTCATAGGATGAATTAAGAGTAAGATGGATTGAATATTTGAGATCTCAAACAAAAAATATTCCCCCGTTGTTTCTACTTAACCTAACCTTTATTATCTCTAAATAATTTATTGATACGTATATAGAAGAAATGAAACCAGCACTGGAGGGAATTACTTTTTTTCTGAGTACCTTTACGACATAAATAATCATTTTAATTTATAGATGTCTACGAGAAAAACAAATCACTCATAATCATGGGAAATTTTACCAAGAGCGACTTGAGAAATCCTTTTAATTCACAACTTTGTAATCGATTACATAACTCTCATTTTTTTAAGGGAACAACTCTATTAAGCAGATGAGATGTTAAACATGCAGCTGAGTAATATTCAATTGCATTTTACACACGATACAATACTGCTGAAGAAGTCGAGTGCCTTCAACTTATAGCTTCACCTGCTTTCGATGTTTCAATTTCTCTTAACAAACTATGAATAATTTCATATTGATATTTTTTCGTGAAACTAGAATCTATTCTTAGTTCAACTGATTTCAATTGCGGATCTATGATACGTATTCGTTAGATGAGGTATAATTGATTCGAGTTTATTGTATTGGCAATCTTACGATTAAAAGCGAGAACGCTTAAAATAAGGGTATTGAATAAGGGATTAGTGAATGGTCTACGATGTTCGTATAGTTTAAGGAAATATCAGCAGGAAATAATTTTCAGCTAACTACCGCTAGGTTAAAGTATTTTCAGAAAAATATTTGCCAAATGTGTAACATTGCTCTTTAATATAATCGCTTGTATTACGATTTAAACATGCAGCAGGGCATTTCGAAAAAGGCGTGTAAAGTAGCTTCTCATTCCTGACGTAAATAAATATCGTACCATGAGATGTGATATATGTAAGGTAATCATTTACCGAATCAGTTCGTACCATAATAATAAAGGTCGAATTTATAACCTAGGCAAGTTCGTATCATATTGACAATAGATCCAATACGTAAATATTGAAATTAATCAGTGATAATGCATCCTAAATTACTCCTTTTCACCGAAACGACTAGCATAGCCACGAATATCTTCATACACACAGAACATTGATTTTCAGTGGTTATTAAAATACTCTAGAACTTACATTATTCTAGTCCCAGTATTTACTCATTATAGCTTGAAATCTCTGACGGAGTGTCACACTTACTATAGAAAGCGTTTTAATATTCTATCGATTTTCAGGGATTGTTGGAAACAAAAATAACGTTTCTCAAGAAAGTTACTTTTTTTCTTATAGAGAGTTAGGACTTCGAACTCAGGGTAAATTTCCTTCGTAACGAAGATGAAATACTCAATTACCATGCAAAGTAGACCATAGCAACCTCCAAAATTACCCATATCAGATACTTGTGCCTTCTGCTCGCAGCACAGATAAGATTCCTGATGAGCGATTTCCAGCGAAGGGGGAAGCAAGAAAGTCCGAAATGGGGTAATGGCGAAACAAGGTTAGAGGCATTGTAACCGAGTGTCAAAGATTTTTTATTTGCATTCTGGATATAGGTGGGCCGTTGAGGAGAGGGGAGAAAGGAGAAGAGGGGGCGCTCAGACAAAAAGCTTTGGCAAAAACATTCCCAATTTATACCGCGACTCAATTTGCATAAGTTTGAGGGTAAGGTCCCTCTCTCAACTCTCTGCTACGCAGCCTATAGTATGGAAAAACGGGATATGTAGAGAGCTGTAAGAGGGGAACATTGGTGAGAGGAATACTTGGAATTGGCTCCCTACGTTCCTTTTCCAGTCACATCCTCGAATACAAGTGCTGAGCTGGTGAAGCAATCGATTTCTCCTAAATAAAGATTGCTCATAGTTGCTGTTCCACTTCACATCACAGAGAACAGAATGACAGAGGAAATTCTTCTTTCATACAAATATTACATAGATAAAAATTTACTATTATATTATTGTATAATACTATTGATAGAATTTGCAAAGAGAAGAGTAACCCGGATATTTCAGTTACTGATATGTCATCTACATCATGTATGGCGAACCTTTTGCCGCAAGAGTTGCCATATTTGGTAAATAAAAAGGACTTACGTGCCCATCAGGTGCATTACCATTGTCTGAGTTGATGGTATAATTTAACTTATTATGTCATTTTCTCTCACGAGCTATGACACGCGTGCCTTAGGTTTGCTGCCCCTGATCTACATCTTCGTAAATACCATGCAATCCGGCTTTAAGCTTATGGTAGAGGGGTGTATCATGGCGTATTTATTAAGACAAATATTTTCTATAAATTGAGATTATTTATATTTAAGGGAATACAAAATCTATGAGCCTGCGAATCGATGAGATTCTAATCCCAAACTGAATTTCGTATACGATCTCGAATAGAATCTTGAACTGAATGTCAAATCGAACCTCGAGTCGAATCTTGGATTGAATTACTACATGCGACCTAAATCCAAATCGAACTCCTTATAGAATAAGACTGCACTGTACAGTACCGTTTTATTTAAACTAAAACCAAAATTTGCATGACTTACGTATCCTATATGTGATATTTTATCGAAGTATGAGTATGTTTTGAAGTAGAGTATGGTGTTTCACCCCCTGCCATACGCCGAAAGGCGGCTTGTAGGGTACTGATGTAGATGTAGATGTAGAGCTTGTCTTCAAAAGGACGAAAATTGAATAGAAAGTAAGCTGAAAAATACGTAGCGAACAGCTCTGCACGGATACAATCCAAGTATTATGAACCAGGAATATTTTCGATTCAATCGGTTCCGAATAATTCCTGCGTGATCGTCGCCGCGATCGCTCGCAAAAGTTTCCGAAATTTCGCGCCGAAGGAAAATGAATTTTTAATAACGGAGAAATTCCGCCCTCCTAGGGCTGGTTTCCGCCGAGATCATCGGCGGAATTAAATCCAATTATCACTTCGCAAAGACTTCCATTGAGCCCAGAAAACTTGGACCTTTTCTTTCCAAAAATTATTCACTCTCTCCCTGAACCTTCGACAAACCCTTCTCTCCGTAACTCTCTCCTCCGGGGCGACCTCCTCACCTCCCCAAAACTGCAATTCGATTGTCTCCTCCCTTTGTACCTATTTCGCGGAGCCGCAATCCCGCTTCACCAAACAGTCGGCCTCGCTTTGTGACTCATTCCCTCTCTTTAACCAGTCAACCCGCGTCCTCTCTTCAGAGAGAGAGGGCAAGTCCCTTCCCATCAGAACCCCTTTCCATATTCTCCAACCCCTTTTTCAACCCTTTCCTTTCCCTCTCCTCGTTCCCTGCTCACCTTCCCTTCGGAATCTTCTCAACCCTTTCTTTCACCCCATTCCTTTCATCGGGTGCCTCCTTTCAAAAACACTACCGATGTGTTTTCTCACCCAGACTCGCAAAGACGTTGAGGAATAAAAAAGGGATGCGACGGCCGACGTGCTCCGCATTATTTCATTCTGCGCGGCCTCGTTATCGCATTCTGCCCGCCTCCCCTTCGGCACAAAAGAAGGGACTTAATTCACTTACTTGGAGAATTATTTTGCATAATATATAAGAAAATTAGTTTATGCCGGGAGAGCATTTTTACTCCCGATGCATGCTTCGCCTCGCAAATGCTCTTATTTAAGATTAGCAGAGGGATCGTTTTGTTCGCTCACATAGACAAGTGTTCCTGAAAACTGAAATTTGTTCTCTGAATCCAAGTTCGTTAATTTCATTAATTTTCATCTCTAAGGCAAATTTGTAAACAAATTCTTCACTTATTTGACTGGTTGATTGTTTTTCCAACTCATATGAGCAGTTTAAATACGTTTATAACGGGGTCACCATTTAATTTCAAACAATTTTTAGGAAAATGTAAAATATTATTTGGATATTTTTCGCCATATTTACGTAACACAGTTAACTTTTTGATGAAAGTTGGCGATTAGAGAAAATAAATTTTACACTAATTATTATAAACTAGGATAATGTTTATCGACCTGAATATGTGGTACTTCAACTACTAGCCTTTCTTCTAAAACGTTTCACAATTGATAAAAATCATCCATACAAAGCTAATAATTCGGTTTTAGCTTAGTGGTGTGTCTCCATTATAAATAATAACGAAGAAAGAAAGCAGACCATTATGTAAGAGTATAAATCATGGTCGTGGAATAAAAAAATGTGACAAGGGTATGTTCTTTTTTTTGTTGTTCTTTGGAGTCGAGGATGCCTTAACAACAAAATCTGAATGAAATCCCTAAGTATGTAGCACTTAGTAGAGGTAGAGTAAGGGTATTATCTGAGAATAAAGTTTCAATATTGCTATGAAATCTAAGTTGAAGCCGGTAAAGACGTCTCCTGAATCGCTTCCATTTACGTGCGTTCCGAATCGGTAGTTAACTTTTGCATTTACTTTTTAAGTGCTACTCTTTCAATGTTTTCACGATTGCTTTTCATCACACTCTGATTTCTGTCACAGTCAACTAAAAACTTTAATAAAGACATCGATATGGCTCTCCATTATAAACGACCGTGAAAACTTTCGCTTAGTGGAATTTAATACGTATCGACGTCCTTAAAATATTCACCCGATGTTGAAGTTAACAAATTGTGCATACTTCTCACAAATTCTACCTTTCATCTTCTGGCTCTCTTTCGTTTGAATAAAATCATAGTCCAGAAAACGCTCCAAACCAGTGACATTTCCGCAGTAATTTTTGCAGTTACACGGAAACGAGAGTTAACGTAGTCAACTCGTCTTCAAAGTCATGTCACATCATTCGGAACGCGCGGAGGCATGCTAAATTGACAGTCTTTCAAACGGCTCGGTATATTTGTGCTCCTTTTCAATCCATCTTCCTTGCCGCCTCCTTCGCTCCCTCCAACAAGGGAATGGGAGGAAGCAATCTCACCCCGAGTTTCAAGCTCAAGAGATCGCTAAGGGGGAGCAAATTCGTTCCAAATTCAAATTTATCGTTCCGCGCTCTATGAGACGGGAAAGCGAGGGAAAGTCTAAAGGAAGGCATGAGGGTAGGTGGGAAAAAGGAAGAGACTAAAGAATCCGACAACAAGAAAAGGGACTTCAGAAATCGATGAAGACCAAATGGATTAGAATATGGACTCCTCTCAAAGTAAATTCCCACAACGAGGATGCCGCGCGGGTTTCGATGCTGCGGTGGAGAGCTCAAATCCAATCCGGGCCCCGGGGCCACCCACACGCTTCTCTCCATTCTCAGGAGATTTAGACATGGGCGGAGCATATTATCAAAACGGGGGTTAGCTGAAACGTCGCAGTAATCAAACATCAATATGTCAGTAGGTTAAATCAACCATGCGGCAATCTGCCAGCTCCCGGCCACTAACGGGTGTGTTTCACCCGATATGTTTTCTCTCAAGCGATCGCTTAATGCCTTCGACCCGGTGAAATTTTCGGCGGCTGCGTCTGAAACTGGTTTATCTCAACTTGCTACCATTCTCGTCACTACCGTAAAAATATCCTTCTTTCCCTCCTTCAGTCTGCTTTTGCATCACAGGAATACATTTCTTGGAATCTAGGCAAAGTGAAATTAGGCCTCTTCCGTAATTTTTGAGTTCGTCGAAAGAACCGTTCGAGAGAATCTGAAACACGAGGTGGATCGGAAATTAATATCGGAACCGGGAACCCTGTTATCATCTAAATGGATGTTCTCGGAACTGATATTAAAAAACTCGAAGTTGAGCTCATGTAGGCAGCTAGTGAAATTAGGAAGGAAATGGGGGGATGCCTTCTTATTGAAGTGATTATACGGCTGCCATGTTGGAATCTCTTGATGGTAATTTGTGTTCATGTGAAACTCTTTTTGTAAAGTATTTGTTTGTATGAATAGTTAATTCCAAAACTATTCGTGTACATTCAAATCCGGCATTTTATGGTGAAATGCCGCCAGTAGAAATAAGTATAACAAATTCTACGTCTTAACATACTTTTTACCGATCGCTCAGTAGCATATGAACAGAGTCCCCTTTTGTCATCATGAAAAATTGTAAAGTTTAGAAGTCGCCATTTTGATTTCTCCGAAATATAATTCCTTAGTACCCAGTAAGAGAGTCATAGTATTCCGAACTTCATTCGATTTCCTGCTCTTTCCTATGGCCGGAAAATAGCCTATGAATATAGAAAGCAACTTGAGAACAGAACATTCCGAAAGGGTACTTTAATCGTTAGGTAAAGAGGAATATGAGGATGATAAATATTAACAATCTCAGCAAAATAGGAGCAAAATAGGATTAATTTAAAATTTCTCTTGACCGCTTCATATAGTAAAGATAAGTATGTCAACTTCCCAAGGAGAAACGGACATGAAAAAAGTCTGACGGAACCGGGATTCGAACCCGGGTCTCCCAATTGCCGGTCGGTTTCTCTATCCATTGAGCTATTCCACCAGAACATTTCTCCTTTGGGAGACTTTGTTTTTCCTTGTTTGTTATCCTTAAGGGGGGTCTTTATACCTAATCGGAGTAAAGTCTTAAACCATGGACAAATATCCGTACCCGGTATATCTGGGCATGATCTTATATACATCAACTATGCAATACGCTCGGAAAGAACAACGCCGAAGTTAATAACTTACCGTAACATAAATAATGTAGACTTAAATGCCTTGCATCATTCGATCTCAAATCCCCCAATCGATGAGATTTATCCACTAAACGATTTAGATGGAAAGGTTGAGCTTCTCAATACGTTTTTCACCGATTTAATTAATGAGCATGCCCCTCTTATAACAAGACGCGTGAAAAACCAACCCACACCGTGGATGAGTGAAACCATTTTATCTCTAATGAGGCAAAGGGACACACTTCTAAATCATTACAAACGTTCCAAACTACTAACGGACTTTGATAGATTCAAATCCCTACGAAATAAAGTTAAGAAAGCAATTAAAAATGCCAAAGCCAAATACGCTCATGAACTTCTTAAGCATTCCTCCGGCAAGTCTTTATGGAAAGGGTTATCGAAATTAGGTGTAGGTAAGCCCAAATGTTCATTTCCTCATAACATAACCCCTGAAACAATGAACGAACATTTCGTTAACAACTACACCAAAATAACACCCGATGAATTACAAGATTCATTGCTGTCCATAATGGGCCAAATTCCGCTCACCAAGTCTAACTTCAAATTTCGTCCTGTGTCAATCAATGAAGTAAAAACATCCCTCTTGGCCATTAAATCCTCGGCCACAGGAATCGACGGTATTCCCATTCAATTCATCCATAAAATCCTTCATGCCTTTCTCCCACACATAACTCATATTTTTAATTTTTCACTTTCTCGTGGAATCTTTCCTACACAGTGGAAAACTTCAGTCATGCATCCTATTCCTAAGACTAATGCTCCTCTGAACGTCAACGACTTCCGTCCAATTAGTATTCTACCATCACTGTCTAAGGGTCTAGAACGTCTAGTGTATCAACAATTTTCGAAGTTCTTATCTGAAAACAATATCTTCGATCCGCTCCAGTTTTTAGGCGTCACCACAGCACCTCCACTGCACTCACTAAAGTCACCGATGACATTAAGATCGCGATGGACAAAAAGAAAATCACTATTCTTGCCCTGATTGATCTCAGTAAAGCTTTCGACTCAGTACATATTGAATTACTCCTCACCAAACTTAGGATATATAACCTTGCTCCTTCCACCTTATCATGGTTCTCCTCTTACCTTGTCAACAGATCCCAAACCTGCTTCGCTAATGAAAAATATTCTTCAATAATACAAAACAAACACGGCGTTCCGCAGGGCTCTACACTTGGGCCTTTATTATTCTCTCTTTATCTTCAAAATCTCTCCTCTCACTTGAAATATGCCTCCTACCATCTATACGCCGACGATTTACAAATATACCTATCAGCTGAACCTCAGAATTCTTCTAAAGCTATCCAACTCATGAATAATGATATCTCCATCTTACATTCATGGCTACAGTCCTTGGCGCTTAAAATTAATCCCAGTAAAACTCAAACTATAATATTTGGTTATCCCAAAATCCTCAGTAACATTAAAGCTCTTACACTACCTAACATAAAAATTGACGACACTGAAATCGAATTTAGTTCTTCAGTAAAGAATCTAGGAGTACATCTGGATCAATCATTCACCTGGGTTCCTCATGTAGCGGCTGTTGCAAGAAATCTTACTCAACTATTCATAGTATGAAACGATTGAAGTATATTTTACCCTTTCAGGTAAAGAAATTACTTGTTCAAGCATTAATTTTCCCTATCTTTGACTATTGTGACACACTTATGAACGAAGCTAACAAAACAGTAACCATTAAGTTAGATAGGGCATTTAACCATGCTGTTAAATTCATATTCAATGCTAAAAAATCAGACCATGTAACCCCACTCTTAAAGGAATTGAAGTGGCTTCGTCTTCACTCAAGAAGAAGGCTTCATACTCTCAACCTCGTATCCAAAGTTCTCAATGAATGTTGTCCCTACTATTTTACAAACCTCAACAATTCACAAGTGCTAGGAACTCGTCCCTCTGGCAAACTTACGATACCAATTCATAGAACAGAAATCTGCAGTAAAACTTTCCTGGTCCTTGGAGCAAAATACTGGATTGAACTCACTCATCCCAAGTCAATAAAGTCATCTTTCTCTATATTCAAGCGTGAAATCTTTGAAAGGCTATTCAAATCTGAGCATCAGCTTTATTGTTAAGTGGTATTCCTTCGCCCTCTTTTGTCACAACTGTATCACTCTAGGGCGACAGTAATCTAATATAACTCTTCCCTTCTGTTAATTAAATTCATTGTAACGAATACATCTCATCTACCGTATTTCTTTTTCTCTCTCTTTTTATTTTCAGGCTTTCAATGACGAGGATTACCTGATGATTCAATATGATTATTGCCCATGCGTCGAGTGCCTCTGGAATAATAACAATTAGAATAAGATAATCCAATTTTGGAATTGATAATGTCATTACAATTAGTTTAGTGAAACGATGTTAACTTTAGATATTTAACTTCATATTGTAACTGTAACATTTAAACCTACATTCTTAGTATTTTGTTGTTTATAATTCATTTTCATTTGTTGTTCTTATTCTTACCTTAAATTTACTGTATTATTTATTATCTTTATATACATGAACTGTGTTTTCGCGGGTTTTTTTCACCCCCCTTCTCTGTGGGTGTTTTCCCGCAACGTGGGTTTTTTCTTTGGCAACCTTCAGTTGCAATGCTTTTTCCCACACCGGATTCTTTTAGTTATAATTATATCCTGTACTTATTATAAAGGCATACGAGGTTACGTGGAAGAGAGGCCCATATGGGCCTAACCACGCCAATAAAGAGTATATCTATCTATCTTACACCACTTTGTATAGTCGGTGCCTCTGAGAGGCCATGGCTGTGAACGATGCCGCTGAGTCGGACGAAATCACGCGCCCATTGCCTACTAAGTCTCCCAAAATCTCCAAAAGTCTCCTGGTGGAATAGCTCAATGGATAGAGCAACCGACCGGTGCCCGGGTTCGAGTCCCGGTTCCGTCAGACTTTTTTCATGTCCGTTTCTCCTTGGGAATTTTCCTAGATGCACGACTTATCGTGCCAAGTCATCTTACCCTTTTCCAAGTATGTCAACTTCCAAACCACTTTGTACTGTGTTGAAACTATATTACTATATCCTGCACACTATTCTTTGTGCTGTTCCAGTCTATATCTTCGTAATCTCTTTCGTTAAAACTCCATATGGCGGGAGTTAATTTCAGTATTATACAGCGAATGAGTACGAATAAGAGGAATTTAATCGTAATTTCTCAATTGTGCGAAAACATTTTGGAATAGTAACGAGAATTATGTGAATGAAAGTTTAATTCTCTTTAAATAATCCATCCTCAACTTATTAAAATCATCTTTAGAAAACAAGAGATCTTAAACTTTGGCAACCTCAACTCTTTATTCTTATCATACATCTTTAATAAAACACTGACTTTCCACAAGAGGCTTCAATGCCGAAGATGTCCACTCGTTGATGACGCCGGTCGAGCTAGTATCTCCTTTAGAAGTTACAATAGTTTTTCAGATATGTGCCTATTTATCCCATGTATATGCATGAATCTGTCAACTATACATTTTCCTTTTTTGCATTTTCGGCCTAAAATGTTACGTTGAAAAGGCAATCTCCATTACTAAAAGGAGATGGCCCATGATTCGTGCTGTAGATTCGAGGAGGGCCTTTTGAAGTGTTGTCCGAAACAAGCGCGTAGTTAGGGAAGCATGCATTAGAGAGGCAGATGTCGTGATATTGGGTAATGGAAGTCAAAGCATCCAAATGAAGTGGTAGCGAGAGATGGACGACAGGAAAAGTTCTAGTAAGCGAGCGTTTTGAGAAGGAAAATGGAAGGGTAGAAGGACGAAAAGGTTTGTATTCCTCTTATTTCCTTCTTGTATTCCCGCCAAACACAAAACTTAAGTTTATTTTGTGACTCTTTGAAAGTCTACTATACGCCACCTCTCCCTCTCTATGTTATTTCAATATATCACGATACTTTTTCGTTATCTGATTTTCAATAGCAGTCTTTCAAGTTATTGCTTGAGTATTGATATTTCTGTAATTCTTGCTCTCTAGCATCCGTTATGCTTCATTTATCTGTAAACAGAAGAATAGAAACTGAAGAAATAAAACCGTGAGAAAACAGAGCAAGAAAACAGAACGGCAAAGAAAAAGAAGTGGCAGAACAGAGGATAGGATATTAGGCGTTTTTAGGATATTTTCCCGATTTACAGGAAAAAGTCTCCCATTCCCACGTTAATTTGCAAACTTTATTCTCTTCCATTATCTTGAGGGCTAAAGCTCCACATATTTCCCTATGATTTTACACGCTAAGTAATACGAAAACACAGACGATTCAAAATCAAGGAATAAAATAAATAAAAATCTGAGTTATGTTCCACTTGATTAGTAATGCATACAAGTTACATACGAGGAGTAACAGACATCATAGATAAGGTAAGATCACTGAAATGGATGTGGGCAGGCCATGTTGCAAGGAGAAACGACAACCGATGGACATCAGCAGTTCTGAACTGGATACCAAGAGACGTGAAGAGACCAAGAAGAAGACCAAGGGACCGATGGAACGGAGACATCATTCAGTATTTAGGGGTAACATGGCAACGAGAGGCTCAAAATAGAGAGAATAGGAAAGCGCTTGGGGAGGCCTACATCCGACGTCGGATTGAAAATGGCTGATGATGATGATTCCTGCAACTATTTATCATATCTTTTGAAGCATTATAGTTAAGAATTTACCCTCAATTTGCTTTTGTCTTGTTTTTGATCATGGCTATGGTAGTATGAAAAATACAAATGTAAGAGTGGTGCATAGTAATGGGGTTAATCTTGACCACTCATTAAGGAGTGTTATCAGAAATAAAATCCGTGAGATCCTGGTGCTGCGTATACTTGGACATGTTTCGCTGAAAGTATTATGGATTAGAGTAGAAAGCAAGGGCGAGCTACCTAACTTAACTTATTAGGGATAGTTTAAAAATAGGCTGTCCCAGAACTCTCGCGATGAGCAGAACAAGGAAAACGTCGCTGTGCAAAAATCGTTGCTCTGAGAACTTCCATACATACTTTTTTCCAGCTTTGTCGCTGTCGCTTTTCTTATACTCATTTACCCCTCTTCTTTTATATTTCATTGCTACTGTCAGTAGGTTTTACAGATTTTTCTCGGCCCCCTTCATATGGGTGTTTCCGGCAGGGTTTTAATTTTTTCCTTAGCGCAGACTTAGGTTTTTTTACCCATTCAACAGTACCTTCTTTTTTTGCTTTTCTTTAGTTCAACTCCAAATAACTCTTTCTTTCTATCTGTAATGACTAAGTTAGATGAAAGAAGAGACTAAAAAGTCTCATTATTATTACCAATAAACCTCATTCTCATTCCAAAGCCTTTCCTAGCTAACAGAAGAGTGGACTACTATAGAAACCAACAAGCCTTTGAGGTGAGAACTATACAGACAAATTCTAATAAATAATAAAATTTAAACTATTTCAAAAATAAAATAAATTCAATCGGTAAAACTGAAGTTTATTATGGTACATCTTGTATTAGCTGTTATGAATATGTATATATGTCAATAGAATCCGAGATAAAATTTGACTTCCAAGGTGGAGCAAATCTCTCCTCCACAATCCTTCCGAGTCTTAGGAAACCGCTTCGTTCCGAATTCCGTCGCCCCATTCAATTCCCCTGCATCTCCTCCGAATAAGTATTTCCCCTCTGCAGTGCACCCCTTTGGAGGAAACCGAGTTTGCATAATTCTTTTCCGGATTAATTACTGTCAAAGCTAATTGATCCTAATGGGACTCCTTCCTCCCCCATCTCCTACTCACCTCTTCTCAAGCTCTTTATAGTTCTGGGAACCGTTCGTGAAGGGCTATTGGTAGGGACGTCCCGACAGTCGAGGGAGGGCCTTGTGGGGAGCCGGACGATGAGAGAGGGGGACAGGGTTGCCAACCGTGCGGGTTTTGGCTGAACACTCCAGCATCTCAGATAATCGACTTTGGCGTTGTTAGATTCAGACTTAACCTTAACTTAAGGTGAAGGGTTGCTGTTATATATTATATAGTCTCGAACTCATATTTATGAAAATATCGAAGGTTTTTAATATTCAGCTCTAAATTGTCCCGCCTATCAAAACCTGCAGATTGGTATTTAAGTTACATTTATTAAAATCGAAAATGAATACTATGGTAGGAGAAAACCATTGTAAATTTTTTAGGATTTCTAGCAACACCACATTAATCTGAAACTTTAATTAATCAGCGTGATGGAGACAATATATTTTTTCGAAATCTTAATATACTGAACGAACTGAGCCTATGGCAGTTTTTTCGTGCTCGTGGGAAGAGAACTGCCAGCGAGTTTAGATAAAAAAGAAAAAGCTAGGGAAGGGAAAGGCAGCATTTCTCAGAATAGATCCACGGAATAGCAGGAAATTGCGAAATTAATCAAGGGAGTTCATGAAATATATTTTTAAAACTATATATAAAAATAGATTATAAGGTTGCTCTAAAGGACACGAAGAATTCTTAGAATAATTTCTTAAGAAATGTTTAACCTTCCCTTAAATGGTAAAGGTTGTGCCAGAATTATGTAACATTCAATTTAGTGTTTTCTGCAATTACTACATTGAAATCGAAATGTATCGTATTACTTACTGTTATCGGTGGAGGCATTGAAATGGTAGTAGGAATTGGAGGTATGGAAACGTTTGCAGTCAATCGTCACTAATCATTAGAACATCAACTCGAAATCATGTTTTAAGGAATTGGAGGCAGAGCGACTTCCTTAGTAATGTGCTCTGCGACGGTCGACATCGAAACTTGCTTTAACAAAATTTACACATGTCGTTTCGTTTTTTTTTTCGAGAAAGAAATAACAGTCTGTTCCCGAAATATGTTCCCAGCACTTACTGTTTATGAGGTTCGTCACGGATATGGAGAGTTTTCTACCTGATTGTACTCCATCAATTGCCAATTATGTCGAAATGATACATAACAGTTAAAAACATCAGTAATCATGCTTATTTCTACATGCATGTTAGGGAAGCTATCACTCTTAAATCTCATTTCGATGGATCGACAGTTCTTATTTCGTTGCAATTTTACTATCGCCGAGTTCTGTTTTTGCTAAGGTGACTCTAAAATTTCCCTACAATTCAGAATTCAGTTCCTACATGTCAGTTTTGGCAGTATAGCAGAAATATTTGCTGATGTGGATTTTTCAGCCAAAATATTCAAGAACTATTGCTGGTTAAAAGAGAGCAATGCGCAACCAAAAAGCCATTCCCTGAATTTCTGCTTTGCGAGTCCACTTCCATTTTCCAGAGCAAGAAGCTCCAACCTGCAACCTATGGGCCGCATGCGGACATTTAACCATCTCCATGCGGCCCATTAGCTATTGTTAACCTTAACAGTTTTTATTTCTTTTCCGTTCCAATATTCACTGACTAATCTGAATCGGATAAAATTGATTGATAGCTTCCTAAAATTAGAAACAAATACATTAAGATAAATTTACAATCAAAAATGCACTTTGAAATTATACTGTCCACAAAATATATTTATTCATAACCAGGTCCACGACCAGGTGTTGAATGTGAAGCTACTGTACCTGATGATGGTGTAACCCAACACCGAAAACTGGTAGTGAATAGTAATATTTTGTGGACAGTATATATTTTAAATTCTTAATGCATATTAGAATGAAGTTCCACCCGATTTCACTTGAGACTATTAATTACGAATATTTTTCAATAAATTATTTCTATTTATAGACAGCGCGTAATGTATAATCTGCGGGCCAAGAAATCACATTGGAGTCGACACGGACCGCTGGAGGTCAAGTTTGTGTTGAATATGCGAACGAATATACAAGTAATATTTCGAGAAAGGAATGCAATTTCTGTATGGAAACCCTCGTTCGGGAATCGCATATCCATTCCAGGAGTCGGTTACGGTGGTAGTACTGCGGTGTGCAGAGTTGAAGGGTGCAATTTGGAGAGAGGGTGGAAAGTCAGGGTTTTCGAGCGAACCTTCAGCGCAGCGGGGGTTGTGCAAGGGTGGCGTGGTCAGAAAGTACGCTCCGGAGAGCCAGGGGAAGCATAAGGGGGGAAAAGGGGGGAGGAGGATGAAGGTTAGGGGGATGTTGTGACTGGAGGTCGGTTTCGAAGGGGTGGAGGAGAGGATTTTTTCGGAATCGACATCGATTGGGACGCCGGGGATATTTTTTGGGTCGTATTGTTATGGAAGAAAAATATGGCGGAAGAAAAACATATTGGGGGCGATTTATTTTTGTTTTTGTTTGATGGACGAGTGGTTGAGATTGGTGAGGGGGTGGAAGGGATGCGATAGGGATCGGGAATGAGAGATCAAGCTGGAGAGAGCCTCAAAAAGAGAGAGGTGATTGGTTGAGGGATCGAATTCATTTGACAAGAGGAATTAACGGTGGGAGGGAAGATGTATCCCAAGGATGGAGTGGGGAAGTGGGATAATTCCAATGTGTGATCAATGCTCGAATTGTTTTGTCCGTCCGAGACGAATAATTCAGAAGTGAAATTTTTTGATTCGATGGCGAATAAAACCCGCGGTTTTGTTTCAGCGCCGACGGATATTTTGTGTACGACGCCGCTGTACCAACAATAATATTACGTATCCCGAAGCGAGGTTCCCAATCAATTTTTTTTTACTTGCGAAGGGTTTATAATGTGAAAGTTACGGAACGAGTTTGATTTTAAATATCATTTTCGAATTAGAAGGATTTGTTTCTTTTTTATCGCTATTTATTTTGATAGAGTTAATTCGAGCAAAAATTCGACTCACTGAGCCACTATTCTCTCGTAAAAGCTAAATTACTCTGGAGAGCTATTAATAGAAACGACCGACTTGGCGCAGAAATATTATGTTGATTTGAAACCAAATTACGTGGTCAGCGTTTATATACCTAGTGTATTCGTTACAGGAATAAAATTGCCAAGGAATTCACTTGATTTAAATGTTTGCAATAGTTTCTTATTTGATTATAATCTCCTAAGGCCTAAATGATTCTTATCTCTACCTTTCCTCGGGTAAATCATCAATAGATAAAAAATTGCTTTTAGAGCGATTTTAATTTATATTTCTATTTTTTTTATTATATGTCTATAATATATTTAATTTTGAACTATTGATTGTGAATTCTTAGTGAAATAGTCTTAAACTAATTCTTAGTAACTAGTAAACGTTAATACTAATTGTTCTTGTAACATTGACATTTTTATACCATTGTTTTTATTACTAAGAACATTTTTGGTAATGAAAATCCTCTCTACGCCTATTTTTGGCTTGCAGGGTATGAGTCTAAAACTACACGAATTATCTCTTAATTACCACAAAATCTTTTGAAATAGCAAACTTACTTTTACGTTACTCATCCACCGATAGCAGACTATCGATTGGGTGTTTGGAAAGCATACCCTGAAAGAATTCCAAGGTTTGTAAATAAAAGAGGGATAGGGGAGAAAAAATACGAACAATCATTCAAGGGGAAGGGAGATAAAGGTGTCGATAAGGGAAAGATAAAAGAAGAATGGAGCGAGGAAAAATATTCGAATCGAAAAGATCAAGTTCGGGAATTGGTTGTCTTAATGAGGTTGCTTGTTCCGATGAAATGAGGGAATGACGACTCTCAACTTTTCTTGGGGCATAGGTAAGAGGAGGAACGGTATCAACGTTGGAGGAGGTCGAAAAGAATGGGAAAAGCGAAGGGAACCGAAGCCGATGATTTTCATGGTACACACATATGGCAATGGAAGATTCCGTGAAAAGGTAGGTGGAGGCGCAATCTCCGGAGCTTTCAAATGGAAGCGAAGGGGCTGCTGGTCCCATCAACATTTGTTACATCATCAAGTTGACATTAACTCTCCGTTCAGTTTTCCTTCGAATGGAGCGCCGTCTCGATTTTTAGTTTCAAAACGATCTTCGAAATTTCGTCGGAAAATACTATAAACGATATTTCCGCAGGAAGGTACAAAATGGTTGAGAATATTGCGCACCCCAAGTTGAACGTTCACTGCATCGAGTTCAGGGGGTCGACAAATATTCCTTACGTATGAAGTCGTAACTCAAAAGCATTTGTGGTAGCGAAGATCAATTGAGGACCTCATAAATCAGGTATATTTTGGGAAAGGAGAGAAATGCTATAAAGATCGCTTTTGTACAGTTCGCGAATACTTCTGAAAGGAGGATTTTTAAGTCGTTTTCCCACAAATCATATTTAAATTAATTCTATCCCTAGAGGAAAACTCACAAGTTAAAAGTAGGGTATAAAAGGAGCATTACAGTATTTTCGACGTTTTCAAGAATTTCGCTCCATTGGATTCTGCAAAAATCGACCGCAACTACCCATTCGAATTCCTAATTAATTTAATCTTTCTCTACTAATTTTTGCTGTAGAGTTTGTATCTATTAAACGTTGGGCCAGATGCAGTCGATAAAAACTCTAAAATTGCAAATGAGATTTACTGAAGCTCTTTAAGTTTTTATAAACCGTAATTTACGCCAGATCTATCGTATCGTAATTTAGATCACATCTAGCATTTAAGTCAGAGTTATCTTATATTCCATTCCAATATTTTATATTTATTTTATATTTTATCTATATTTTATATTATTTTCACAATTATAAAGTTATACTTCAAGAGACATTGGATACTAAGCTTCTAGAGGAAGATATTTTAAATTTCTTAAGTATTTTACGGCAAATATCACATCCTTATGTCAGTATAAGTCTTTATAGTTTTGCCAGCAATGTTATTTCGCGTTGGTTAGGCCTCACCTCGACTATGCGTATAGTGCATTAACGCCGTCGAAAAGCGTCGTATTTGGGAATTCGAAAAGATGCAACAAAAGACGATACGTTTTGTGAAGAACTACTACGATCAATCAGTGGTCGTTACTAAAATGCTTTAGGACCTAGGATGGCGATCTTTAGAAGAGAGAAGTACACAAAGGATGAATTAACTAAATAAGTTCAAAGAAAGCACAGATGATGTAGCCGATAGAATTCGTCCTCTGTATCACATAGGGCGTTCTAATACTGCAAGGAATATCAAGGAAATAGATGCAAGAACGGACGATTCAGGAACTCATTTTTCCGCGAAGTTATCTATTGGGGAAGTAGAGACATAGTGCTTGCATACCTTTCCCACACGCTAACAGAGGCTTTCAGGGTTCTTAGATATACATTTACATTTATATATATCAATAATCCCATTTCCTCCAGGGGCAAATAAAAACAATTTGCCTCGTATACGCACAGTATTCCTCCGTACCTTCCTATAATTGCGTACTTCTTTCAATTAAGACACCTTATTTTTTTCATACATACCCTTTTATTCTTTAACATACGTACGCACCAAGCGTTCGAGATACCTCTTTAGCTTATTGCTATCGCGCGTCATTCACGGAAAGAATGAGTTCTTAAAACAATTCGTCCTTGCGTCTATTTCTCGTATTTCACGCTCATTGTCGGATTGGACGAAGGGGGGTTAGGGGGTTTGTAGTAGGGGGTTTTCACAATACCAATTACTTCTCCCGCAAATGTACTTTCTTTGAATTTAGCAAGCAATCCCAGTCTAGCTTCTCTTTGAAGGATTCTCATCCTGCGTCTGAGAGCATTTGCGTAAGGCTTGCATTTTTATCGCAGCATTTTTAAACAAATAGTATCGCATTGCGCAGTACTTCCTTGAATTCGCTAGCATAATTTTCATCCAATGGGTCCCATACACTCGCCGCATATTCCAGATGATTTCACTAAGGTGAACTACATTCCCTCTCTAACCTTTTCATCGCATCTACCTACAATGCGCTTTATAAAACAGAGCATTTTAGTTGCTTAACGCATGTTTTTCGAATGTGTGTGCTCCAGTTTAAGTTATTTGTAAGGTTGATTCGAGATATTCAACTGGGTCGGCTACGTTTATATTCATTTCACTAATTTTGTACGGGTGGTTCTGACGCAATTGATTCCTTTCGAAGAAGTTTACTTCAGAGAATTTACTTTAATTATGAGCTAGTTCCATTTCTTACACCACCTTCGAATAAATATTAATACAATGTACACCTTATTTTATTAGTATTATTTAAAAAAATATAAATTGCACCTCATTTTGAAAATAAAATATTTAAATTTTTATATTTAATATTTTCAAAAATGAATTAATTTCCTGTGTGAAATTCTATCTCCTTTTTCACCAAACGCATACACCCTCAGGTTATTTTTAATATAGTTAAAACTAAAAGGAAATCAAATAAAACATCCCAACTAATAAATGCGCGTCCAGTATTTTTGAATTAAATTAAATGACGCGTGAATCACCGACGGATAAACAAACGAAATCTATTTTACAAACAATTCGCAAATGTTTCTGCGAATTCGACATTCACCGGGAAAAACGAGCTAATTTAGAATGAGGTGTTCTCATTTAATCCGTGGAAAAAACCAACAAAGAAATGGGAAGATAAATTATCGGCGAATGATTGGGAAATCGGCATAACTTTCAATTTGCAAATTTGCTAATAGCAAATATCCAATGGTTTTGAAGAAAAGATTTCTGTAGTAGTTTAAAGATTCTACTCACGCCTCTTTTACCTGATGATGTAACGAGTATTCAGCAGCAAAACAGGGGTCGTTAACTTGGTAAATTTCCACTTAGCTTTTTAAGTGGAAATTTACCAAGTCAATTCCTCCTCTTCAGCGCAAACGATTCAGTTACTTATGCACAGTTGAGGAATCAAACGGAAAGTGAAAAGGCGCCGTGTTATTGAACATGAAAAGTCCACGGGCATGACGCAATACCGTAGGAAATACTGTATTTCGCAGGACGTGGTTCATAAGGAGCCGAAGTTCGGAAGGGTAAATTGGACCTCATCCTTCATTGGAGGCAATGGTGAAGGAGTGAGGGGCAGAGATAGAGGGGAGGAGATGAGGAGAGTTGGAAAAAAGAGGAAATCAGCGAGGGGATTGGAGGTGGAGGGAGAGGGAGGGGGAAGTAGCTCCAGTAGCAAGAAAAAGGGATTCCAGTAAAAGAAAACAAAATAAATAAAACGTCGGGAGGGATATAAAGGGCCAAAGGGAAAAGGGAAAAAAAAGCTCAGACGAAATAAGGAGACAGAAGTGCCTAGTTTATTCTACTTATCCAAGCGCAAGCGGAGAGCTCTTAATATTTCGAAGTCTGTCGTCTCTTCTCTCTTGGCCCCTCCCTGCAGCCATCTCCGCCATTCCGCCGATTCCCAGAGGGGAGACGGTGAAGAAGATGGAGGGAAAGAAAAAAATGATGTAGAAAAGGGTTTTTCGAATTTGAATGGAAGAGAGATGCTTTCTTCTTGAGTGAATGAGTTCGGATGGACCACGCACCACCACCGGTTTTCGTGGTCTTCTAGTAGTGCGAGGAACCGCTGTCTGGGGATGCACGCATACGTGGGTCCAGAGAGGGAGTTCTGCGATCGTGTTGATATTTACCCAGTGGCAGGTGGGATGAGTTATTGGACAATTGCAACAGGGAAGAATAAGTCTCGGAATAAGGTCTGAGTAAATAAACATAATATTCCGCTTAAGTACAAGTTTCCAGACTATAAGGGATCTTTTCCTAAGTTGTAATGTAAATCAAGGATTTCTGGTTACCGATATTGGATAGGCAAATACTAGTTTAACCACTGCTGATGAAGAGGCTTTTCTTCGCGAGTAATACTTTGGACGGGATATATCTTCATGACTAGCTTCATCATGTATAGATATGGGCAGCTTTTCACAATTCGATGTCGGAGAGTAACGAATGACGTGCCGGTTACATTCCCTCTGCTTAATACCATACATTTAGGGTTTAGGGTAACAGCATTATATGTCAAAATTACGATACTCTGATAGGTGTAATTATTAGCTTTCAATTTACACGCGAAAATAATGTGATTACTGCAAATAGTTAATATTATGATAACTTTCAAAAACCATCAAAATATGAAGCTATTCAATGCGTATCATTTGAGGTAGAGGCAGAATAAAGGCAAGTAGCATACTTGCAGAGAAGCGAGAAAAAAGAAATCCTTACAAAGGTTTGTTTAAGTCAATAATAGAATTCATTAGGTATTCCCTATTTTTATAAATGAGTGAATTTTCACTAAGCATTAAGTCTGTAGCTCAAACATTAGCATTGAGCCTACAAATCAATTTATGGTAATCGATGAAAATGTTATATGAAAATTCCTCCATGTGTGAGGCAACACAGATTGGCGATATCTTCTAGGTTTGAAATGTGCAAGGTTGTCCTTTAGCCTCGTGTAAGCCCTCCGTTTAACCTGTCCGACGTATTTCAAATCACATTCGGAACAAGTAATCTCATATGTTTTAATGATAGTGAACCTAAAAGTTCGTACGCCACATACTGCTTGGAATGAATGTTTTAATTAATTTGATGATCTTTTATTTAAATGATTAAAAGCTCCACAAAGTTTAGACTGCAACATCTTTTAAATTTAATATTATGAGAAGAATTTAATCCGATATAAACTTTTTTCAGAAAGTCATCGTTTTTTATTATATCGATATTATAAAAATTAAGCTCAGAATGTGATCCAAAACATATTTTATAATAAATTCCCGATTTTTCTTCGATAATGTGCAGATCAGAGAACACAACTCTAAAAAACATTTAATCGTAAATATATAATGCAATATCTCAAATTTATTTGTGTACAAATTCGGAACACAGAGAGTTTTCACTTCCCTGCCTCTCTTCAATTTGAAAAAAACACTAATGATATCGGGCCATAAGTAATATATTACAGTGTGTTTTACTGCACTACAATTTAAAATTTTTCGTTGCCATCTCGCAAAATCTCTCTTTTGTGAAGCAGCAGAATACATTAAATCCATGTATGAGCTTCGAAATTTCAAAATGTTTGCATACTTTCATCCCGACTTAAACGAAATAAATTTCAATCCATTTTCATTTTATACCCAATGATTCCCGTCGAAAAATCATTTAGATCATCGTGGTGGTAGGAAAAATATGGAAGACATTAAAGTGATAAATGATGCAACAGATTGAAGCAATGAAAATTATTTTAGTAACTTTAGATAATTGTCATCAGATAAAACGGTGGAATAGAGCTATTGAAAGATTGATTTTATCGTCACAAGCCCAATTACGTACATAGATAATATTTTTTAAATAATTTTCGTAGAATGATGTTAAAACTGCCTTTAATTAAAAAATTATTCAGCAACTGCAATATATCACGTTTTTGATACGTTTATCGTAAATCTGACGAGTTAATTAGGTCAAATGGTATTCCCCATTTTACTTGACGTTAATTTAATGTATAAGTGATATTCCTTCCCACAAATATTAGCTTTATGATATTATTACTATGCCCAGTCAATTTTATTAGTTGCTTTTCGACCCATTTCCAATACGTGTGACCAGAAAGTATTTTTTAAGTTATTAAGGCGATGTAAATAAATGCAAACAAAACCATTTAAAAGCAAAAAAGTAAAGATAAGTAATGAGAGAAAGAAGTCGACCAGAATACAGACGAAAAAACACATTGAAGCATTGAAGTATATTTATCCCTACCCATAAAGAACAAACTCAAATATCCAAATCATAGTTCGGTGTTTTGGATAATTCATAACAGTATAGAATGAACATTGATCTTTGAGGGTAATTTTTATAAAATATTGAAGGCATGTTTATAAATATGTAATTGATGAAAATCATAAATATGTAATTGATGTTGTATTTTCTAATACGATGTGAGATTTTGATGTAAGTTAAAATTTTCTGTTTCTGCAAGTACATTTATTTCTGTAAGAGTAAATTTTGGGTGATATCAGCGCCTATTTTAGCAATAAATGTTTTTGAGATTGGTTTTATGGGGAAGCTTAAGATGTTTCCCCTTTCAATACACGTTGGTCTCTTACCAGGATACTTATAAAAACAGACTTTTTCCACTGTAACGATTATTTCTCCTCAACGGAGCCTCATTTATTTTCCTTTCTCGAGCTTTCTTTGTTTAAATGTTATTATTTCGAGATTATATTTCTTTGTTTGTTTCCTTATTTCGCAAGAGTTTTGGAAGCGACAGGTAAATTAACGATAGGCGTATTTCTTGAGAATATTCTCTGTTTGTAAGGATGGTATCAGTTTGATTGCGTTGAGGTTAAGAAAGCATTTCTAATGATAAAAAAGCAAACATCTTGTATTTTTTTATTCAACCTCACGATTTTATGATGAAAAGATAATGTCTGAAATGCTTTCCCACGATTTTCTTAAATATCGGGTATTGAATCTAAAATACTCCTTAGACTTAAGTTATCATTGTAGTACACCACGTTCAAAATATTTCTGAGGAATATAGTCTCCAAGTTAACGTACGGTTAAAAATAACTATTCCTCAACGGTTCCTTATTTCAAACAATTAAAATATTTGGGAATGCAAACTGCCGGAAATGCGGGTTTTTTACCAGGTGCTAACCTCGGCGTGAACTCGGGAAAAATCAAACATCAAAACTGCGATGTGCTTAACTCCGGCTTTCATATGTATGCCTCGCTACGGTAAGTCGACGAAGATGGATACGTACTCGCCGGCAGAACTCCATTCCGTCTCATCCAGACGAATGCAAACTCACGAAAAACTCCCGTGTACCTACAGAAAGGAATTCGGTATACACACTCCCACGAGAAACCACACGTGCTTCGGCGATGCAAACAAAACCACACGCGTGTCACTGATGTTGGGCATGCTATGAGCGCTGACGCCGGATTAGAGATGCATAAAGCAAAGTTAGGTAGAGGAGAATATTCTAGGAGAGAGACGAGCGCGCGATTTTTCGCCGGCCTCGGGAACTGAAAAAAATGTTGCGTTTGGAGGTATCGGTAGCAAAAGAGGGGACGGAGTGAAGAGGTATATCTGCAGTAAGGGACCGATGAAAGCATCGGTCCGAAGAGTTTTCGCCCTGAACATTTGGAGGGCATTGTGTTGCGGATTGTATGCCTGACGAATTCTTCTCTGGGAAGCGCCGTCTGTCCAAAGGGTCCGTGAGGTGGATCAGGGTATCAGGGCGGAAAAGTAAACTCGGTTGGTGGATTTTTGATTCTGGGACCGACACGTCCGAGAAAAAGTTGCGGAATACAATGGAATAAAACTAATAATCTCAACTTCAGCTCCGGAAAGGTTTCTGGAGTGCTGATTCTTTCCTCGGAGTACATGATAAAGCGATTAGACGGATTAGAATATGCGTCACGGGAGCTCTTCGAACGCGATACTTCACAGTCTAACAGAGCTTCCTTTACTTTAATTGATAGGCAGGAATGCATTTACCTTTGTCTTCGGCAATGGCGATTGATGAATATCGCATCTGAATTGGAGAGTATGACGAGCATGATGAAAATGAGAGGGAAAAAAACGATAAAAGCAGCTAATACGTGAAGGCGATAAGGAATTGTTTTTTTAACTTTACGTTCATTTTTATGATTGTACTGTTTTTTCCATGAAGGGATAGGATAAGACTTCCATTCACTTGTTTATACATCCTCTATATATTCATTGGAAATTATTCTGTTGAGTATAAAATTTAAAACCTAGTTTACCAAAACTTAGGTTGAATAACAAATAAAAAAAATATAACTGGTGGTATAGGGGTTATCGTGCTAAATCAGCGGTCGCCAAATCTTTTTTGGTAACCGTCCAACTCTTGTTCTCAACCGCCCACCGCTGTACCCTTGCTAACGATATAATTTCCTTACCGTCCCAATAACTTAATTTGGCGCTCATGGAAATAATTTTAGTAGATGTGTATTTTTGTAATGTTAAATCCACAAGGAAATGGATGATTAAGGAATTTCACGAAAAGTAGCGCCGCTAGAAATTTTTCCAAAGGAGAAACGGATATGAAAAAGTCTGACAGGAGCAGGATTCGAACCCGGGGCTTCCGCTTTCCGGGCGGCAAGATAGCTCAATGCTCAGAGCCTTCGCCCGGAAAAAGGAAGACCCGGGTTCGAGTCCCACTCCTCTCAGATTTTCTCCATGTCCAATTCTCTCGGAAAGAAAAATGTTTAACGATACAGTGTACTTAAGTTATACAGCTAATAGAACATTTTTTACATTTTTATGTTTATGCGATAATCCCTTAAATCCCTTTTTATCGCCCAACTTCCCCCCTGAAAACTTTAAATCTCCATAATGCGCGGTAAGGACCACGTTGCTGACCACTGTACTAGACCCTGAGGTCCCCGGTTCCCGGTTCGAATTGTAGTTAGAGAGAGGCTGTTCTTGCTCGTTAAAAAGTTAATTGCAGAATCTATAGAAATTCGTCAAATAAAGAAGTTCTTACGGTTATTTTTATTTCTGTGAAATGTTCATTTGAAAAGGCTTTTGAGTTTCGCGATCTCAACGAAAGTTCCTATCATGAGCCATAATACCGTAATAAAGAAACATCTTTCTGTTCGTCGATTCCTGAATTTAAGCTGAAGCAGGAATTTTACAAAGTTGCTCCACACAACCTCAATCATAAACTCTCGACGACATGGGATATTCAACTTTCGATGGTATACAATTACAAAATATTCATTACGTTCACTGAACATTACAAAATTTTTATACCTTTGTAAACCTTTAATACCTTCACATGAGCGTTTCGTAAATTCGACAATTGTGCTCGCAGTTGGATTAAACTTAATCTGCCACGTCCCTGTATCTGCTCCGGCGGATTTTAGTATAATCGTAAATTAATGACGCTGCTAACATTCATTAATGACAAGTCTGGCGGTAAATTTCAATTATTGCCGATTACAATTTTGTGACGGATAAGTTTGTAATCGCTCGTTCGGCATTTTGAAAAATTGATTCCGCCGAAGTGAGCCCTCCAACCATTTGATTCCGATGAAAGAGATTCGGAAAACCCAACTAGATATGAAATTTGATTTAATTTATTCACTTTTGAAATTCGAGCCGCCGTAATTAGGTCAGGTTTTCAAGCGCCTCTCCTGCTTGGCTCAATCGATTCTCTCATTATTGTGGACTCCACAAAGGAATTTCAAAAAGGATTAATGGAAGCAACGCCGAGCGTACGCGAATGCAATAGAATCGTAGAGAAAGCTGCCGATGGAATAACTAGGTCTCGGCGACTCCTCCAAAGGCTTTCTGTTCGCAAAATCGGAAATTCATTCAACGGTTATATGTTTTTCCTTTGGGAAAGGATTTAAAAAGAGGGAAGAACAAATCAAGAATGTTCTTGTTCTCTTGAAGTGGTGTTATAAAATTCTCTTCGCTAAAAGTAATTCTTTTTCCTCCGAGAAAGGAGTTTTTATGAGGCACTCTTAGAAAAGAATAGGTAATACATAGAGTGATAGATCTTTATCGTGGAATTGACTCTATTCGCCCTGGGAAAAAGATGAAGGAATTACATTCAATTAGCACTCAAGAATGTGAATGCACTTAAATTATTTGCTACTCCTTGGAAATATTTTGGTAGACTTCGTAGAAACATAGCATATATTTTAAACGCACTTAATTATGATGTATACAGTTATATGATTTTCTCTGAATATGTAATATTAAAAACATTTTCCATTTATTATGTAAGCAGATTGAAAATGGAATTACGTGATCATTGGAAGAGGAATAATTAAGTATGTAAAGGACTGAGGGACAAATAAAGGGCTAAGAGGAAAACCTAAGATGTTTTAATAAATGTATTCGTGGACGCTAGGAAGCTACTGCTGACATCGATGAAATGTAATAGAATGATAAATTGCTTTAATTGTTAAAATTGGATGAATATTTTTCACGGAAAATCTTAACATAATTTAACATTTGGCGATACTTCTCTTGTACATATCCCTATAAAATTTGTAGCTTAAACATAGAGTACATCCTATGTTTCTCGCTTCACCGAAAGATCGAATTATAACGTAGCTCAGGAGTGCAATTACCGTAAAGAATGCACTGTTGCATGCTGAGAGAGTAACGTGGTAATTGAACGGTATTAAATATCCATCAAACTCGATGTTTATCCGCTTCTGCCATATGGTGGACAATATGTCGAAGAGAAATTTAATGTCCATCTATCTAAGATCTCACAGGTAGAATTACCGTTCTCTCCCGTAATTGCCTTCCATGGAATAATCAAGCACTTACCGGAAGTTAAAAGGAATACAGCTAAGCAATGATGAAAATAAGGCGGACAAAAATTGCCACTCGAAATATTAAATACAGCGGATATGAAGAAAGAGTTCCATATATATTAAAAAGAAAAACACCTTGAGAAATGGAAGGAGCAACTAATGAGAGAGGAAGATAAAGAATTTTAGCCAAGGATCAATGCAATCCGGAGGGGGACTTTTGGGTTCTTTGGCACGGCGAAGGGGAAGATGGGAAAGGGGACGCTCGCTTCAAAAACTTAAGCCCTTACACGCTTTCTTTTTTCTCTCCATCGCTGATCAATCCATAATCTTTTCTTCTTCGCTCCTTTATTTTTGAACCCCGCCGCCCGCCTCCCCCTAATTCGCCCCTTCGTCTCGTGTCCCCTCTTCCGACTAGGCTCTTTTTGGCCGGAACTGGTTTGGTAGATCGATCTTTAATGAGGCCCGCACTGCGCAATCCCATTTTATCTCGATTCGGTACGCAAGGGATAGTTTTCACCCCTTTTATCCCCCTTCCTAGAGGGCGCCCCCTTTCAAACGCACTCCCACCGCCTATCTGATGCCCTCACGTCTCCTTCTCGGGAACACTTTTCCGATTAAATTTCGGAGAAGTCTTTCGCGATAATCTTGCGAGGATTTGCTGATGCGATTTGGAGCTATCCGTTGGGACATTGTCATTACATTTTTTATCCTCCCCTATAAGTACATCGTGACCGAATAATAATGGCGCCAAACAGAGGAATTTATGACTTTGGTTGTTTTGAGGAGCTGACTATTTCAAGCACGAAGAAATATGCGCGACCAACCGGGATGGTGAGGCTCCCGCATCATCAGAAGAATGGCAGCGTAAGTATCAAGGAAAATAAGATAATTAACAAAGAAGTAATTTTCCTTTTTCCAGTCCATTACTATCGCTACGTACGTATACATATCACATACCATGTGACACCAACCCAAGGGATTGTCCTCTGCATCTACGAGATACATTTTTACGACAAATTGGGAAACCGTACTTCTGTGTAAACCGTACTTCTGTGGAAACCGTAATCCACTTGCTTCCGTAACACTTGCTTTTTTTCCTAAATAGTAAAGCTACGAGAAGTGAAGGTTGAGATGTATATATTTATTTAATTCCATTTATAATTCATTTAATTAATTCATTGCGTCGTATGTATTCATTGAAGGCCATATCCACTTCTTAAGTGCAAATGCAAAATTCTTTTGGAAAACCCAAAGTACGTCGACAAACTGGTGAATGACTAGTTAACTTTAGACACAAATCACGCGTGTAACTACTCTTATATCGTTAGCTTGAATTTCTGAATGTTCACAAAAATCCATCAATATAAATACGAGATTTCTTCATATTCATTATATCTTTAATGCAATCTCTTGGACCCTCATATTTTTTGTACCTCCCATACTATAGTTGATCAAAAAATTCAGAAAATAGTTACAAATGTATTAAATATTTTTCATAACTTGAATTTTGACAATTTATTTTAAAGGTTTAATAAAGAACTGCAGATGATTCTTTGCATTTTTATCTTTCTCACTATCTTCCTGTAGACTATCTGCTTGATTACGGTTTTACTCTATATTTAATTATGCCCTTATATTCTCTAAAATTTTAGAAAAGAACTAGGATAACCTAGATTTACAGAAAAACCGCAGCAAACATTCCCCCGATGTGCATGTAAGAATTTAGTTTGTAAATGTAAGATATATATCTTAGTGAGAAACAGAGGTTTCAAATTAGGAAATAATTTCATGTTTTACGTTCAAGAATAAAGTTTATTTACAACTTTAGATTGAAAAATACTAAGAACAACCAAACAATTCGTAATTGTTTGGTTAGTTAGTTTTATTAACACATTTCAATTTAATTATATAATCGTTTTGTAGAAGAATAATAATATCTTCTTCACACCCTGTGTCTCTGCTCGAATAATTTATTTTATTGGCTTGGTTCCGTATTATATGATTTATTCCAATTTAAAACTCATCATGCATGTAATACAAATAGCTATTTAATTCCAAAGTTGCTAGGATGACATGCCCTCCAGCACATTAAAATATTTTTAATCTTTGATGTATGCGACATGTTTTATAAATGCCGTCGTATTTTCAATGTGCTCACCATAGGATTTGCAATTCACTAAATTATTTTCACACTCGACCGTGATTGAAACATTCGGCGGTTAGTATTAAAGGAATATAAATTATACAGCGGAATAATTTCGAAAAAGTAGGAAAATTAAAAGCTCTTTCAAAGCAAATAGTTTCATATTCGAATTTGATGGCTACAGTTTGATTATTCCTAATATTTGTCACTGCAGCACAAATGTGAATTCACATGAAATGAACGAATAAATTACCGGTTAAGTAACACTATTAAAAAAAAATAATCGTTCAGCTCTCACTAATACGAGTTTTCTAAAAACGGCGGAATAAACCTCAGTTAAATCGACACAGGAGAATAAATTCTGATAAATGAATCTATTCGAATAGAGTTAACGAGTTTGTTCGAACTAATTGTTCGCTTTCCCTCTATACGATACGATAAACATCAATCTCCAAAAGCATCGTTAACTCAAGGTCACTGAGGACTGAGGAACAAAAACGTTAAAGAATTCAATCAGCAGTTCAGTGAGTAGTGTATTTAGGTGTTATATAATGCGTCTTTTAGTTCTAAACTGATGGAATACACGGCTCAAAATCATATAAAATTTAAAATATTCACATTGATAGTAATGATTCATTACTGATAAAATAACCTAAAAGTCATTGATTAATACTCAGGTATACGCATTGTACATAAAGACGTTTTAGTATTTTGCAGTCGAATTATTCAAATAAATCAGAATTCCTCATGATCATATCTTTGGAAAGAAAATTAAGTGGCCTCCAAATTAAAGTTTCTATGTTCTCGCAGATACCTGAATATTTTATGATTTCATTAATTCGCCATACGTCGTTAGCCATATTCCTCGTTATCTTTTCCTATGGAAATTGATTAGACGATATTGCACAACATATGATAATCGCCGAAACTAAATTTTAGTAATACGTCATTATTTTCATTTGCTTTGAAATTTTCTAGTACCAGACTGCATTTTAAGTCGAGTTCATGTCGAGTCGAGTTTAAGTCGAGTCATTTTACTCCTATATTGTTTATAACGACAGAGAATCTAAATTAATTAGTAAAAATTCAAGGCTTTATAATGATTAAGTCAAAATCTTATCACTGGAGAAATATTAAAATAGGAGTTCTGGTTTTATTACAAGCTTTCGCTTCCTAAGTTTTTCCTTGAATAAAACAATCGATTGCTTGATAAGCGCTAAACTTCGTCCATTGTTATTGCATCACGAGTCCAAGACATTTATGAGTAAATGGCACCTTTCACACAACACATGTTCCTACTAGATTTCATAAAACCCTAGAACTAGTTAACATCACATAAAGGAAGTAAAGATAGGGCATCAACCGTTAGACACAAAACAGTATAAATCACAATCATTTTAACACGTTGCTCGAGAGATGGATTCAGATCCACAATAATTCAACAGTATTTACTGTTCAGGAGATGTGACGAATATAAACTTAACTGAAGGCAATGCATTTACCCATGAAAATGAGAAACGCGCCTCAATTCTAGCAGCGTCTGCCCGAAAATCCCCCCATTTAAAAAGGGATAAATGCGCTAAAAGAAGGGGACAAATCACGCACTCACATAAACACGCGCACGCAATTAGTTTCCCCTCCGCCCGCGCGACCCAAATCGTCGATTTAATCAAAACAAGCCCGCAAACAATTCTCCCTCACCTGGACCGGACGGGGATAAATAAAGGAAAAAAGGAGACTCGGAACGAGGGGCCGTTAAAACCGACTTTCAAATCGCGTATAATTTGCCAATGACGCGCGCGCGGGAAATTTCACGACCTCCGGACCATCAATGCTGTCCCTGGCCGTGCGGTTAGCGGCGGCGATAGAGAAGTGGGCATGCATGCGAGGCTATCTGTCGGAGCCACCGGGGAAGGAGAGAATTAGTGGAAGAGGCGGGCGTGGGAGGTAACTCGTAATGGCTTCGGATTACAGCGTGATGAAGAGAGAGGGATCTCGGTGGAGACGTGTGGACCTCAAACGGAGCTGAACCTACTCGCACCTGAGAAGGGCCCCGGCTCTTGTCGGTCGCAAACCGGTGAGCATCGAATAACCGGCGGCAGCGCTGATGGAGTGTTTACACTAGACACGTAGTACCATGTACACACATCAATCAAGGGGGAGCAGGTATCCGCCGGGGATGAATTAAGAGGAGGCGAGAGAGGAGGTTATGGCATAACCATGATGTTGCGAAAGAATGGAAGTCAAACGGCACACAGTTTGATGGGGGGAAAGAAATACCGTCGCCTGGACGAATCGAGTGCAGTATATGGATTTTTTTTAACTCTCACTGTTCACGTAGGATAGCAAGCTAGAGAAGACAGATGTAATTAGTAAAGAACGAACCCCATGCTGATACACGTTTTATCAATCATGATAGACCCCGATTATAGTTTAACACCAGAACAGCCGACGGAACATTATTGTCCCATTTGAGATTATAAAGTATTCTCTTTCGCATGATTATTTTCTAACGATGGTAAGATTTTGTGACTTTTAATATGAAATAAAAATACCAATTCTCGAAAAAAAATTAGTGTTCCAGTAACTTCCTTCTCCTCTGCTATATGAATCTCTTCTATGACGTTATTCTCCGGTTTCTCTTGCTTTATACAAAATTTCTATGTACTAGTTCCAGCTTTTTCTTCCTTGCTTTCCTCCTATAACATTTTCCCATCTTCTTCTACAATCGCTAGCACATTTCTTCTTCCTTCGCTATCATCTGTAAAGTATTTCATCTTTTTCTCATCAAATCATACTTTTCTTTCTAGGTCTTTAATGTTATCGCATTCCTCTTTCAACCATTTTTCTTTAAGTTTCTCTTCTCAGCTCATTGTATGGATTACAATACATTGCTAAAATATTTTTCCAATTTTAAATTTAAATTTATATTGCCTTCTTTTATCCATTTTCTTCAGCATCTCAGTCATCATCCACATCTCCACAGCCCCTTCACGTATGCCTGCTATATCTTTTGTTCTGGACAACGATATTTTCCTGTCAATAATCAATAATACATGACTGCTACCTATTTTTAGCCCCGGTAGTCCGCATGCTTTCATTACTGCATTTCTGCATCTCTTCTATTAGCATATGATTTAATTGATAACCAGATCTAACTCCGCGGAATACCCATATATAACCCCTTATTCAATAATTTAAACAATATTTTTGCAATAAATATTTTTTTGTCTTTACCAAATTTTCCAATACATCCTCTCTTTAATTTCTTTTTCCCGACAATCTTCCATCTACCACAGCTACATTCTAGTCTCCTCTTGTTATTGTTTCCCCTCCACTTAATTTTTAACATTCTCATACACGCATTCAATTTCGAGTTCATCATAAAAACTTGAACTATCACTAAATCCCTTGGTATCATACCTATTCTAAAGGCTATCATCCTATCATCTATGTGTACTCAAACATCTGAGCTTTTCTCTACATACTCACTCGTTACTAATCCTATTTTATTTTTACTTTTTACTTTTACTATTTCCGAACAAAGTAATGTAACTTTTTCACTTCTCAATTCTCTCTGCCCCTCCAGCAATACTTCACCTAAACGTGTCACATTTACTTTATTCTCTTTCAATTCAATCTTCAAGTTTTTAATCAATATTGACTTCCCAGACTGTAATAACAATAATTAATGTTTAAACTAGAAAATGCTTTATAACAATTTAATTTGTATTTCTTGTAAAAATGTGATTCCTGAATGAAGAATGTTAAAAAGCAGTCGCAAAACACATGGAATTACTGATGGGGCATTTTTATCCCGTCAGCGATATTATGGTGTATGCTTAATCCAGCGATTCTAGTGTTAAGATTGCAGATTCATTTCATAACTGGTATCTAAAAGTTAACTGTAAAACATACGACCTCCAATGTCTTTTGAAAAAATTAGACTACTTGTGTGCATATTTCAGCTTTGAAAAAAATCTTTGTTGAAAAACTGAACTTTCGCATCACAAAATATCAGTGCATTTCAACTATTTTGAAATAAAAACGGAAATTGAGTTGCTAATATCGATTCAACTCCTTTGACCCACTGAGAACGTTTTAGTACTTTCGTAACTGTAATGTTGTATTTAATACGATCTTGGCGTGCTGTCCTACTTTGTTTCTTGATTACTATTTTCATGTCGATCAGGTTTGAAAAAAATGTGTTATCTGATAAGTAATGCACGTTGCAAGTAATGATAGGTAGAATGAGCTACAAACTTTTTAGTTTAGGAAAACAAAACTTTTCCGTTAATTTTCGTAAAAAGAATTACTTTAAACCGATTCAAACGGTAGAAGAACTATTCACCCTATGCCACACACCAAAAGGCGGTTTGCAGAGTACACTTGTAGATGTTGATGAAGGTACTTGTTCATCAAAAATTAGTAAAAGGAAACATTTTCTGGATTATGTCATAGCAGAAGTTCACAGCTATTTCAAAATATTCAACCGGAAACGCTAGAATTTCGGCCATTTCTACAGACTAGTGGAATATAAGCATATTAAGGAGAAAAGAGCATTTGAAGTGGACGAATTTGCAGGAATGATGAATTAGGAAGAGATTGCAGACGGGCTTAGTGCCTATGTGCAGTCCGCGTGGTTTGCATCATACTGCAGAAATTAAACGAAAAGTTTTCAACTGAAATCACTGGCAATGCGAGGAAAATCGTTTAGCTCGTATATGGGTAATAAATTTGATAAATTGATGCTATTAATTATACTGTATGTGGTGAGGATCATAAAGATAATCATATGTGGTAAGAATGCTAGCTTGTTACCTACTAAATTTATAAAACTAAATATGTGCCCTTACAATATTTGACTGCTATTTAATCAAACAAATACACCATCCCACCTACAACGTCGGAAAATTCGTAAGATCTTTCAAAAATCACTTTACCTCCACCCAATCATAATTTAAAGCATGGAAAGATGCATACTGTCGAAGTTTTCCTAATTTTAATTTTAAAAGAATTCTTAGCAAATTTTAAGGGAAAAAATGTATTTCATTCTCCAATAAAGTTTACAATTCCTTATTGCTTGATATGTAACGTTCGAAATGTCGACGAACGCATGTAAATTAACCCTTTTCTATTTTTCATAGGCAATTTTAGTTTGCCACATTTACACGATGAAGATAATGCCGCAAACAAATCCTTTGAAGCACGAAATTTAGTCGTAGTGAGTGAATCTCAACGCAGCGAGAATCGTGTTAGAATGCTCATCTGGCAACTTCGTTAGTCCAACCGCTCGCGTAAAGAGAACTCTGAAAACTCGGCTTAGGCCAACAAAGGTCTCCAAGTCACTTCCGCTTCCCGCAACTATCCTCGTTAACCAACGGATATGAAGTTTTTCGCTAAGCGCTGCAATTGATAATGTCGGTGCAACAGAATCTGTTTCTATACGCATTTGCTAGGATTAACGATGGAGTCTACTCTACCAAGTTTTACGGAGATAAATTTGAAATGAGTGTACAATGACTCCGGCTATGCGAACGCCGTGCAAGCGTCATAATTTTATAATTTCCTATGGAAACTTCTTTTCAAACCGAATATATTGTCATTATATTTTGTTGCCTTTACTTTACAATTACCCGGTTTGTGATGTATCATGGAAATGTAGCGGATATCTGAAATTCTTATAAATGATCCAAAATGATAGCTTTGCTAGAAAATTTTTCTATGTAAAAATTTTCATAAATAATAGATTTTTCAATCTATTAGATCGCTTTTTATTAAAGTAAAATTTCGTGTTTCCTTCTTTTACGGAATGAGCAGTGTTCGTAGGATACACCTTGAGAGCACTTTAATTATTAGGTATAAAGTAGAGCAATCCATTAACCGATCGAGTATTTATTCGTTTTAATGGGTTATCTAACGAATTTAAATTCTAAACATTAAAAACCGTAATATTTATACTAATTTCAGAAAAGTGCTCCATTTCATCGAGGCAATTACGAATGCAGAATATCAAATTCTATATTTGATTGTTGCAGTCCCTGAAATAGCTGCCTACTGACAATTTTGTTTCGAGACTACACATGACTTTGAACAGAGTCAAATATGAATGCATTCAATATTACATAGCCAAAATATACTCTTTATTGCAGTCATACCAAATCATTAAAATTAGAAAAATATTTTCAGGGATCATTAAGTAAAACTTTCTGATAATATACATTACTATACAAATATTCTATCGGAATTAGTTGTTTGAAATCCAAATATCAAAACATTCGATTGGTATTTCGTTTCAGTAAAAAATTTTCATTTTAGACTCCGTCAGAGAGTTTGAGTATATCAGTATTAACTTTAATTGTGTGATAATTATTACACAGATCATCAATGAGTCTTTCTTATTTCTCTTCAGTAGCCTTCTGCTCTTTATTTTCCGAGTACTATGCAATTATTTTTTATTGCTTCATTTGCAGCTATCATACCGGCTATAATAGTAATGCCAATGATACAAAGATCCGCAGTCATTTTTTAGTGCTGCTAACTGCTTTTTTCCTAATTGTTAATGCAGGATAGTTAGATTCGGGACACATTTTAACTTTAACTATAAAGTTATAATAAGTCCCATTAATATGTTATTGTCTTAGAGGTTGATTGAGAGAATAGTAACGCAAAAAGTAGTAAAGAATGGCATATAGCATAGTTGGCGAGCCTAGGGCACGAGTGCCAAAAGAGGCACGCGAGAAATGGTTTGTGGGGTGCGGATCTCAGACGGCAATATCTTTGTTACGTAGTCTTCGCTTAAATAATGAAGCCAGTGAATAAATAAATGTGAATTCTGTCCCTTTGTAATGATAACACTTGTATACGTCAATTACAATATCTTTATCCCATAGTTGATGATATCTATTAGATAATACCAGCTCAATCCTTCGTTCGGTATCATGCTAGTCCTTGATATTTCTCAAATCTGGTGCTCTTGTTACTAAAGGTTCCCCCTCTTTGACATATGGTGAAGTGCATCTGTTCCACCAATCACATCATTTACTCATTTTCCAACAAGTTTTTTAATCAAGTAAACTAAATCTGTTTCTATAAGTGAATTGGAACAAGAATGTGGATATAAGGATAATACAAGAAGGAAAAGGGTTTCCCAATGGTACGTCGATAAGAATTCTCCCCACTCATTATTATGTCGCGTGCTAAGTTTCAACTTCGCACAAAACATCAGAATGATTTCGTTTCCGGTTAATATACTGCATAAATTTTAACGAGTACTTCCTTGGAAGCCATAGAAGACACATTTCCTTAGGAACCATGATTGGATAGCAGAGAAAGATATAAAAACCAGGAATAACCACTTGCATAACTCGTTTCTTCCAGGTATGACGTGCGATAACAATAAACGTAACATAAAGGATATACCGAAAGAAAAGCCTTTGTAACCACACGACTCAAGTGGCCACCCGAGTATCTCCGCAGACTTGCGTCCAGATTTGAGAAGAATGAGGCATTTTGTCGCAGAGTCACAGGAGAATTGATTCGAAAACTGGAATCGAATTTCCATTCCAGACTCCATAATTAATGCCGAGAGTAACTCTCCCGAAGGATCCTCGCGAGCCGTGTGCGGTCCTCCGACCATAGATTTGAAGCCCATAACCTTAGACGAAATGGAAATTGTTAGGGAGAAGAGGGTCGCTGAGTTTGGTTTTGCGAGTTCGCCGGGATTTGGCGGAAACAGCACGTGGTGGAGAGTACTCGTCGGAGTGGGAGTCGGGCGCAGGAGGTATTGTGAGGAAAATCTTCCTCCACTTCCGACCCCACGCAAGAGTCTCGAATAAATGCGAACCTCTCACTCCTCCCGAAAAATAAAATGTCTCCTCCGAAAGCTTCGCAGCTATATTTAGTTTAAATTGAGGCGAATAAGTCTCGTCTATGATAAAAGAGGTGGAGCGGCGGCATTTTTATAGAAGTTTGGGAGGAAGATGGGAATATGAGAAGAGACAATGGTTGAATCGTATATATCCTATTCTGTCAAAACCAAGGGTGCATCAATTTATTTTTTCTGGAAATGGGCAATTGACGAAAATTCGCAATATAGTGGCATTCGCTGTGACGATTTATGCTAAACTTCTTAACTGAGGGATTGGATTCAGAAATTTTTTATCATTTACAGAAAGACTTAAAATTTTATTTAATAACCATAATGTTAAGCAACAAACTGTTTCTGAAACGAACTGGGTTAAGAGAGGAAAACCTTCAAAGAGCTAAATTTTAATGAAACCACAGCAGAAAAAGAGCTTTTCTTTAAGTAATGATTTTTCTATATTTCCGAACTAACTAGTAAATAGGTCTGCATTACTCTGTATCATTCATATTGGCTATTTAGCAACATCTTGCACTTTTCTACTTTAAGCCATTAATTTAGCTCTTATAGTAACTCCATAAAGGTTTATTATGTAAAATGACAAGTTTTCTGTTTGCTTCAACTCGTAAAAATTTCCTGTAACAGAACTTTTGCATAAAAAAGGAATAGCTTTTGCCGATCTGCCTCCCCCTGCCAGTCACCGGAAGGCGGCTTGCAATATATGTACATACATATTTATTTATTTATTTCACCCTGCCAGTCACCGGAAGGCGGCTTGCAATATATGTGCATACATATTTATTTATTTATTTCACCCTTACGGCGAGGTTAGGCCCAATGGGCCTCTCTTACATCTAACCTCTGAGTCATTGATATAGAAAATTACTCAAATTAAGTCTACTTACAACTAACATCTATGGTAAATTAATACAAATCTAAAAGTCCTAATATTATATTACACTAAACCTAAATTAATACAAACATTAAAAAATAAAACAAAGAAAGATATGCAGGTGACGGAATGGTTAGGCTCCCATCTTTTCAACGTCAAGGTTCCGGGTTCGAGTACCAGCTCACAGGGTGTACCTTGGCTACGGCAAGCATGCTTGTTTTATTCACATGTGTTTATATCTGAGCGAATATCATAACACAGTATATAATTGGGGAAAACCGGTTTCCGCTATGAAAATAATAATCATAAAAAATTAACATTTGAATTAAATTGAGTTTACGTTGAAATCCTTTACGTTTGCTCCTACATTCATAGGGCGACGAATTCTTCGCAATCAGCGACAATTTTGATACAGCTTTTAAACTTTTCAAATATCTTTCGCGACGCTTAAAGGCCGTCTCCCTGAATGCGGCTGCATCCACGTTTGGCGTGCATCGCGGGGCGAAAGGAAATTACTCCCTCGGGTGAAGATATAAAGGGAGAAAAAATGGAGAGAGCTGGAGAGGTGTTTAAACGCTGGGACCAAATTTTAGAGGAGAAACAGAGGTGAAAAGAGAGGGAAAAAAGACGGAGTTTTGTCTGAGCGACTGTGTGTGGTGCGACATGCGGCATTTGCGACGACTCCTGGTGGATGCGCTCGTTAACACTCGGTCCTCACCCCCGAGTCCCGCCATATGTCCCGTGTGTGCGTGGATCGGTGGAGAGAGAGCTCCGCTTGTGTCTGAATCGCTTCTCACTCGGAAACTACACGACTCACCCTCTCAGCCGCGCCTTATGCCGCCGTCTGGTGGTGGGGATGCGGAGGTTAAAAGCTCGCGAGCTTGTGTGTGGAATTGCTTCCCATTGCCCCCTCTCTCCTGAAAACTTCTGAAGTCGACGTCTCGTTTTGTTGGGAATGGTCAGTTCTGTGAAGTGATATATACGTTCGTACTTGCTCTTTATAAAGACTCCTTTTAGGCGATGCAGATACGGTCCGTGTGCCGCAGGAGCGGTCGAGTGGGGTTCGGGTATCGGAGAGGAGGGAGTGTGCGGGGTCATTGTGTTATCATTAGCAGGGAGCGGATGTGAGGTGGGGTGCAGGACATCTTATCGCTGGGATTAATTAGTATTGGAATGTTTCCTCGACCGGGAGATAACCGAGCCGTTCCGTCTGGGGATTCAGCCATGCATATTTTCATAGATTTCATTAAATTTCTGCTCCGTCTTTGTGTTCTCACGCTGTCACTGATAGGGAAAGTATCATAGAACATTATGGAATCATCAGATATTTATCAAGAAAGAAGTTCATCATTGAAGTATATTTAATCGGCTTCGACTTTGCGGTAGTTTTCCATCATGAAAAAAAAGTGAAATTGTATTATGACAATTGTTAAGAATTTTTTAATACTACTTATTATTTAAAAAAATAATATTTACTTGCGAAAGCCGCCACCTCCTCATAACCCTTTACTAGTTAGGAAGGGTCTAGTTGCCAGTCTTTCAGGGAAAAAGTGATGTTCTAAAGTCATATATGTCATGAAATGAATACAGGATGTAAAAGCTTCTTTGCATTTTTTTTCATCTCAATGCATGTACATAACATAGCACTAGTGAAACAACAATAAACTCCTATATGTTGCTTTGTAAGATTTCAAACTAATTTCTCTCAAATACCACTTCACTCAGATGCAATTTTTTTCTTTTCCCTGATTTTGCGCTGTTTTTCCATGGGTCCTCTACAAGACAACAGTGATTAACTATGGAGAGCTTACTTTTCTCAGCCCTCTAATACTTCCGAAACGATCAAAATATGACGGAATTCTAAAAATAATTATTCCAGACATAGCTCTCTTTTTGAAAAACCTTAAATTTGAATCAACTGCTTCATTTTTCTGAATGCGATGCTGGGCTGATAAATAACAGTCTTAAATCTATGCCTGCATTAGTTTAATTTGAGATGTACTGTTTAACGTTAAATATAGAAGCTGATTTTCTTAGGATTGTCCCCCATATTTGAATGAAAATCACAGTACTGATGAATGAAGTTTCGGAAGATACATATCAACATTTTCTGAGTATCAATGCATGGCTTCACAGTTTATTCACTCAGACAAATTATACTAATTGAGAAAAACCCTCTCAAATTTCAGTGTGTGCAAAAACACTACAGAATAGCAAGGCGTTCCAATTACACGAATGTAATAGAGCAATTTTTTAGGGATAACTTAGAAGATAATAGTATCGCTTGTGAAAATTACTGAAGCTATTTTGCAATGCATCGGTTCAACGCATTTTGCATGAAAGTCTGCGAAAAGACGGNGGTTGGGGTAATTAAGAAAAGGAAGAAGAATTGGCTCGGTCATTGTATGAGGAATGAGTGTTTAATGAAGACTGTAATGGAGGGCACGATAAAAGGGAAAAGAGGACGAGGAAGGAAGAGACATACAATGTTAGATATAATTAAGATTAAACGGAAATATAGTGAAACCAAAAGATTAGCAGAAGACAGGGAAGTATGGAGGTTACCATGAGAGAACCTGCCAGAAGGCAGAAGAACCAATGATGAAATGAACTTGCGAAAGCCGCCACCTCCTCATAACCCTTTACTAGTTAGGAAGGGTCTAGTTGCCAGTCTTTCAGGGAAAAAGTGATGTTCTAAAGTCATATATGTCATGAAATGAATACAGGATGTAAAAGCTTCTTTGCATTTTTTTTCATCTCAATGCATGTACATAACATAGCACTAGTGAAACAACAATAAACTCCTATATGTTGCTTTGTAAGATTTCAAACTAATTTCTCTCAAATACCACTTCACTCAGATGCAATTTTTTTCTTTTCCCTGATTTTGCGCTGTTTTTCCATGGGTCCTCTACAAGACAACAGTGATTAACTATGGAGAGCTTACTTTTCTCAGCCCTCTAATACTTCCGAAACGATCAAAATATGACGGAATTCTAAAAATAATTATTCCAGACATAGCTCTCTTTTTGAAGAACCTTAAATTTGAATCAACTGCTTCATTTTTCTGAATGCGATGCTGGGCTGATAAATAACAGTCTTAAATCTATGCCTGCATTAGTTTAATTTGAGATGTACTGTTTAACGTTAAATATAGAAGCTGATTTTCTTAGGATTGTCCCCCATATTTGAATGAAAATCACAGTACTGAGGAATGAAGTTTCGGAAGATACATATCAACATTTTCTGAGTATCAATGCATGGCTTCACAGTTTATTCACTCAGACAAATTATACTAATTGAGAAAAACCCTCTCAAATTTCAGTGTGTGCAAAAACACTACAGAATAGCAAGGCGTTCCAATTACACGAATGTAATAGAGCAATTTTTTAGGGATAACTTAGAAGATAATAGTATCGCTTGTGAAAATTACTGAAGCTATTTTGCAATGCATCGGTTCAACGCATTTTGCATGAAAGTCTGCGAAAAGACGGGTATGTGTAGCAATGCCTTTAGAATTGAGCACACGCTGCGCTACTCTCTTCGGCTAAAATGTTTCTCACCATCACTTATTTCTCAACAGCGCAGTTACAATTTCCAGAACTAAAGTAACTCCTGTGCAACTGGTTATGCGTGAGCACGGGTGTGAAAACAGAGCAGATATTAAGCCAGCTTTAGCGGAACTTCACCTTCAACTTTTGCTCATGATTCATACGTTAATCGATTGAACCGTGCGGAAAGTAGGGGATATCTTACGTTAAAGGTTCAAAAACACTCCGTAAACAGTATGTCGGCAGGTGGAACTCGCGTTTAGAGACAAACGGGAAGCTCCGGATGGAAACTGGGAAAATCCCTCCGCGCATTTCGGAAACCATGCCTCCATTTTCAAGGTCAGCATAATTTTTCCAATTGTTGAAAATGGAGACAGTTTTTCCGAAATACGCATAGGGATTTTCCCAGAAATCGGTAATCCGGAAGTACGTATGTCTCTAAACACGAGTTCCGCCTGCCAACGTAAGGCATACGGAATGTTTTTAAACCTCTAATATATTAACAGCCGTGTTCCGATTTCCTTTTCTTTCTTTCATATCCTACGTTGTATTCGTGACAGGTGCAACCTTTTGCGAGCGAACACAAATGTCTCGATAATAATACTCTACGTAAGTAATTAAATTGGCATTGATAGAGCGTGATCTCATTACTCCGCATCGGAACATCAAATTCCCCGCACGGAGAAGTAGTCCAAATAATAACGTCAGACTATCAGTTAAGGTACATATTAAAGAGCTAAAATCATACCATGTCTTTAAGGTACATAGTATATAGATAGTACATGAGATAAGAACAGCATTTTTATGAAATGGCGAATAACTTATATGAAAAGGAATGACTATGCCCGAATCACTTTGTGAAGGCTCCAGATTTTACCAAATGAAAGTATTATAATTACGGTTGTTACGGCCTCTTGGCACCATATTTAATGTACAAAATGTTTTCTAGATTTCACCGTAATAATTTAAATGCTTCAAATCCATTCTCAATGCCGAGAATGGATTGCCTCAAAGTCTTTAAACTTTAACTTTAAAACAATTTTAAAACTAAACTTTTAACAAAAAAACTTTAACTTTAACATTAGGTAATGGGTCAATGCGTTCATAATGTATAATATTTCAATTGAAAGCTTCTTAAGATGCAAAAATTATATAATTTAACCTCCAAAACTATAGAAAAAACAAGCAACGCATTTCGTAAAGCCCTCGAAAGTTTCTCATCGGATTGCGGATCGGTAAAAAGACGACATATAACGAGTCACCCAAATGAAAATATGAATAAGTGCACGAAGTTTCACAACAATGCAGATAGAGATGGGGAGAGAGGCGTCCTCGGAAAAGAATAGCAAAATAGCGGTTACGTGTAGAAATGGGAGGGGAAATAAGTCGAGTTGGGAGATACTCCCGGAGAATAAAACATCGGATATCCAAAAAAGGAGTGATATCTCTATCCAGAGATGGCTCTGTATTCCGGAATGGATCCATCCACGTCTGCGGAACTAGATTTCCCATTCTTTATTCCTGGAGCACCAAACGAATTTCGAGACGGCAAGCTGCCCTCGAGAATTCGCAAACTCCCAAGGGTTCTCTTTCTACCCTCCTCACAACTCCCCCCCCTCCACTTCTAATACCCCCCTCCACACCTCCCCTCGCAAAATCTCCATATAGTCCGCTTCTTCGGTCCAAAGAACTTTGGGCCGAGCGAAGGACCGAAATAGGACCAAAAAGAAGAAGAAAAATACGAATTTGGGGAGGGAAAAATAACGCGCTTAAAATATTCGGCCCAATCCACCTCCATTCTGTATCCGTTGACCTGATATCATACACTCCGCGTACTATCGCTACGCATTTCATTCCGAACAAGATCTCAGGCATGCATATTTCCTCTTTTTTACATCCTACCCGCTTCGATTCAACTTTTGCAAAGATTCTCGAGCTAAGGGAGAAAAATGTATCCTCTGGGAGCGCGAGCTTCTTAAAATATTCGTGAAGTAATAATACTGTTCGGCGGAATGAAAAACTTTGGAAATTTCCGCTCGAAATCACAGCCTCGATGATTTTATGCAATGCGTTTAGTTACCGATTGATGGCTGCCTTATTTAAATTCGCTGAACTCGATTAATTTCGAAGCATTTAACATTAGAATGAGCCCTTCTCAATCACGTGGTAAGTTTTAGCAAGATGTATGTCAATTTAATGATACCGATACTTATTTTTGGTGCTATTCTCCTACTATTTATTGAAGGTAAATCGGCAGCGAGGATTAATAAAATGTGATGTGGAGTCTTAAGTAAATGTAAAGTTTCGCAACAATGACACAACACAAGCAACCGAAATATTGCTAAGATTAATTTAATATTCGACAAGTTCAATAAGTTCAGCGACATTCAAGTACCACATACCATATAATATAGAGTCAGATTTATGAAAATTATATTATTATAGGAAAGTTAATTTTCACTTAATTTTTCGTCGACAAGTTCATGCATGAGATCTGGGGGGACTGGTAGGTAGAAGAAGGTTGCATAATATTTTAGAAAACGTAAAGAGGTAAATTTCAAAAATGGTAAAAGAGAGTGGCGTGAAATGGGAATTATTAGAAATGTGTGCATGTACATTATAACATCGCACAATTAAAATGCAACGTTTTCTTGCTGAACACAGAATTTCTGAAGAAAGACCAGCAAATTAGTTTACAAAGGTGAGGTCTTTCCTTCCTAAGACTACGAATTTTTTGGAATAGGAATTACAATTACGTCGACGTTTTATTTCTGAACTCAATTTCCACATTTGACTACATGATCAAAACATAATATTAAATCTAATTTTTCACAATTGAACTGAATAGTGAATGTTATCTAACAACATTTGTGCATAGTTGGCATTATAATTTTTCCTATGAATTATGAAAGCCTTCTAGGAACCTTTGTCGGAAGGAAAGGAACATTTTTTCTCCATAGCGGAATCCTTGAGAATGGAGACATCGTTTCCGAAATGCGTAAATGGAAAATCCAAGAAATCGATAATGCAGAACTTCCCGTTTGCCTTCAAATGCGAGTTCAATTTGTGACATACAGCTTACGGATTGTTTTCAAACCTCTAAATCCCTAAACTTTGTCAGGCTAGAGGACATAAATATGGGCAATAAGGAGGGAATTAGAGTCAAATAATAATGCTTATAGTGAATTCCATATAAATTACAATATTACATTTTATTAGATATTAATAATGAAGACGCAGTGAAGTCACTTTTCAATCAAGAAATCTGAAATGTAAGAGAAACAATTTCAGCCAATTTTGTGTTTGGACTAAGGTCAAGCGTATGTATCACTCTATCTGCCTACCTATATATCAGAGTTTACAGCAAAGAGTAAAATATGTACAATAACCCACCTTATAAGAAAGAGCGTGAAGCAGTAACATCAGGCGATAATCAGCTTATGAGAAGCAGCAAGAGTAGGCAGATACTTTGCTCACTCGAGCTTTTACTTGAACGAACGCACCTTTCATTTGGTGGTTTAAAATTATCCTCCACGTCATCTGGAAAGTTAATTTCACTTTATTTTTCTTCGACAAGTTCATGCATGAGATCTGTTTTGTTTGGAAAAATCATCGTTTAAACTTGCCAAAATCGTGCAAAATTTCATAAATGTCGAGGATCAAACGGTTCGACGTCGATATTTGTTCATCCCGAAGTTGCAAGCATGAGCCAAACGGACGGACTCGACACCCACTCCATCAGCGATTCAAGTAATTAACTTCGGAAAAGAGTGAAATCGTCAGCATATATTCGGTTCTTTAATTGGCTGCGATCAAAAGCTATTTTTGGGTGCAACTCTGATTTACACTCATAACTCCATAACGTTCCTATCGTACGGCCGTTCTGCAAAACGAAATTTCGGTGGTATCAAAGGCAAGCAAATTTCAATGACAACAATTTTTTTAATTGGGCTTTGGGAGGCCTGATTAGAGGTTGACTTTTATGAAATCGGAATAACACAGTTTTTCTTAGCTGGACTTTCCCAACTAACTCTCCTATTTATTTGACCTGATTCTGGTTTTCCTCAAAATTTTCCAATCATACAAAAATTTTGATGCATTTGCCCAGTGTTTATTCATTTTTCATTTGGATTTAGCTCGTTTAATAATATGTGGTGGACGATGATTTTTCATGCACAACATATATATTCTGGGCATGAACATTCCAGACCATCATTTTTCACAAAAAAAGAGTGGAAAAGTAAATATATTTCCTTTAATATAGATTTTCATAATATCCCGGCCGCCTTCGTAAATTTTGTGTCCAAAATACTTTGGGTTTAAGTGTGTTTTAAACTGAATGTATGCATTAAAAATATATATAAATATACATGAATGGCTGTAGTTCCATTATTTCATCAAAATATCTTTTATTAGAAAGAGATGAAAAGTAAATCAGTGTTATATTTCATCAAATTTCAGTTTTTCCTTTTGGTTTCTCAAAGTCGATCAATGGCGTAAAATGTTATCTAAAACTTTCTGAATACCTATATATGCTCTTAACGGAAATTAAGTTCTATAAAAGTTTTTCTAAGGAAAATTCACTGCTTGCAATGAGCTTAGGGGAAAAATCGAAATCTTAATGATAAAGAAGGAATTGAGCATTCTAAAATAATATTTTTTTTTCAATTTCTTAACAGTAATTCGTTTACTCAAATATTCGCAGAAATTCGAATAAAAACCTGGAAGCAACATTATAAACTCATCATTAGTAAAAAGTTCAATAAACTGATTTCAATTGAATTTTCGATTTGAATATACGAGAGCCTATTTTATAGTCCCTAAACTCTTCCTTTTCTTATTTGTCAACATATCTTAGTCCAGGAGAAATAGCAAGATACTTGTCCGTCCACAACAGTAGAGCGCCCGTTACACGATAATATCCGGGAAGAAATTGGGAGATGAATCCGAAAGGCAGAAAATCGTCGTCTCCGCAGTCAGAGATGTAGGAATATATAGGAATTGTCCGGGGGTAGATCAGTTAATCGCGAGGCGAGACGCAAATCTTCGCTAATGTCACTCCTGCTGAGGTAAGGTCTTTCGTTTCACACTAATGAATAGCCAGCATGTAACCTATCTTTAGTACTTAACCCATTTTCTTGCATTTAAGTTAAAAATTTATGTTAACTTCCTTGAGAAATTGTAAGATATTGAAAATAAAGTTTTTTTTTAAAGTAAAGGATGCTTTAAAAACGAAGATTATTATGATACCAATGATAGAGACCCTTTTGTATAATCTGTACGAGGTTTTTAACTGATGAACAATCATTCACTATTTCATTTTCATATTAATCAGAAATGAAGGTTAAAAATTATGCAGAGTTACAAATGGAAGTTACTGTTATATCAATTGTGTGTGATTTGACTTGGAATTTTCATCTACAGTGGTTTAAATCTCGACAATTTAGCAAAACTCCAGCTAATACTTCGCTTGTAATTTTCGTAATGTTAAAATCACTTCCAAGACTGCCATACGATCGCATCACTTCTAAGACTGCCATTAATTCTCCCTTTCATGCAATCAAAGCACTGCTGATAGCGCATTAGCCAACAAATCAACCTATCTCCATTACGCTGTCAGCGCTAGCTTATGTGTGCAAAATATTTTAGCTCCTCCGTCATAATCTCTGAGCAGCTACCAAAGGATCGGAAATTCAAGCTAAATTCATAATGTCTGATCATAATATTTTTATAGTGAATGACTGTTTATCTCGAAAAGCTTTAGATAACATCAAGAAACTTGAGCACTAGGTAGAATACTTTGAATACTTTGTTCCCAATAGTTTTAGCGAAACCGTCCTCCATTACGGATTTGCGCACCATTTTTAAGATAAAATCTCAGAAATTATCTGCCTACCCAATCTCTTGAGACGTTCTTCAAAGATAAATTGACGAGGTTGTCCTTCCTTGGTGTACTTCCTAGAATTGCTCAAATTTATTTTCTGGGATTTTTCTGACCAACCCTGTGTTAGCTCGTAATCAATATCATTTAGTCATTCTTCGTGGAACGTCAGTGGAGATTAAAAATATTGAATAGTTTACTCAGTAAATTATGGACCGGTTTCGATTCCATCGAGTCATATTTAGGCTCATTCTTAAATCTTTACGTAAGCTTTGAACTAAAACTGAACCAGAATATCATTGATAAAATAATCTACTTTCATCCTTTAACAGTTAATGTTTTAGTGGAAACGTTTAGTCAAAGGCAGCACAATGAGGGTGATTAAGAATGTATAAAAATATGATCAACTTATTACACAAAGGTGTCATAAAGTATTAATTCATGACGAGCAATGATGGACAGGTAGCTGAAAACTAAGCAAGATGACGAAAAAATAATAAATTCATGTATTTGTGTTATATCGTTATTTTCGATTTAAATCAGCAGGCCAAGCTTCACATCCGAAAAATATAATTCACTAAATAAAGCTCTATTCACTTTCGATTACATTAACAGCCACTCGTCAACAACATTACCCGCATAGACTTCCCCTGACCTAGTTTAAGCTAACATACAATAAAAGCAACATTTTCCGGCAAATTTTAGTGCTAAAAGCGAATCTAATTCCATCAAAAATTGCATCTATCGCATGAAGAGAAACATTATGACTCTTGGATACACATCATTACGGGACTATTCAGCATGTGAATGGTTCCGTAAGCTAGCTTTACGAGACGCTCTTATAATTACGGGATGATTACGAATCTTTTCATTCCGCTATAATTCGGAAAGGTTAAGGTATAAAATTCGCTTTCCCATGCACACTACTGGAAACGCAATTTACCATTTCCATAGCTTCTGCTCGTATATCCGGGGCACCGATAAAGCCATCCCGAGGCGGTCATCGTTCCATTCTCGTAAAATATTGACGTTTAAAGCTCGTTACACCGTTATTTACATATTCATCAGGAATATTAAAAACCTGTACGTTATCAAATGTGAAGCAGTCTCCATAGTCGGAACCTATAAACATTAAAAGCGGACAAAAGGATTTCGCATTCGTTAAAAAATTGATGAATATAAGGGAATCGCGGCTGTGGCGGATGAATCGACGAACATTGCGTGGTGAGGCTGCGGAAATGAGTTTACAAGGCAAGCCTAATGGTATCCTTCTAATTATTTTACCTGCGCAATTATGAAATGCCTTTTTTTAAAACAAGTTTTGCAACCTTAAACGTTAGCTGAAATCAATAGGCCTAACAAGGATTGATTGAAGTACAATCTACTTCCGCGTGGACTATTCCGGTCCTAATTTTCGCAAAGATTTCATTAAAAAGAAATTTAATAAACTTAAATGAATTATGATCCGAAGAGAAATTACGTTAAACACGATGCAGCCCTTAAGGCTATTTTATCATTCTAGAGAGATTATTTCATTATTTCAAGACAAACCAAAGCATAATAATATAATCATGGTGGCATATCACATACTGGCTGATATATCACATATTGAATGTGTACTCCTGCCACTTCATCTCTCTTGATAAATAATACCTAAAATTAGCTCTCCATTGCCGCTAAAGAATTATGGAAACATGTGAAAATTCGTTCAATCTCGGTAGCAATGGATCCCTTGTATTAGTTTTGAAATTAACAGTACGGAAAAACCTGGTCATTACGGTAGTAATTAATTGTATATTTGACGATAGCGGTGCAAGATTGGAATGACACAATTTTGGGTACACACACATTACAGCAGCAACGGGGGCATATTAGAGGGGACTCGCATAGGAAATTGAGTCGCAATTTAGTCTGAAAATTTCATTCCTTCGTTCCAAATTTATAGCTAATGCCGGGCTCCCAATGTCCTCGCAATGTCCTCCCGTGTCCCATAATTGGCTACAATTCTTTGTCTTTCATCTGTGCGTTTTTAGGTTCAAAAAAATTTACGAGCCTCATCGAGTTCACGGCTAAATTTTAATGTTTCATTTACTCTTATTTCGGAGAATGATAATTTCTTTCCTCGGCAAGCCTTATCCCAATCAACTCAAATTTAACCGTACATGCGATAAGCTTACCTCTCTCCCGTTAACTTTCAATTACCAATAACAAATGTATGTAGATATACAAACTGATTTTGTGGAAACTCGTTACCTTCAATGAACCCAATCGATTTAAGTAAAATTTCAGTCTAGACACACTGAATTTCACATATAAAAACAGAAATTAAATTGGAAATAATTGTTTATATTCTAGTTTTTCGTGTAATTGCTAAGAAAGTTAAGTTTTATATAGACTTAAATAATTATAATTTAAAAATGGAGTGCTTAAACTGCGCAGTACGTTTATTTTCTTTTGGATTACGGTATTATTGAGTGCTGCTGAAATACCATTAACATGTATTATTAAGAAGTATTTTAAAATATATTTGTCTAAATCAAATGAAACCAAGAAAATTGGAAGGTTGCACTACATTTTAATATTTCTGATGTATTGCAATCCGGATCATACATGTAATAGAAGGGTTAACTTTGATTAAGTACCTAACATTACAAAAATTTGATGTTTTAGATGTTTGCAAAACTATTATTGAAATTGAAATGATAATATTGAAATGATAATATCAACTTATAGCTAAATAACGAATATTCAGTGTATATCTCAACAGGAATTTGAAGCCTTGACGATTGTATAGATGATTCACTCATCCTTTCTAACTAGGAGTGTTTGTTAGGCTATCAGTAACTCCTCCGCGTAGCCAACCCTACATTCAACGTTTGTGCAACAGCATTCCACGTTGAATTGGCTTAGGAAATAAGAAAAATGGGCTCCCGGATAGCCAAGTGGGCAACGCGTTCGACTTCGGTGAAAGCGGACCCGGGTTCGATTCCCGGTGGGTACCTATGTGCGAAATGACCTAAGCTGTCGAAGCACTTTTAACGATACTATAAGAAAAATACGTGAATTACCTCCCAATGAACTCTTATAGCAGGAGAAAAGAATGTCATCGGTTGTGAATGTTGGAATGAGAATGTGATGTGTCTGCTCGACATGTCTATACAACTGTATTCTGGCAAAACGGAACCCAATTGAATTTTTCGTCAAAAGAATAAAATCATTCACTCACCTTGTTCTAGACTTCACTCAGTCACTCCATCCAGTGGTGATCCATCCAAAAGGTCAACATGGACGCAGGAACGCGTTTTTCACGTGCATCACGACGTATTCAAGTATTCAAGCAAATGGGTACAGGAAAGCGTACGCCTCATATCCAGGCTTCTGCTCTGACTGACTTCAGTAAACCCTCGACTCTCGATTGCTGCCTCAACGATAATGACTTAGGCTGCGAACGACTGTCGACAGAGCAAATTGACTGATTTCTGATCTGATGGGGCGGTGCACATGCAATCGCCACTTCCTCTGTTAATACCTGTCTTCGAGCCACTTGTTTTTTCCCGTGACCGTTGCCTCCTGAAATTCTTTCAGAGAGATTAACAATGGACCAAGGACCTTGAGACGCTCAAGTAAGAGTAAAGGTTGCCTTTTCATTCTTAGGGAAAAAAATGTGAGAGAGCGCTTTCATCAAGCGTTTTTAATTTTTTAAGTGTATGCAGTGACATGATACATCTCCTTGAAAAACATTGACTTGAAGACTATGTGCCGATTTCTATGTTTGATTTCATTTGCTGCGTATTTCGATGCACAAGAGACCACTGAAGGTGATAAGTTCTTGAAAAACATTCTTGATACTGCAGAGATACCGCTATGCCAAAATAAAATACTTGTTATTACTTCTTACATTTGTACTTAACTTAAATAGCTGTTTAAATAGAATAATATATTTAATTTTAATAAGAAGAAAGAACAAATCTTCTCCTTGGATCTTCTCAAATTATTTAGGAATTATATTATTTTCAAATTTAAAATTCGAGCACTTTAAGAGAAGTAACTATTCTTTTCGTCGAGATTTTTCTCCACCAAGCTCTATTCGAATATTTATCATGTTAAACTGTATTTTAAATCTTCTGTTTAGTTTTTTTTTTGACTAGGGGCATGAAAATGAACAAAGACGTTCATCAATATTTGGAACAAACAAAAGGTGATTATCGCATTACAACTCTTAATGATTGTAAACGACATTTGAATAAGGCCTTGAGAAATCTCTTTTCTCACAGATTCACAAAAGACAGTTATTATGTTATATCATTTAATTTAATATAATGTTAATCACGGTTTATAAACTCATTATTAGTTTCATTTACGTCAACCATAATGGCATCTCATTACCATTTATGGTGTCCATTTTATAAGAATTACTTTCTGTAATCTTAATTCCTTATGTTCCAGGTTAAGGAGCATGGTAGAGGTTTTTTTAAAGAGTATCTGGCCAGAGATTTAGAGGGACATCTTTGGAGCGCAGCAGATACCCTTCACGGTGCATCTAAGAGAATTTGGTCACCGAAGGCTATGACTCTTAGGATCGGTAGGTATAGTAATCTTTATCTAAAATAAACTTAAGCTAATGTTCACTTTAGGGCTTGATATTATAAAATGTTGTTAGAATAAAAGTGAAAATTTTAGTTAATCTCATAAGTACATGTATGATGAATTAGCAAGGAGATTAACTCTAATCCTCACTTTAACTCTAACAAAAGGCTATGATAACAGGTCCTCTGGTTAATACTAGTTAAAGTCTATTTTACGTAATCATTTTGATACTGAGCCATACCATCACAGGATAGGGGATAGATCAAACGCAAACACACATCTCTTTTATAAAATTCTGTTTATTTTAGAAAAGGAAAAATAAAAGTATGTTCTCATTATAATCCGTGTTCACAAAATGGTTTCGATAACTTCCATACCTTCGGATTCACAACAACAATCCAGAGGATCCAGCCCGAAAGAGCACATTTCTCCGGAGCCTGGATCCAACGAAACCACCACTCAACCGGGCTCTCCCTCATTTCATCACTCTTAATATTTATCTTCCCGATAACTCTTCGACCTTTTGGTGGACACGGCAAGGTTTCCAGGAAGGAACCTTCCTGCAGGTCTTTCGAAATCTCACGCCCATTCGCCGCGGAAGAAAAAGAGTCCTCCTCACACAGCCCGTCTAAAACCGATTAATGGGTAACCAGGAACTCGGTCTCCGTGACCGCCGAAAAATTTACATGGATATACAAAGTCGACGGGAGTTGAGAAGAATTAACGCCCTTTACACACTCGTCGAGAAATTTACAATGCGTTTCTTTTCCTCCGGCGGACGACTGGTCGTGTTCGGTGGTAACATTTTTACAGTTCAACACCCGCCGTTGCTCATTGTTTTCTTTACCGGTCGAAGAGATATCCTACGATTTTTTGGCCCTTAAAATACTTTTTGTGGGATGGACAAAATGAAAGGGTTGGGTAGCTTCATTTTGAAACTGGGAGAACCCGCCAAATGTAAGACATAATCTATACAAGCCTTTATACCGCTCTCATAGTACGCCCAAAATGGATCTCTCGCGTGTTTTGCATACATCCTGGTTCCGTTTCACAGATATTAAGCCTTTGCGATCATTAATGAGAGACTTTACTTACTGATAATTTTTTTCTCTTTTTACAATCTTACACTCTTCCTTTAATATTTACTGGCAATCTTACGATACATATCTCTCTTATATTTTTAATTCACGTTTTAATAGACCGCAACAAGGAAGACCTCTGTTGCAGAATCACTCAGGTAATACATCGCTTATATCAACAGCAATCGACTGGGCTCAAAAAACTTTCGAACTCACTCCATTTTTATCCCTATTCCAACCGATCACGAGCGATCACTTTATAAAGTCATTTATCACAAGAGCCAAGAAAAAAATCTCCGAATCCTTCCATCATGCTTCTGCGTGTACGTCATGTGTGTATGTATGTGTGTGTGTGTGTGTGTAAATGTATGTGTGTGTATATATAATATATATTTGTTTGTATATATTTTTGTTTCCTTTTCACTTTCAAAACCTTCCCTCAACTGTGTGTGTTTTGTTTGAAACATTAAAAGCGTCGTTTAAATTTTTTTTTGTTTTCACAAATTTACAAATGTAGACACAATGTGTTGTGCCGAAATGCAGCACAAAATATACAATGAACGTTACATTATATATTTTCTCAGAGTAAGGAAGCCTGCGCGTACAAAACACTACACTAAAATGTATTAATAGTAAAACATTCTCTCGATCTCCATATATTGTTCCTTTCTCGCTCAAGACGAAAGACATTTTGTGATTGCGGTAAGGGGGAATTGGCAGAGGTGCTTTGGATGGGAAGGGTCGGGGAAAGGGATTAAGAAAGACGGGAATGAGAAATGGAATAAGAGAAAAAAGCGAAAAGGAATCCACAATTATTTTGAGGATGAGATTTGTACGAAGGCAAGGAAAAATTAAGAATCAACGTAGAAAAATAAGAATTGATCAATCGCCTCTCTACCAACAAACAACACAATAAATGGACAACAACAATGAGTTCACATATCTATCGTTTTTTTACACATAACTCCATTTTTTGCGTGCCCTTTTGAAGTTCGGTAATATCAGTTGTTTGGTCGTTGTAACGCTTCGATATCGCTTTCCTTTCTTTCCAATTTTGTCAAGCTCTTTTATTTTTTCTTGGACAGTGCGATTTATTTGATTTTTTTATCAGTAAGACTTCGTATATTAACTCTATACAAATATCTACTTTTCCGGATAAATGTAAATCCTCAAAGGGCACTTTTGCTAATAATAAATAACCGATAATTAGTTGTCCACTACGAGCAAGTAGGATTTAAGGGAACGGGAAAAAAATATATTCATATATATTTACGATTTCATTAAGTTTAAAAACCTTTCCACATTTACTTAAAACTTCTCACGAGAATAACTTCATTTCCCACAATCCATCCCATCTTTCTCCATCAACGCAAACCATTTTATACCAATGATACTCCAAAGATATAAACTAGAGGCTTCATGAGATTTAGCCTTCAAAAAGGAGATGTGCCGGACTTGACGTCCCCCTTCACCGTATTTAAAATAACACACGCGCGAGCAAAACGTATTCACTCTATTTCCGATCAAAGCGCCGCCCTAGCGGCGAAAGCTCGAAATAAGAGAACCTCCGAATTTAACAAAAGAGTGCGTGGAACTTACCCTTTATTTTTTACAGCCTATCCGTTGTTAAAATACCGAACCGATCATATACACACCCCTGCATCATTATTTTTTAAGAAAAAACACCTGGCACGTCATGATCCCTTGCGTATACAAAAGTTTTATCACTTGTTATTCTTCTCCAGAGAAAACGTCCGAAACCATACGATGAAAATATGCAGGATTTGTGATGGCTTTCCCTTTGTTTTTTCAACAACCCCACTCCTTTTGTTTCTCATGAATTCTCCTTCACGTGCGTGTGCGTGAGTGCGTGTATGTTTGCGTCAAATGCTGACGAAATATCACACTCTTTCAGCAGCGATCGCGGCTGCTTCTTTACTCGGGAAACGAACCATAACCACGCGCCATCCGACAAACAAGATATTATTTACAAGTCCCCAACGAGGAATGGAAAAGGGATATTACTCAGAGTAACCTCCCTTTTCCCCTCTCTTTTCACAAAGGGTGCAAGATATTTTGGTTTCATAGCGAATAGAAAAAGACAAATATTCACAAACACGCTGACACACAATCACTCGTTTTAAATGAGTCTTCTCTTAGCAATAATTTCTTTAAAATTAAAACTTCACAGGTTTCCAAAAGAATTGTCTCCGCTCGCCTTGGAAAACGTCCCGGAAAGTTCAAACTTTCCTCTTGAATTGTGAGTTCCATGATTTCACAGCAAACTTCCAGCTCACAGTCACAGAATACAAACTATTTTTGGGAAAAAATACTCCTCTTCGCACAAACGCTCACAGTAATTTGATTGCCTGGAAACGTCACTCTACGTTCTTCCGAGAATAGAAAGGGTAGGAGCATACAGAATACAAAAAAGGGAATTGGTTACACCTTTGGCTTGAAATATCACCAAAATACACCAAACATTCATAATTTGGTCCATATCTGTTATGTCCCTAAACTTGTCCCTTTGCTTCGTTGAAGGGTTCCACACCACACGGAAAAGAACGCGGAGAGCGAGTTTGTTTTATTTTGATTCGAGGAAAGGACGCCATCTTAAGCACTTTTAGATAACGTCATTCGTTCCGTCGACGGGGGCCGCGGTGCTGGTAACCACAAAAAAATATCAAAGAAGATGAAGATACCATGGCATCGTTGTTCGCGAGCTCTCCCTCGAACACGCGATTTGTCCAATTTCTCTCTCCCTCTAATTAAAGAATCCAGAACACTTTAAAACACACAGCGATTTGGCACTAAAGGAAGGGTGATTTTTGGAGGACCGGTAAGATCTCTCCTGATTCGGAATGGCACAGCTTCCGCACACCAAAAGAGCGACTCGGATTGCGAGCGCGTTGTAGGATGATCAAAAAAAGCATCGGAAAACTGTGCCACCACCGAACGACTAGACGGGACAAAAATGATCGCGCAAACATGAAAATCATTCGCGCCAAAGAAGAAGTAAAACAGCACAAAGAAGGGAATAAATAACGAGAGGAAATTTTTCTTTACATCAAATTGGGGATGGGAAGACGAGAGGATCGAATATTCCATTAAGAAAAAACATTTTTTATCTTTTTTTGGCACGCGGAGAATGTAAATTTTGCCTTACTGTCCACGCTCGGCGTGATTGTGCCAAGTATGGATCCGCCTTAAGCTTTTTTGGTTTCCCCGCACTCGTGCGAGATGGCGACCAATAGAATTTTTTTCTTTCGAATGTCCACATAAAGAATAAAAACCCCACAAATATTTTACATGCGATATATATCAACTCACTGTACTATACAACCCTTCCGGTTGACTACACACTGAGGGACGTCCTTAGACGGTAAAAAAATATCGTTGGAGTGTCATCTAAAGGGGTGAAAGAGGGTGTTTTCAAAAATTTTCCCCTGTAATTTTCGATTTCCCTGCTCCTTCGCCATCTTCCGATCATGAAGGTAGCAATTTTGCTCTCTTCGTCAGCTCTTTTCTACTTGTCCCCGAGCGATCTCTCGGGCGTCGAAATGGAAGTTGAAGGGAGAGATCCTCGACCAAGAGCGTCAAACGGCAAATTTCCGTAAATAAAACTATGGATTTATTCCTAATAGAGTGGCCCCAGAATGAATTATGAGTACGCTGTATATCTTGTTCACCGGTCGGAGGGAAATGGGGGGGGATTCTCACGATGGGGAGTGGCGGAAAAAAATAGTCGAGGGGATGTTTCGTGCGTGTTTTTCCGCTGATATTTTCTTGAGGAAATGAGTGCATTTTTGAATGGCAGTGACTCAGATTTTTTTGGATGGAGGCCCTTGGCAACGGAACGATTTTGAGGAAAGAATACAAAAGTGGTGATTTTTCCCACGCGCACGTGGCATCGTCCTTTCATTTCATCCCGAAAATAAAGTCTCCGGAGACCTGGGCGAACGTGAAGGCTCGCTGATGGAGCACTGAAAGGAAAAAAAGTTTCATTTCTCTTCTGTCTGTAGTCTACGTCGGTCGGGAAGAGGAGGAACTGGGACTTTTCTCTCCCTTCCGCAAGATCAGCGTGATCGGGGAGACCATCTTCGCTGCCTCATTTGGGTCCATCACTTGGAGAGTCCCCCTCCCCCGCCGGCTCGATTCAGGCGTGCCTCTTCATGTGGAGCGCGAGGTGGTCTGAGCGGGAGAAGCACCGGTCGCAGTGGCGGCACTTGAATGGCTTCGCTCCCGTGTGCTTGCGGTAGTGACGCGTGAGCTCGTCCGAGCGAGCGAACCGCCACTCGCATCCTTCCCACGCGCACTTGTAAGGTTTCTCTCCTGCGGAAAAGATGAAGAAAATTTTGAATTAGTCAAATGAAATGAACCGTACACGGGTAATATTTTAATAGTGGCACAGTATGCTCTGAGAACATCATTGTGACATGGATTAGAACGTCATCGTTTAGGGAAATCGTTTCCCGTATCGGTTTTTATCTGAACCAAACCTTAAAACTATTGAATTCCATAAGAAGAGAAGAATATAATAATATTAATCGAGCAGTTACTGAGAATTAAGGATAAAAATGGAGATTCAGGGGCGGAATCACTATAAGGAAATGTTAAATGTAGAATATGCCGATAAATAAGAACTAAGTTCTATAAAAGTAAGAAAGAAACTAAGTTCTTTGAAAAAAGTGCAAAATTCTCACGAAAAACTTAATGCTAACTTCTTCGGAATTTCACACATACAGTGTATAAACATAAAAAAATACACAGATCACCCAATCAAAAGCTGTGAGCCGAAAACGAAACACAAGAATCAATCCATTCAACACATCCAAGAAAAGGCGTAACCACTCATGGAATAAAGTGCGTCATAATCGTAACGAATCCACAATTCCCCTCTAGCCACGGAAATTCAAATTTGAACATCTCCTCTGGGCATCAAAAAAGTTTACATTTTATCTTAGCACTTTGACATACCTTGTATGAGTGTTTTACATACCTTGACTATACCTTGTTCAATAATATTGGGAACGACAGTTTGCACGTGCCAAATATTAAACATTTCATTGGCAATAATCGTATCATATAAATGCAACTATAAACATCAGATTACAGTGTATTCAAATACGAGAGAAACAAAAGATTAAAGTAGAGCGAAAAAATGATTATATTTAAAATCGTGTGTAATTTTACATCTTTGACATGCGATGATGTAGTCTCAATAATAAATGATTTAATTATTTTTAACAATCTATTCGAGGAGAATTTTTGATTCAACATCGATAACTTCGGAAGAAGCATGCGAAAGGATGGAGCAGTGTTTCATTGGAAAAAATATTCTAGAATACCAACGGTGAAGTAGCAAAGAGTACAGCTTCTGATAAAGCAAAACATTGGCGATTAAACTGACTGCGCTTCAATTCCTAAGAGAGGCGATTTTCACTCAAGTGGTGTTTTCAATCAACCGATCGCTAATAGTTAATAGAGGGATCCTCTTACGGAGCTATCGAAGTGTCCCGAGTTCAGCGAATACTGTGTAAATCTAGCATTAATGGGAGATTTGATGTCTGCAACCTGAGACCGCAAACTGTGCGCTAGATTAGCAGTTCACTCGCACGTGAAATCTGATTATAGCAAATGCGAGGCAGATAAGGGCATGTCCAATTCATTGCTCCTCAATTGACTAATTAAGGCCAAACTGTTAACACCGAAACTTTGCGAAGAATCTCTCACTCGGATGATGAATTGACGTTTCCTCTTATATCTGCAGGGCATTTAAATTGGAATTCTTCAAATTACTAAAAATTATAGATCAGGGTATAATGAAACATTAAAAGAAAACAGAAAATATTATGATTTTTTCCCTGTTTTGTTCTTGGCTGTAATAGAATGAATGCTACGATACGGGCACTCATTCTCATCCCTGATTGTCGAATGCTATGAAGAATGTTATTAAAAGTATTATTGTGATGCATGAACTTGATTTTTTCCACTTAGCATTCTGGCTCAGTAAGGAAAGCAAAAGATAACTACCAAGATTCTCACCTTTCACATCGCATCATTTTTCAAACCCTTCTTTAGCTAATGTTGTTAGAGAAATAAAATTTCGGACAGATGACTGTACAGACGGAGTATGTAGCTCATACTGCCACCAATGAATTTACTGAAAATGTTGTGATATCGCTGGATGATCTAGTCGTTGTTGTAGAGATCCTTCAGTTAACGTATAAATACAGTTTCTATCGAAAAATTAGTTTAATCTGGCCTTAGAAATGAAGAAAAAAATCCGGTTTGAGCCTTCATTCAGTACCATAAAACTACGGGGTTGCCATAACGTAAAGGAAATTTTGTAAATAAAATACAGAGTCATTAAAAGAAGAAGAGAGAAGTAATGTAGCGTATGGGGGATCCAACGCATAAATCCGAACCTTTCTTTTTTTCTTTCGTCTGGGATGAGTCCGCTTCATTTCTAAAACACTGTGTAGCATTAAATTACTGCATTGCTGGTAATCACGAAAACGAGAACGTTGAACGGAATAAACGAGAAATCTTCTGGGAAAGGAATTTGAGTTACGGGGATCTCCGTGGGGAGGCTGCGTCGCCGCTGATGAACTCGGCGGCGGACAACATTACCTCATTACTCCCTCGGAGACGTTTTCAGTCAGTCTGTCTACTCCCTCAATCAGAAAGTACTAACCACTCGGATTTTTTTCTTAATCCAACGAATGTCCACTCATACATTTCCACGTTGTCCAACGGTGAAAGGGGAGGAAAGTAAATTAAGGAAAACCGGTACTTATTTTTCGCCAGGAAGATTAACATATAGACGGAATATAGACTTACTTTCACAGAAAAAACCAGTAACAAAATATTTCGGGAATCCATTTCCTATGGCCAAAATTAGGCAGAGCGGTCATCGTGTTAGTGCTCCAACCCCTAAGTCCCGGGTTCTAGTCCCGGATGGTCGGATTTTTCTGGTTAAACAATGGTTGTTTGTGATTATGATTAATGATAGCTATTAAAATGCATGTAATAGTGGCCTTCCTGTTTACATTAAAGAAGTTTTTATTACTTAACTATTATTTTATTCTTATACGACAAAAATTATTACTATGACTAATGAAAAATCTTTAATATTAATACAGATATCATCCATTAGATAGATGATTTCTTCACACGAGTAAAAAACGTCCGCAAATTCCGAGAGAAAATGGAAAAGCGTTACAATGAAATAACACTGGAATGGATAGTTACTTCTGGTCGTTTTTCTGCGGTGCGGTACATCAGGGAATACATTCTACTACAAAAAGTTAGTAGAGTTAGATATGGAAATTTGTGCTTATACAAACCTCATAACATATCTGTTGTGGCTTGCAGGGTCAATTTGTAAATTAAAATAAGAAACACAGCTCAAGGTTTCTGACAAGTATATTACCGATCGAAAATTTTATCGAAAATAATTACTTTTGAACTCTAATGATTAACGATAAAAATTAACAAATCCTACCGGCTTAATGAAAATATGGCAGTGTTTTTTTTCTGCAATATTCTGAGTGATTTGAAAAAGCTCTGATATTTCTTACTCACACCATGGAGTTGTATGTGATGGCGGTCGCTGCAGACAGAGTGGCTAATTGCTAATTTTACTCCCAGCCGATTGCAATTGATATGCGTTTTTTTCATTATATAAGGGAAAGTCAAACATTAAAGCTTCTCACGTCATATCATCCTATTATCCTGGTATACAAAAATGTCAACATTTGCTCGGCGGAATTGAGATGTAATTTCACATTGGAGCGAGTCGATGTGAAGGTTTTAATTGGAATTCAAATCAATATTATCTTCTCGTAAACCTCGTGCGTCGTCATGGAAAGTATTAACGTCATGAAGCGATTCGAGAGGAAAGATCTACTTTGAAGCGTAGGTTCAGCTTTACTGGGGAATCATTTTATCAGTATTCTTCTATCTCCCTACAAGTACGTTTCTTGCGACAGTTTCCCAAACGTGGGACGCGGACCACCAGTGGAACCTACGAGCTTCTTTGATTGGGCAAGAGAAGATTTATGCTGTTTCATTTACTTAATTTAACAATCTATTTTCTACCATTTTACTTCATTGCAAACTAATTCTAGTTAAGTTCCGCTGCCATTCATTGCAAAGAGTACGTGAAATAGTAAATAACATCATTTACAAAACAGATACTTCGAAGGTCCCCTTGGTGGTACTCGACTGTATTATAGGATGGAAAATGCGACTTGAAAAAATAGTTAGGGAAACCCTACCCTTGGAAACCCTGATAACCCAGTTCCTTTTACTCTTTAATAATTAACTAATCCCTTTATTTCATCCCATTACCGAGATTTCATTCGCAAAATTTTGTTGTGACGTCAGGTATTTGGATTGATACGCAAATGCTATGAATAGTTCATTTTCAAAAGATAATTAGAAAGTGTGAAATTACGTTACGATGGTGAAAATGCATAGCAAGGATAGTTGAAGAAAAAGATAGTACAATACAATACAGATAAAATTAAAATAAAAGTTGACAGTGTTACAAGGGGTATTAATTTTCACCAACATAAGTTTACCGCTCTTACGCAGCCTGCAGAAGAACGTAAAGTATCTCATAAAAAGATTCCCTCTACAACTGAATGCCATTATGACATCTCTGGGATAACACTCGGCTTCCGTTTGAGTAAGAACAAAGATACAGACTTTTATTGGGCAAAAGAAGAAAGCAGAGACGATGCCCAGACCAGGAAATAAACCGGGTCCAAATGAACAGATAAGTAAATTAACGCCTGATCGAAATTTACTCTTTCGAGAAAGGAATAAAACTGGGCTTTAAATAAAAGGAGACCCTGGAAATCTTATCTTTTCCTACCAATTCCCCCAGCTCTGCTTATACATAGGAATAAGGGGTTCCCAAACCTTCATATATTCAAGACAATTGGCGGTAAAAAATTTTGCTGCGGCAAAGAGAGGCAATGAGGAGAAAATGAAAGAATTAAACGAAAAAAGAGGATTCTATAATATCCAGATATTGCAATAAAAATTGAAGCAAACATTCTTGAAATAAAAATATATCATATGAATATATGTTATGGGGTAAAGAAGATTTGTAAATTGCCGAAGGAAGTCAGGAAGGAATCATATTTCGCTCTCAAATACCCTAAAGGACGAAACGTAAGTCCCAAATGTATATAACTACTGTTAAATAAACTATTTCAACCTACATCAAAACTAACAAAGTAATACTTTTCAATAAATGTCTGTGCATTTTGAAACAGTATTCCAATCTTCATATAAGTATTAAAACTAAAAGAAAAACACTATTACTTCGGAACGGTACAGTGAATATCAATCCAAAACGATATTCCCAAAATCCGACGTATGCTTTGAACTTGCCGCTTGCTTAGTTCCAACTGACAAATCATATATTTTAATCCGTTAACTATAAGCTAACACAAAGGAACGATTTATATAAATTAATTTGATAAAAAGAAGCTATTTATCGAAGTTCTTTGTTTCCCGCAAAATAACCAATTCAACCGCAATAGATCATGCAACGGTAGTAAATTCCGAACAAATTCACTAGTAGTATCTGCGGAGAAAACAAACGCATCGGGATGCGAGAAAGATTTTCTTAACGTCATCTGGATAAGAACTTTGACACGATAATAAAAACAAAAAGGAAATTAAACGGCTGGAATGAGCGAAAAGGCGGCGCGAACCAGCGACAAAGAACCTCATCCTCCCGGCGAACGCACAAAGGAAAACAAATGAATCTTGATGGAGATATCCACCGCAACACACACACATGAGAGCGAACGACACGTATGCGGAAGGGCGGAAGATAAAAACCGTCGGAGAAACAAAAAGCGGATTGACTGCGACTGCAGCGAGGAGAAACGGGGAAAGAGCTAAAGCGATGGCGAAGGAATAAAAAAAGAAATACATAACAGACGAGGAGAATATTCCGGACGGATAAGCATTCACGCGACACACGATCGCACAAAGAAAGAGAGGAGACTTTTTGAAAGTCTGGGGCGACAAAGGAGCTCAATCAAAAGCCTTCGTCAAAAGGGGCCATTATGCCGAAGCTCTAACATTCCGCGGACGTGGATACGCTTTGTGAGGGAAAGGGAGAAAAAATCGAATGTAGTAATGAATAAAAAATGTGCGGAGCAAAGCGAAGGAAAAAAGCAGTCTCCGGAGTAGAAACATTGTCTTCTTTGCCGAAAAATGCGAAGGAAGGAATGGAGAGAGGTAATTGGGCTGGGGCGAGAGAAACGGATGCAAGGGACAATGCAATGGGAAGATCTCCGGGCAGTGGTTTCCGCGGCATGCATTCCGATGTTTGTCTCAAAGTTGAATACTTTGGATTTTTCCACTCTTAGGAAAGAACTGCTCCAAGTCAAAGATTACCGTCCGGAGAGTTTCTCTTTAATCTTACCCCATCCTCGCCACCAGTACTAGCCCACAATCGTGTGGAATTACTCCATGCAAAAAATATATAAGTACGTAATTAAGCTGTTCATTTCGGTGAGGGAATATTAATGCCTTTCCTTGAAGTGTTTCGTTTCTAGTGCAAACATTGTCTGAGAAGGTAAATAAAATTCACACTGAGCCTTGATGAATTAAACCCTTCAAATACACTGGCTGATGCTAAATAAATAATTGGCTTCCATTGAGGGATCATTAACAATGAATTATATGATTTTGGCCGAAAATTGTGTAGAATGTTCGACCAATATCAATATATCAATCAATATATATACATATATAATAACATAATAGCTTAAAATATCCTAATCTACTTTTAATGGGAACCAATAAATAGGCGATTGGAAAAGACGCCGAATTACTCAAATAGACGCCAATAACAAGCTAATTCAAAGATGTTTTTTTCTGTGAACGATACGAAATGATAAACAGTTAGGTATTTTGAAATAGTTGTGGATGTATCCCCTACCAAACGCCATCAAATCCCATATTCATAACGCTATCATCCCCTATCAAACGCCTCGGCAAGCAGAGTCGGTGTAGATGAATAATTAAATGGGTGAATATCACTATAAATAAGACAAAAATTTGGATAATAACGAGAAAAAAATTGGTGACTATATTTGTGTAAAACCTGTCGCTCAATTCTATAAACCTCATGATGAAAAATTCAATCAATGACGCCAAACAAATGGAGGTGAAAGACCAAGCCATGAGAAATATATGTTGACTGACAAGTGATTTTCCAAAATGGAGTAACGCAAAAATATTTTCGCCCCCATGTATGTTTTCAGCACTAACTCGCATAACATATTTTTGGTAAAAATTGACAGACTGCAATCAGACTTAAAATTATTTCTTCGGGATTCGGGAAGAAAGATAACACACTTCTATGAATACTAAAGAATTTTTAAATCGAAGAAAGGGCGAATGATTGATGAAGAATGAAGAAATAGAAGGGGTGATAAGAAAGGGTGAATGATTGATGAAGAATGAAGAAATAGAAGGGGTGATACAAAAGTAAAATGGGGAGAAATAGAGAAAAATGATGATCAACATTGGTCTCAAAGAGTTCAAAGGTCCTTGGAAGGAAGGATTCTATCCGCAAGCCATTCCTCTATCAACCTCTCTGGCTACACCTCATCTCTCTTCCCTCGTTCCTCAAAGAAATAACTCGGGTGCGCTGTCTACGTAGAGGACTTGTCTAGCGACCAATAAGCCTCTTTTCCACACATTAAACTGTTTCCAGAGGTGACTTGAAAGAGAGACAGTTTTCAGCAAATCTCACGGTTGAGTAAAGAGTGGCGAAAGGAAAGACGGAGTTCTTTTCTTGCTTTGGAAAAGTTTCCTCGGTCGCGTTTTCCTTTTCAACTCCCTCTCCGATTCTTCCCGAGCTCCCTCTACCGCACAAATAACAAAACCGCCTCCCCTCGCTCCAATAACCCCATGACGGGGAAAAGTTCCTGCTTTGTGGAAAAAGAGAAGGCTTAAGAGACTGAGCAAGGAGTTGCCGATTAAAAATATCACGTGGCAGGCTCCGTTACCCGAGTGAAACGATTAAAATGTCGAACTAAAATGCACATAAATGCTTTTAGATAATAAAAAAAGCAGTGCTGAACGTAGGAATAACTGAAATGTTCAGCGAGAGAATTTCAATTTCCATATTTTTCACGAGTAATACGTACTTTCGATAGGTATATTTTGGAGCAAATGTTGTAAATTTAGCACTGACTTACGTTCACTTGTGAATTACTATAACCACCAATCAATGGTGGTTTATATTCTCACAATAGGATTATCCATCAAACGAATACTATAGAAGACAATCGCTTTATTTTTTAAATTTATAATACGCCTTCAAAATGTGCAGTGATTTCAAGATTTAGCCATCTAAAGAAGAAACTTAGCACCGTTTGTCGATGGGAATAAATTTATATGAACTACTCGACCAGTTTAAATGATTTACCATAATCACCCTCTTGCCATCCCCAAGCACCCTTAAGAATGTATCAAGGTGTGTCCCGTATTCATTCCTTTTATTATGGGTAGAGTGTGCGTAATCCATCCTTCGCAAGGCAATGACGATGGATCATTGAAACCGACCGTATAATAACAATTATCTTTTATAAATACAAAAATCTTTTTACGGAGGTAATTAAAGTTTCGACAGATATATGTAGAACATGTCTGATTGACTACCAAATGCTTTAGAAAAAAACGATGTCAATATTTGGCCGAATCAAAAATAAGATAAAAATGCACATCAACACTCCAATGGTTAAGGATAAGAAATATTTTCATGAGCCATAAAATTCTAGAAAACTGATGTGTAGTGGGAAAAGAGTATAGATTGGTATCAGATGTGCCTCTCATGCTCACTGCAGCGCGAACACTATCTCTAATTATGACAGATTCTGTTCCACTGCGCATTTCCCTCATGGATTGCACCCGCTTCCTTCTTCCTCAGCTATTCCTGAAAATCGCACGCTTCCGACACTGTGTCAGGTACGAGATGAGCTCTCACCTCACTCTAAAAATACAATTTTCCCATACGTTCCGGCAGCTCAGCCAAGGAAATTAAAGCAACCAAGTTGGGAAGGGCTTTCCAGATAACTTCAACAGCCTACGTCCGTTCTTTTATCCGCGAGGATTTATTCCCCAGCTAAAAATAAACGGCGTGAAATCTCAATCCAGCGGCCACGAGGGGATTTCCGTAGGCGTTGTCACCGGCAGATAAAGAGCCGATTCACCGCTTTACCATCGCGGACATCACTCAAAATCCTCTGGGGAGAATGGAGATGCACGGCACTTTTTTCCAGTGCCATTTCGCTCACCGCGCCGATTTCCTCTCGAAGCCACAGTGGCCACGTGCACTTTTACCAACATTCGCCCAGCGCAACCGAGTTTCACCGAATGTTTTTATCCGCACTTCAAGTCCACGGCATCCGCTGCAGTCGCTGGATATTACTTTTTTCTCCAATAGGTAAATTTTTCACCCGTACAGAGAATTAAGGACGAATATAAAATGACGCCGTTTCGCTGAAGCACGTCATCAGGTGAGATATTCAAAGGGTGAAATTTTAGCTGCACGGAGAAGAAGGATTTTAAAATTTACATTTAAACTGAACTGGATTCATCAATCATTATCTTATTTATAATATCTGTAATCTGAAAGATAGGATAATGTTGGTGAAATCAAATGTAGAATAATTTGAATAACTAAGCATTGAGCGGAGGCCAGATTCATTTAGTTTACCGGAATTGTGCCCGGATTTCAATCTGCTCTTACGTTATTCTCGGAAAGCAATATCGGTTATTTCAAAGCATTTTACTGGAACGATTTTTTTTCCGGTTAAACAAGAAGAGGTGTTTCTTATAAATGAACTGAGTTAATCGATAAACATTCAATGAAATTATACATGCCATTATTCGTGAAATAAGAGGAATTTCGTCCTAAATGATCATAAGAAAGAAAACATTTCATAAGAGAATCTTTGATTATGACTGGACTTGTACTTGCTATGTCTTGGAATTCTTAAAATGTATTTTTTTTTATTTTTAATTCAAAACTTGTACTAATCCACAAAATAATACACACATTTTTTGGATTAGTACATGTTTTGAATTAAACATTTAAAAAAATATTTAACTATGTCATCCCACCAAGTATCGCTGGATACCATTAATTTTATTTGAATTCTCTTCCTTGCAGTAGTATATCTCCTATGTATCATATAAACAGTAAATAGGTATAAATATAATACGAAACCCTGATCTCTTGACACCGAAGACGATATATAATTGTTAAATGACGCATTAAAATTCCAGTACGATATGACATTGGTTGCGAATAGTTAAGGCCTACTTTAAATGTGAGAACGGCGTTCTACCCCGTTAGTCGAATGAATTTCATAGCCGCTTTATAAGAATGAAGAGCGTAATGCCTGCGGCCTTTTTCGGGAAAGATGAGCTTCAAACTTTTTGCATGCTCAACGCAAAGCGCTCTCCAAAGACTTATCTTTCTTTGATTCTCATACAAAAATCCGCCTTTGTTTGCAAACCTTGTTAAGCTGGAGGGAAGTGTTAGAGAATGAATGGAAAAGGGTGAATAAAAGAACCCTATGGATGAGCTAATAGTATTCCCTCAAAAAAGGAATCTAAACGAGTTATCGCGCTGAGCTGTAATTTCGAGCAAAAGAATCGAGATAAAAGAAAATTATTTAGCTACGGCGTTATGAATGCGAAGCAGGTTATTCTTAAAAGGTGCTGAGTCAAACTGAGCAATGTTATCATCAGTTACGGCTTGATATTATTAAAATAGACATCGACTGAAAGGATATCCTTCTGTTAAAATCTCAAAATCAGACTACGTTTAACTCCAAAAAAGGTGATTTTGCAGATATTCACCTTTAAATGTAACGATTGAAGGATCTTAAAGTAATTTTGCAAATAGGGGAAAATCTACTAAATCCGTTTCAGACATTGCCTTGCGGGATTTATCCATAATGAAAAGAAGAATACAGTGTTATTTCTTTCCATCAGGGAAAAATCTAGTCGAGTAGTTACTAAAAACAACCCTAAGATGAAAAAATAGTATACCAAATTCTGCCATATTGTAATAACACACTGGAAGGTTGATTAGTCAGAAATTTTCCCTACTGAAAATAATAATGCGGCATAAATTTTAAAGAAACAAGGGTTTCCTCCGCCGTGCGGGGGTTTTATTCCTTATTTCTACTAATTTACCCATCACCTTATCTCCACGAAAACATCCAATTATTGGATATTTCCTGAGGATCAACAAGGATGAACACAAATATCCATGCAATAAACAGGAAAGATTCCTTTTGTTGGAAATCTAACTCGAGCTTTTAGCGTTGGAAGGCTAGCGTCCTTTCAAAGGTAATTTTTCAGGTATTTCAGTCTCAAATCTCCGATTCCTTTCAATTTGATCGCAAATCCTCGGGTTTAACATAAAAAATAGTTCTCAGTCCCAAGATTTAGAGGAAGTTAGGGTTCCAATACATTCGCATTTCTTTCGATTCTTCCCTTTCCTTACACGGGCCAATCTGAAGAGCGTGCCCAGAGGGGTACGGAATCCTCCCATGGCTACTCCCTTCCCACTTCTTTCCCTCCCTATCCCGCCGACCTGTTTACTTTGGGACGCTGGACACGCACCCTCCTACGCATGCACCTCACGCATGTAAAGCCACAGACACAGCAGCGGAGAGAAAGTAATTTGAGCCGCCCTAAATTACGAAAGTTTCCCGGAGGGTGGAGTGGGGGCGGCCAAGGAATGGACGATGCGTATGGAAGTAGATTTTGCTTGTGCACGTCCGAGTTCGTTTTCGGACGCGGTGGTGAAAGGGGGAGGGAAGTTTGTTGTGTTTCCTGGCGGGGATGAGTGTTTCGAGGGCATTGCGGCGAATTACCGGCCGAGGGCGGGGGAGCGTTTGAGGACTGATGGAAGGATTTGTGGCCGACCGCGGGGTGACTGAAGCAGATGGTCTGAGGCGGGAAAGGCACGGTCCGCGGGATGTGGAATTCAAAACGTCGCCTCTCCGTGGAATGAATGCTGAGACGGATGAGAATGCGAGAGGAGGGATTTTAATTGGTGAATAGAAACGGACGGCTTCAGACGGCACGCATGCGTTGTCAGACTCCTCTTTCGAACATTTAATATTGAACGTGGAAATTTTTACGCAGTGTGTTCCTATACTGTTAGCTCAATTATATTATGCAGATTCCTAGGATCGAGAGAAATGAAAGCGATTAATGCGGCAGAGTGAGAACGACGATGTATGCCAAGCCGGAAATGGTGGAGATTGGAATGTTGCGCGGAAAAAAAATTTACGCTGGAATACATTAATAATATCTTTCTTCTAGCGAACAATACGCATAAAATATTTTGAACGCAAAGAATACGAAATTGATCTCACTGATTAAAAGCATATCACCGTAAATATAAACTAAAAATGCTCCGAATTAAATACTTTACGAAAAATTCTATTTCCATTATGATATAAGAGACGTGAAAAGCGGTATTGTTTAATTTTATTTAGATTGGGAAAAACCTTTTTAGACTATGAATGACTGTAAGAGATACATGGTGTAAATATCAATCAATTGAGAATATCTACTTCTTTGTTATTACATTATTTTATTTTACGTACTTTAAGGGCGGTTTCTATTAAAATAGTATTACTATTGCTAAAAATAGGATACTTAAGCGTGCAATGCATATATTTTTTATGCATTAAAATAGCTGCGTTGCTATACAGAAATTCGAAGAGTACCATAAAAATCTGCCCACTAAAGTCATACCGTAAACAAACCTAACTTATTGGTGGTCATATGATTTCAAAGTCTGTAACTTTACATAGAGAAACTATAGGGACAAAGGCTATAATAATAAATTTACCAGCGCGTTCGAATTCGGTGAGAGCGGTCCCGCGTTCGATTCCCGAGGGGGCCTACGAGCGAAATACTTATTTTTTCGAATCACTTTTAACAATGCTATTACTAAATTTCTGGCATACTAAAATAAAAAATATTTTTTTTGAATTTTATTATCATACTTTGAAATCCCATTCACCTATATTTCCTATCGTTGCAGTTCTCAAAGGGAACTTTCATTTATTCATGAAATAAAAAATATTTCAGTTTATTCATTATAAACAGCAGTGTTTAAGCTTTCGTTACATCCGCCTCCGATGTTCAAAGAATAGCAAGAGCTTTATTTGAGTACCTTTTTATACTTGAAAAAGATTCTCTTATTTTAGTGCGGCCTTCATTTAAATGCCTTCTCGGAACTTTCCCTGAACTCCGTTTTATTAGAAATATGAGAAACTGCCTCTATTATAAAAATGTACGAAAATAAATGGTGTAACGTAAAGGGGTCATTCAGTAGGTAAGAGGTAAAAGGACTCGACCCGGATTATTTTTCCTTGTGAAATGGCGAGATTCATTGTAATTCCGTAAAACCGATAAGTAAGCTGTGTGTGAGATATGATTCTGCTAGAGTTGAAATTCCAACCGATTCGAGAGGAAATATTTCCTAGAACTTATTCACGTGTCCAGCCGTTTCATCTCTACTTTCACTTTGCTTTCATTATCTATTTTTGGTCTTTCACCTTATGGTAAAAGATTTTATGAAAAATTATTGGGTCTAATCTTTCTCGCAGGATGATATTTTGAGAAGGGAAATTTTTCTTAACTGTTTCATAGCGAAAATAACATCAATTCGCAAAAATAGCTTATACATTTGAAATATTAGGAAGCGAATTTGGGAATTATATATTTATTTATTTAATAATCATTGCAAGTTGGTCGATGGACCAGGTGGCAATGGTCAAGGGGGATAAAATAATAGTGACATCTGCCCGGCATTCGCCCAAAGACGGGAGGAGAACCCCTGCAAAAACCTCCCGTTATTATATTTCTAACTAAACAGATATTTAGCAAACACGGGGGGAACCAGACAAAATTAATGCTGGTAAAACGAATTTCTCTGTAAGAAACAAGACGTACCACAAATCATTAGCCAAAGTCTATTGATGCCAATTTCCAACTATGTTTACAATAAAAATGCAATATTAAACAAGCTTTTTCATTTGTGTATACTACATTTTCCCAATGTTTGTTACTTTTAATAAATTAATATTCTTACAATAGAAATTTTTCCATCTCGCTTTTAAGAAATATAAATTGAGAACTATAAGATGAAATTTAAATTGAAACGCCTTCATACATTGAGCTTATAAATTGTAAATGAGGATATTTAGAGTTATTTCCATAAACATAAGTTATTTTAAAATATTTTAATATAATGAAAACAATTATGAACTTAAATAAATATTTAACTATCTCCATTAATTCTCAGAAAAATAAGAGAAAGATTGGTAATTGAAGTAATTGAGGATACTGCGGTACTAATACTTTTAAACATAAAGACATCCAGCTGGCTTTTCAGGACCGTTTCCCTACATTAAGTATATTCTAAGGCCCTAATATAAATTCTTATTTCCAGCCCATTTTTCAATCTCGATCGGAAAGACGTCATCCTTTTAATATCGCAATCGAAGACGACGAAGCCTCCCATTGATTAAACGTCGGATTACCTTTTCCCCATAACGAATAAAATATAAAAACACAAGACCTTTTCTTGGAAAAAATGAAACTCCATAACAATGCTTTCTTCCCGCATCAAAATCCCTCCCGAGCCGCCCCTTCATCACGTCCTCCTCCCCCTCGACAACTTCCGCTACAAACCCCTTTTCCCGCTCAATCTCTGCCTTGGATACACGGACTCCAAAAAGAAATGTTTCCCTAAGGCGTCGCTTTGGGGAAAGAACGTCCGGAGCACTTACACGGAACTCTTTGCCCGGGCTTTTATACGCGCACACACACACGCGCGGGAGGCAAAAGAAAACTCGTATAACGCAAGGGGTTGGATGAAAGGAAGGGCAGCGAAGAGTAGAAAAGAAGGAGACTGTGAAAAGGGGTGCGGGCCACGTGTGGGGTGGGATTAAGACACCCTAACGCAACAGCGTTCTTTTTCCCCCTCCCTACTTTGCCTGCCTTAACATCGTTCGCACACTTCATGGAATATAACAAGAGGCGCGGGTGTTTATAAGGAGCGGAGCGGTGAAGTTCCGTGAATAACGGGAGGAATTTTCGGTGAATAAATTTTTGTGACCAAGTTAAAGTGAGGGTCTGAAGAGATTGCATACGGGGAGACGGCCCGTGGAGTTGAAAAAGAGGATATAAACACCGTGAGGCTATTCATTCTTGCAATTCACTGGGGATCGAATGGGTAGAAATGAATGCATCGGTAAAATTTTCGTACATGAAACCTTGAAAATGAAGCGTTACATTCTTACGACTTATTAATGTATAGGAGTCACGATGGACTTGCTTTACAATGACAAACTCGGAAAAGAAATGGTTAGCAGGCTAGTCTACCACGGTCCGGTTTGAGTCCCGGCTATTCGGGTCTTCCCTGGTTGATACTTGGTTATACTATGTGCTTATCCATCGCTATTGTTGCTGTTCTTCCTATGATTCTCCAATAAATGGATGTTTGTGAAGGACTTGGGAAATAAATAAAAATTATTTTTGCCTTTAACATCGCGTAAATTGAGTTAAAGTGACTATGTAACATTAGATTCTTTGTGTAAGTTATGAATCTGTCACAACGCAATCAGAACTATAAATTTCTTAAAACTAACATTTCGAAGCTTAATAGAACCATTCCTTAGGATCTTGAATCTTGAAATGGATTCGGTTTATACAAATGACAGCTACGCCCAAGCCACGCTTAAAAAAATGTGTCCGATACAGATTGAATAATAACTGGTTGCGAAGTGGAGACGTGGATAACTTTGCTTTACATCGAGAATTTTTCGCTATCTTTTGTCAGAATCGGAAGATAAAGGAGGAGGAGCGCCAAGCTTAACTCCAAGTGATTACTTTTATCTTCCTTTATCGAAGGGGTTCTGGTTAAAATACGCGTGTGCCTTTTTCAGGCAATCCAGCCTCCCTTTAGCACACACTTCAGCCTCTTCTTAATCCTGAACCCCCCCATCCCGCGCACTATCCCGAACCCTTGGAAATAAAACCAACCTGGAGCAAGCAAAATAGCCGCAGGGTACTTCTCCATCCCCATTTCCCATCATTCAGATTACTTTCTACGCCCTTTTTCTCGGACTACAGATCACTGCCTCCCGCAATTTTGTTTATCGGAAATGTGCAAAAGAGCGCCAATATAGAAGTCTTAGACCTGGTACTATAAGGAATATTTAAAATGGACTATTACTGAATTTCGCATTAGTATGATACTGATTTAAATAAACCGGGGGAAGGCAAATATGAGAGCCGAATAATTTCAAGTCATCTATTGTAGTATTCGCATCGTAATGAACGATACCAATGTTCTTGGAACGCTATTTTGTAACTTACGACGAAAGACGCAACCGCAGTCGTTGAATAAAAATCAATATGGCAAGCTAATCCGTGCCATCATCTCTATTGCGTTATCGCCCCACATACATCCCCATTACAGCACGACGATATCTTGGTTGGTAAACGGCTGCTCCCTCCGATTGCTGCACCGATTTCGTTTTCAAATGTCTCCAAAAACGTTACTTCGACTCATGGAGTGGATATATAAGGCTTTTAGCGTAACTTCGGGGAGAGGAAAAACGGAGAGTGTTAACTGATAAGCGCCGCAAAAAAGAAAGAGCCGTCGCATTAAAGAATTCTTTCGGGAGCATCGGGAGATATCGCAAATCATTTGCACATTTCGTATAATGAACGCATTTGGGTATAAAATGCGAGGTAAGGACTCGAAAATAAACAACACTTCTTTCGAAGAGAAAGCAGGGGCTTTTTGCTTATCGGAGTGTGGGGGAAGGAGCGTTAAAAAGGAAAGATGAAACAGTTGTGCGACTCGTGTCAGCCGCGTAGAATTATCAGAAAAATTTAAGCGAGGAGAAGGAGTGGAATTAACATCCCCAGCCGGCCTCCTCTTAAACAGACACTTCATTCTCCCCCGCCGTGGACCAATCCTCTCCTTGCTCCTCTTTACTCTTTTTAATGAGAACACTTCCTTTTTTCCCAGGACGGAAGGGGGGAGAGGTCTGGCAGAAGTTGCTTGTTCGCATAATGGCTGGGCCGAGGGTTCTATGAGCCGTAGAGGGAAGAGAAGTTAAGGTAAGAAGCTCCGGGAAGGGAGATTTTATATTTCTTGGAAGGGTTTTTCTTGCTTTAAATTCCACTGCAACCCTCATCTCCCTTCTCTCAATAATCTTTGTATTAAGTCGAGGCGACTTTTTCCAAAAGGGAGGGAGTCTTGAGGGTAGAAGGAATCGTTTCGAGGTTGGTGAATGTGCGACCGCAAGAGCCCGCTTTTTACTACTCTTAAGGCCCTATCTTTCCATGATGGGGCATTAAACTGAATTATCTGCCCTCTTTTAAGGGCTTTTCTTTACAAGTAAAGAAATTGATATCAAACATATCCAGATGGCGCGATAGTTCATTACCCGAAGGCCGCGATAAATTCCCTTCCTGATGTTTGAGGGGATTCGTTAGAACGTCTCTTCGGCGAGTGTTTCAGATCAAAATTCTCTTCCTTTTATGTTTCCCTTCTGTGGAAAGGAAAGGCTTTAAAAGGTACGAAAGTTATTTTATACCCTTGAGGGGAAAGGTGAGTTTCGTATCTGCATGACGTTTTCCTAATGGTCGCGTGACGTTTTAAGAAAGTGCAGAGCAGAGGCCTTAAAACTTCTGGCTTTTCAAATCCACTGAGTTCTATTAAAGTTGTTAACTAAACAAGTAAAGACTGTCATAGCACCATTCTTATTCATTTTATGATAATGGAATATCTTAATATTTCAACAAAAATTCCAGGAAATGTAAAATGGGGAAAGGATGCAATACACATACGATGAGTACTAATCTCAGGAATAAGTATGAGTAAAAAAATTGAAGATCTCCTCAAGGAGGATAGAAGTTTATTTCTACTAGCTAAAATTAGGATACCCATATATAAGATTACTTTATCAATTGCGGACATCTCTTTGAGAATAGTATATCAATATATTCTATCTTTATATTCTGGATAGCCAAAGGTTAATGTTGCAGCAGGATATCTCGAGACTTATAACGCTCGAAATCTTCAATCGAAAGCTTTCAAGTTATTTTAACAGCTGACAAAATTCACTAGATAACATGAAACAAAAAGCTTGAAAACTGATAAAGTATTAAACATTATTTATAAGCTAATATTTTATTAATATGACTAAATAAATGCAGGAAAAGAGCAGTCAGACAAATCTCGACGAAAATCAAACAAACTTAAGCTTTAAAAATACTTGGATATGATTACTTGGAACTAAGATTCAGCGGAATTTCTCATTTCCTATTTACTTGCAAGTAATTTAACGAATCTACCATTTTAATGGAATTCTGCTGGAGTAGAACTGGTTAAGAAAACGAGAGCAATCCCTTACCCAATCGAAATTTCAATTTCGTTCCTGATGTTTTGTTATGGAAATATAAAGAAATTCCCCGCCCATAACGCTAGCGAGAAACCCTCCTAGAGTCAACTTCCCTTTTCCTCTCCAGTTTCTCCTATTCCGGAATTAGAATTTCCCGAAACCTTATTCTCACTCCTCATTCACTCCCTTTGGGCCAACTTCACATCTTCTCTCATTGCCTCGTTACTTTTTATTTCTCCCTGGGTTGGCCACAGACGCCCCCGACCGCATTCTGAACACTCCCCCCGGGAAGATCTCCTCTCTTGCATGCAACCACGCATAGCGTTATCTTCTCCGTACGACGAGACCAAATCACGCCTTTTTTTACTCTCTGAAAAATGAAGATCATCGTCTCGCGCCTTAAATTATCCAGGTCTCATTCCGAGAGAGCGTCGACTGGTTTTCTTAAGGGATGGCACTTGTTTAAGATAGCATTTTTGATGCCGAGGACAAACGTGAAAATGCTGTTCTTGATATTCACCTGAGTATTAAGCAATGCAAGACTCATTCGGTTAAGTTCGCGTACTCCACACCGCAATAATAAGCATTTGATTACTGTGGTGCGTAAAGGCAATGTTCGATCGAATTAAGCGTGCACCTTAGAAGAATAATTATTACCACATTAGTTCTTAGCGATTTCCAAAAATCTCTCAATTTTCTTTGGAAATCAGAATGAGTTTATCTGAAACTTATCTTTTTCTTTATGTTTTAAATTACTTCAATCAGTAATACAATTAAATTAGTATGTGACAAAATTTGGTGAGAGAGTAACCGCTTCAAACTGAAGATTATTTTCATAGCGTTCATGGTGTCTAAAATATCACGGATTTGATCCTAAATTCATAGTTATCGTGTTCAAAATTTTATTTTTAAAATTATTAGACTTCGAATGTAGTCTTCTCTTAGATTTACGTAGTTACTGAATTGTCCTCAGCAAACCAATGAATAAGCTCAAAATAGCAACGAAAGAGAACGGAATGTGTAAAATTAGTTGGAAGAAATTAAATAAGAAAATGACGTTATAAATTAAAATCATACATTCTTAAATAGACGATCCAGTGACGAGTACTCTTTTGACAGTGTTATGAATCGAGGTAGTTTCATTAAAAATGCATAATCACATGAACAAAAATAATAAGTTTAAAAGACAGGAATATTTGTGAAAAAAGACCAGCAATAACTTATTAAATATACGTAAATAGGTGTTTAGATATAGCTTCCAATCCGCGAGGGAACGATTTTGATAGAAAACCGAATAATCGAATAGATATTCTACTCCACATTTCTATTTCCACAAACAATTACCTGAGATTCGAAGATACTGCAACAACGCGCGCCGTATTCATGGAAAGAATTCCAATAAAATTTTCATCCACTAAAAATAGGATTTCTTTGGGAAAGACGAAATCGAAGCAGACATTAGCCTCTGAGAATGCGTTTTTATTTCACCCGAAGTTTTCCCCTTTACCTCACACTGAATTACTATTCGGTATCGTCTTCGAGGACCACGGAGGCAAAGCGAATGATGGAAATCGAGAGTTTTGAAAAAAACGTTAAGGGGGAAATAAATGGAAAGTGAAAGATATAAAGAGGAAATGGAATGGCGGAGGGGAGAAGGGCAAGAGATCGCAAAAAGGGGAGAAAAGGCAGAGAGATTCCGTTTTTCCTTTTAAATAAAAGAGGAAGAAGACTCCAGAGCAATAGAATTGGAGTGGCAGGAGAGAACGATTCTCATTAGTTCCCAGTCTGCTGTGATATCCAGACAAAGCCATGCCCCTCTTTTCAGCAAATATTCGCCAAATCGAACAAATACCTTTCATTTTAACCCGTTTCCCATCCTCATCAGTGACCTGGCTTGGCGTTAAGCAGTGATTCTATTTCAGTCATGCACACGGAAATAGAATTCATTAAATAGAAATATTGCCTCGAAAGAAGCTGATATCTATGTGTTGTTATCCTTACAGGGATAACGGATTATTGGTAGAAAAATATTACTGTAGAGTGTCGTCGATAATATTGGTAAATACGTGGATATGAAAAGTTATGAAGATTATTTTAATAGCCATTTTATATTTATTAACTTGGATGGTAAAATAATTGTTAATTGACATTTTAACCCTAAACGAGATCTCAAAAAATACTCAATCTGTCAATAAATAAATCACCGGCTGGATACAGAGGAAGAATGGGTTGAGCCTATTTTATCGAAATATTGCGTTTAAAATATCAACAACTAGATAGACCAACTACTGGTAGATATCTTCCGTAACTATAAAAAAATGAGGAAAAGTACATAAAAATGAAAGAAGCGATTAAATTACTTTGATCCCAATGATTGATACATGTGCCATTAAAAGCCTATTAGACTGACGTACCACGAGAAATTACTTACAATTATTAGTACTAATGATACAAAATGTACCTTAGGAATTTATCAGGATACGTACATGAAATACAATTCCACCGGAATTTTGATGGAGCAATTTCACGACTGAGTTGGATCACGGCAGTGAGGGCTTTTAGCTGAGTTGTGCAAATCCCGCGAATTGACAGATTAATTAATGCAGAACCATGAAACAGCAAGCTAGTACATTTTAGGGCTCAAAATGTTCCTAAATTATAACGGAGAAGGAAATAAAAGAAAATCCATTTATGCAATGACTTCTGCGTTATTTCCAGTTCATTCACTTGTGAATCAATCCTGCTATTTCAATCAATCGAACCTGCTACTTACAGAACTTGACGGCCTTCAAAATGCGACTAATCTGCTACTTCTCTCGATGTTATAGGGTATGGAAAATACACCACACGCTTCCAATATTCGTGAATTATCAATATTTTTTATCTTCACTGAAAAGTTTAATAAATCCTTGCAAATTATAATTGAGTAAACCCAATTTGTTTCAAAAATTTCAAGGAAAAAGTCTCATAAAAGGATGTGTATTCACCAAATTAGGAAAGGAATAAAAGTTCTGGATGTCGACGTTAAACCAAACCTTCCAGCCAATCAAAGAGACACCTCAATGCGCACTCCCTCGTATCTTCATATTAACAGCCATATCCGCCTGTGACACTTCGCCATTAGCCATCTCAAGTCAAAGGTTTAATCCCTTTTTGATAGTTTCCGAAAGGTTTATGCAAAGCCTCTATTCGCCCAAATAGTCCCATCGACGACTCCCACGTCTTCCTTCCCGTCGTTCCTTCTCCGCAAATCTCCTCACATCACCGCGGGAATCCCAATTCCCTATCAACCTTCGGAACTCAACCCTTAAATGCCACAAATTTACCCTTTCCTCTTACTACGTATAGCCCCTAACTCTCTCCCTTACTTTTCTCCAACGGTCAATACCTCTTTAAGAACTCCCTCCTTTCTAAGAATTTCCCTTTACATCATTCCGTTTAACCCTATAAATAGAATGTTTAACTTTTTTCTCATATACGATGGAGAAAAATGTATCATTAACTTGCTCCTGTCTCCGATTTATTCATAGTAATAATGTGAGAGCTATTGAGGTAACTACGTTTCCAAATAATAGCATACAATTCGGTCAATCCACGTTGAATATCAAGTGAAATACTATTCATGGGGTAATTGTATTCTTTTGAGGATTATTCCGCTTTGTGTATTCTGGATTTGAGGGCAAGGGAAAATTACCTCATTCCTCATCTTACCTCATTCCCTCAGCAAAACTAATAATCAAGTGTTATTGGATCCAACATCGAGAAGATGACTTTGTAAACAGACGTCTTTCCGTTGTTTTGTAATCATAATGCAAATCATATAGCCGGATTTCCCAACATTTTACGAAAGCGAACGTACTTCGATTTTCATATATCATAGAACTTTTGCTGTTATTCATGGATTTCACCCCTCTTAGGTATTCATACCTCTTTTTAAGCCCAAATCCACTTTCATGCCTTTACATTTTCCACTAATAGCAATCTTGAACCGAAATTTACTGTCTTTGGAGAAATACATCACAATCGATCTGTTTCCTTTTCCCGTTAAGTGTGATTTCCGGATAAATTATACAGCTTTGTTTTACATTGTGTCGTACGTTATTTACACCAATACCATTTTCAGCTAACAGGCCAAGCATTCATTTTCCACATGACGCTAGAAGTGCTGATACTAAATCAAGCTTTAAAACTTGCCTAGCAATAAAAATATTTCAATTTTTCTTCTGGCCAAACCGTTCTTTATACTCTTTGAGCGGGCACTTCAAATTAATCCCATTGATTTCCCCAATCTCTGACGCAAATCAAAGCCTAACTGACTCGAGTAATACACATGCCCGTTTGATTGCTCTTATTGACACAGATGCTCGTGGAACTTGAGCAAATAGAATAAACTCATAGAAAGATTAATTCAATTTTAACTGCCGCAGTTTTCCCAGTGTTTTCCATTCCCGAGGGGTATAAACGAGCAAGAAAAAGCTAAATTGGTCACATATGCTCGGTAAAAAAAGCCATCGCCTAATCTATTTTTTGCTTCTCCCTAACTTCACTAATTTTTATCCTATCATGCTTCCATTCCCATTCCTTTTTTCTCGTTTCCAGCAAACGTCACCTAGTTCCTAATACACTCATGGCTTCTTGACTTCAAAATACCCTTCATACCGCTTTATTCAGCTTCAAAAGAAACCAGAAAATTGCGTTAATTTCTCTATTTAGTGATTCCCGAGAATAATTTGTTGCTATCAAAGAGCTCTGGATGTGAGATGCATAAATGATGAAAAATTACATTTTTTAATTATAAATCGAATATGATTCGATTTATACTTAAAAAATGTAATTATTTGTAAATGTAAAAACATACGCAATGAATTTGAAGTAATAGGTCAGGTAAAATTATGATATATCGATAACATTAAAGTCGATGAAGATTTTTGAAGAAGAAATTATTATTTGTAAAATACTGTCTTCTCATGGAGTTACATGGTTCAAAAATTAAGCGCAATATAATGAAATATAACTTCATAAAAACACATTAAAAATAGAAAGTCGCGCAATAAAATCTTCGATTACAAAGAAAAACATGAAACTATTTCTATGATTCCCAACGCATGTAAAACCAAGTTAGACAATTTCACAACTAGGTTATACTCGTACTATCGCATACTATACCAGTAGTAACGAGTATTCTCTAACGTTCTTACAATGCAACGATTTCGGATAAGCAGTGTTTCATTCCACCAATGCGCGATGCAATGCGCACGAATTATCTTTAACAACGCCATGGAACCCAGGACCAAAAACCTTATCTTTATTGATGGGCTAATTTTCGCCAAAGCAAAGCTTCGTCATATACGACGATCGGCAATTCTTCCAAAGGAAATAATGTGTATGATTGAGAAGATACCACACTCACAAGATCGTTCTATCTTATTCTTTGTGCAATTACTTGGATGGTAAAATAATTGTTAATTGACATTTTAACCCTCAAGGGGTTTTTTAAACCCTAAACGAGATCTCAAAAAATACTCAATCTGTCAATAAATAAATCACCGGCTGGATACAGAGGAAGAATGGGTTGAGCCTATTTTATCGAANCGCCTTATGTTCTGCGATATTCTTCACCAGATCTATGTTCAACAGATATTACGTAAAAAGTTGTTCCTGAAAGAATTCCTTATTCTACCGCATTCAAGATTCCATTCACTTAAATAATATTCTACAAGTAAACTATTATCAAAATTATCCTTTCTTGTGACTTAAGTTATGAGACGTGAGTATGATTGATGAAAAGGATCATTGATACAGAAGTTTTCACTAAAGAAATGGGAAAAGAGGAAAATATAAAAAAGGAAAGGAAAAACGAAAATGCATAAATAATTATAAAATTAAGATAATAAAAGAAATATTAATTTCGTGGACAGGTTCACTCCTCTTTTTCACAATTCACCAAGGTTCGCATATAATGCATGATCCAGATCTGATGGACTCAAGTTATCCTACAACCTCCGGATAACCATGTGGGTAACGAGTTAGACTTCGGTAAAAGTGGTTTTAGGTTCCATTGCCGGTGGGTTCACGTGCCAAAAGTCCTTAGCTATCGAAGCACTTTTAAGGAATCCCTATTACTACTCTAGAGCTCTAATTTTAAATTTTTCAAATGATTCTCGAGATGTTAGAAAATCGATAGCGGTAAAAATATTTGCTATATATAGAGGTTTATTTCCTTACCACTGTCACAGTCGAGGGGATATATTTTGAAACTAGTTCAAAGCTTCTCTTTGATGTGCACACGAGTGAAAGAAAAATGCTTCAAAAACGCATTGCAAACTTTATTGTAGATACCCTAATAAGTCGTATTGATAACTATAACGATCGGGTTCCCAAAAGATTCAAAACAGCCTTGGACTCCTTCAGGCAATCGTCAATACCGCTTAGGCAATCAATGTTTGCTCTCGTTTTTCCTTTCTTCGTCGCCGCCATTTCTTTCCCCTTGATTCCTCCAATTTTTATCTCTCCTTACACCTGTCTTTAACCACATCTCCTGTCTCCGCAAACCTTCATCACATCCCTCCCCCATCCTTTTCCTCCCAACGCGTTTCTCCTTTGGTTTCGTTGTTACACAGAGATACCTGCTCCTTTGGCATGTCCTCAGCGACGTTCAAATTATCCGTTAGAAGGCTTGTTTTAATTAACCTTAGGCGGTTGTTGGCTGAGAAAGGCAAGGAATTTTAGACGGTCTTTTAGTTCAAACGCCGTACGAAAGTGGACCTAAGAGGGGAGAAAAGGGCGGGGAAAAGTTTCCAAACGAGGAACTTGCTTCCTACTATGCGTGCGTCCAAGGATGTCGTCGGATATTTGGTAAGAAAAGGCTGAAGAAGAAGATGTGGAACTGCTTCGATGGGCGTTGGCTAAGATTCCTAGCAAAAGCGATACTTACGACAGACATTCGAAGAATGCCCAAGAAAAGGTAGATACTATGCCTTTGACGGGCCATATTCCATGAAAAGGCATTCAAACCGTGTATATGGTGGAATTCTTCAGAAAATGTGAAAACATGTTGCCCGAGAAATCTTACAGAAGAGAATCTTATCCATACTTCGTCTTAGATCTTCGAGAGTTTTAGGTATGCCTGCGACACCAAGGTGCATGACTTACCTAAAACCTTAAGATTCTTCGCAAGGTAGGAAAAATTAAATATTGGAAATTAAAAATTACAGCAGCATATCTACAATAGGAAGGTTCTGCCATACAATTTGAGAAATGCATCGATTCATGTAATTAGGAGTATTCTTTGTATAAAGAAATAATAGGTAGTATATCATAGCTAAGTGAAATAGTTTACGCTGTATTCCTTTGAGAGGTTTTTGTAAAAAATTCAAGATGTCTAAAAAATGTCAACATATCTTGCTAAATCGTGGTTTATGACGGTGTAAATCAGGAAATTCTTTAGAAAATGTTAAATGAAGAAGGTTGAAGATCCTTACGGAAATGAATATTTACCTTAATTCTAAGCCTTGGAAAGTTTGAAGCACACCATCAACGCTAAGGCATACATTTTACCTAAAATTAGCTAATTCTTCTTAAGGTGGGGAAAATGAAACACTTGGAAAAAATAACTACAATTGCAACTGTACGACGGGAAAGTTCTGTATACAAACTGACAAATTCACAGATGCAAAAAAACATAATTTTTTCAAATCACCAAAAGTAACCATTTCCTTAAAGCAAAGTAACACAGCGTTATTAGAGTTAAAGAAAATTTCAAACCTTCAAAAAAGAAAATAATTATATTAAATCTTAAAATTCTTGCGGAAATCGCGGATACAGTAACCTAGACGATGTTTACGTTTGTAAACAGAATCATTAGGACTTTCAGTCAAAGCAAACGCTTCTATATAATAAAAAATTACATTATAAAACCAAAGAGAGGCAATATACGTCCCAGTAACCCCGACGGAACACGCCGCGTAAGATGTTGACAAAGGCAATTCATTCTTTCTAGTTCAGCGAAACCAAATTCAATCACCGAGGATCTCGAACACTTTTGAGACCGGCTCCAATTTTACCTTCCCAGCGTTCCTCGCAACAAAACCGTATTAATTCAGCGGCGCTCAAAGAGAAAGAGAAGACCGCTTGCTCGACGAGCCATTTCGTAGAAAACGTTCTTTTCTTGTTTCCGCAAAGAAGAAAGAGTAGCTTCGACTCCATTCGTCTGGCGGCGCCACTAGTAGCGTTGTCTCCTATTGTGTCATTTATGTGGCGACAATAAGGATGGGATGGGGGCGGAGTGGAAGGAAGGGTTAAACTATTCCTTACTTTCCCGCGTCCTTTTTTATTCGAGGGAAGAAATGTGAGATGAGCAGGGGCGGGCGAGAGAACTTAGGTAAGGGGGACTTCCTGGTGGGAATCACTGGTGATTTCTAGAACAATGAGTACGGCAGAGCAGAAGAACAGAAGACATTTGACGAGAACATCAGGAGGGTTGGTTTCCCCGCCCATTGCTCTTCTCCTCTCCCCTCCTACCTCACTTGGTGCTAATTAACAGGTCAATTATTCAGTACAAAAGAGAGATTCATTAACCCAAGAAGTGCATGCCTCCAGCACTCCTTTCCTGCTCCTCGACTATCTCTTCAGTGCTCGTTATTTTTTCACTCGCGTCGCTTCCTTTCTGAAGCCATGCGCGCATTTTCACGCATAAGTGCATGCGTAATCGTTTCGTAGTAATGTCGCCCTTTCAAGTCTTGATAAAGAAATATCGTACGAGATGACTTCGGCATAATTATCTCAGGTGCAATGGAATGATCGAGTGCATTCTCTCAAGAGACGATGACGAACTTCAAGAGTAATTTGGAACTCCCACCGTTCGGGATATCCGGCGCTGCAGTGTGTAAAAATGTACTTCCGATCTGTTCATTTCTACCTGGTAAAGTACTCATATTACAGTGCTGATGAGAAAGTAAGATAAGGTTCCTAGGGAAAGGATTGAATAGGCCTCAAAGTGAAAATGGAGCAACTAACATTTCCCACAAATAAAATTCATTTTATTTCTATTTAGAACGTTGACATGTCTCTGCACGTTGAGACTGAGGTAATAATAGATTAAAAGTACTAATTTCTGATTTTAACGTTAGATTAATTAAATTTTCAATATTTCGTTTTTGACAATAAATGTAATCCGTAAAGACTGCGGCTTAAGATCAAGAAAGCAATCATGGCAGACGTTGTTACAGGGAATGCTTTTTCGTCAGATTTTAAAAGATCGACTCCCTAATTTTCTTTTGAATTTGAAAGGTGTGTTTAATATTGCTCTTCTCTGGACTACAACCTAGTCGTGGTGGAAGGGTTTGTGTGTTACTATGACCTAGAGAGCTTAATTGATTGATGTCGAATTTCGCATTACACTATTATTTTCCTTCCTTGTTAAGGAATTCGACGCTTTAGGATATCTCCAATATATTTTGACCGGTGATTCCTAAGAGACATTTCCTGTTATGCGGGTGCAGTTAAGAAAATAATTTATATCGTGAAGTTATACCCGTTTCATTCTCACTAAGCCTTTCTAACGTAGATAATATTCCTTTTTTTATTTATTCTTATGAAAAAGAAAGAAAAATGAATTGGTTACACTGAAAAGGGGAACAAGAGATCCATTTTATTGGACAACATTCCTTAACTATTAAACGAAAAGTTTAGTAAACCCAGGAAGTAACACGCGAGAAAGAACGGACACACTGCTGAAATGAACAGAGTAAACGCGACACTTTGAACGTATCTTCGAGTGCTGTAACGTAGACATTGCGCGTGATTTGATTCGATGGCAACAACGAATGAGCCACGGCACTGGAGCAACTCCGACGAGAGATTACAGATAAATGAACCTCGCGCTAGTGCCAATCCTATTAGACGAGAAGATCTAACAGGAAGTGCTCGATGCGGACCTACGGTCATCTGGGTGCAAAATAATGTCGGAAGGCTGCGAGCAGAAACAGACGTGGCTCTAGCAAAAGGCACGGAGGGGAAAAGGTTAGCGAAAGGGACTTGGCTTATCGTAAATGCACAGGCGCGCGTCCGGGAATTGGCTAGCAACGTTGTTTTCCGCCGAGAATGAACTGATAGAACGAGACGTGCGAGTATGAGTCCACTGTTTCTGTTGCGCTCTCTTCATACCAGGGAATTAAAGCAGAGTTGTAGAGAAGATGCGCGCAAAGTTAGATAAAGATATGTTTGCATTCATTACGATCAATGCAAAATAGTTGAATAGAATTTCGTCCTTGAATGCATACTAAACGAAAATATTCTAATAGTTTTGTAGCAGAGACTCAATTGAAAAAAGTCGTTATACAAGGAAATGCATTTATACTGCGCTTTAGCTATCCTTCCCGACCAAGTTAAACCTGTGATTAAGCATTTATGCGTTGCTTAAACATCGAAATTATCGTTGTAATTAAATCGCCATCATCAGTGCTAAGCTTGGATGAGCCCATTATGCTCAATAATTTCACGAGTAATTCGCAGTGGTGGTACATTATGTAATGTAATATTGTTAGTTGCATTGATTTTTCGAATTTATGAATACTAATTTACGAATATTTGCATCTACAACTGATACGTGAAAAGAACGAAAAATAATTAAACAAATTCAAAACGAAGGATAATTAGTATCTGCTGACTATTAATTATTAATGTATACACAATAAAATTGCACTTTTTACGGATATATATTACCGCAATGGGCTCAAGATATACTTTGGATAACCTGGAGAAATTTTCAAGACTTAAAAATGTAATTAACTATTTCTTACTATTGTTCGAAAAAAAATGAAACAATTAATTGCATAAGCTAAGTTTACCGTAAATACACTTAGGAGTGAGAACAATGTGTGACTGCAAAGATTTTCGAGAAACTATTTAATCTCTTCATTAAAATAGTATCTATTTAAAATGATAATAATCATAAGTATTTATTTAGGCGAGTTTGAGGCTAAATACGTCTTCTTGAAGATAATCATGATAAAATGAATTCATATTTAACACAGCGTGCATATTTCGGTGCATAAGATAATCCAAATGATAGCAAAGATAGCAAACCTGCGTTGGGGAGTGAAAATCCGGAATAGCCATGGAGTGGAATACGAGTCATCATCTGTTTCTGCCTCAGAGAGGCATACAGTTTACGGAGAGAGGAAAACAAAGATTTAGACAGGAGAATAGAAGGGAATTCCAGATAGGAGAGAAGGGGTTGATAAAATATAGGGCAGGAGAGGAGTTATTTAGATAAGGATGGTAGGGTTCGGGAAGAAGGGTCCGCGGGGGGGGGGGGAAGATGCAATGGGAAGGAGGAAGGGTGTTATGGTAGAGGGGTTTAAGGGGAACGGAGGGGGTGTAGGTGTGTCTGCATGATGAGGACGGCTTTAATAGGCAGTCGGAGGAAGGATTGGCTGTGGGGTGGCCCTGTCTTCTGCACAGGCGGCGTGGAATAATGGTCGGGAGGATGTCAAGCGGAAAGGTAGATGGGGGAAAGGAGATAAAAAGAATGGAAAGGAGAGCGAAGGAGATTGGGCGACGTGGAGCGACAGAGGGACTGATAGGAGAATCCCAGAGCATTCCCGCAAACGACGAAACGAATTTCGGTTCGGCGAAACGAAACGGATCGTGTACATTAATTAAAATTTAGTGGTTGGCTAAAGGCATTAACGCCTGCATTTTCGAGAGGCAATTCCGCCGAAACTTTTCTCGAATGAAATTACGACCATCGGATAACAATGATGTTGAAAACGATAAAGCAGTACAAGGGTAAGTAATAGAATCTAATGCTTTTTCTTTTTCAAACTATTCGAAAAAATGTCGGTAAAACCTAAAAATTATTCAGGCGAACTTCTTGTATGAAGAGTAAAGGACGACTCTTCAATAACTTATGACTTCGTAGGAAAATTTATATTTAAAAAATGCTCATATAATTCATTAACCTTCGACGTCTATTACTTATGGATTGGTATTAATGAAAATAACGATGAAATATTGAAATCATGCATATGCTCCGGCGAACTTATGGTAATTTTAACCTTTGAAACGACACATTTCGGCTCCAAACGAAGGATTAGACGGCCATGTATAGATCTTAAGCCAGAATCATTCCATTTTTGATAACCTGTATTAATTCATCTCAGAAGCATAGAATTTAAGCAAAGTAAGAGAAGTAAAATAAAAATCGAACCATAAGCCTCCGTATGAATCTAAACGTTTACGTGATACGCTGCTCGCCTGTCGAATCCTACACGGCACATGGTAGATCGAAATCTTTGTACTAAACGCCATTTTTTATCCCGAAAGAAAGCTGGAAAACGCACAACTTAAAGTGTGTAGAGAGGATTCCATACGCGACCCTGCATTCCCTATGATTGCATCATTGCAATCCCCTCTGCTTCTTCATCGGACGTCTTTTCCCTTGTGCCTCAAACATCGGAGGAGATGGATGACAAGGCATAAAACGAAGATACTGTTAAATTCGCCAAAAATTAATTTCCTCGCTACAATTGTGCATCTTCGCGCTTCCTGCTGACGTCATCGCGGCCGGCTGACCGCATCTGCAGGGGCAGACACGTCCCCGGAGACCCTTAATGACGCACGCCGCGTCCTCTCCAGCGCTCACGACCTTTGGCTGGGCAGTGAGCGGCGTTCGGTGACGCCAATGTGACGCTACGCTACCCCTTAGTTATCGCAGATCAAAGGTAAGTTCTTACGCACATGGGGAAAAGTCTTGTGGAAGAGAGCATTTGGGCGGCGGGAGTGGATATCCGAAAAGGGAGGCCGCCTCCCGAGGTAATGAGATTGTTATCGCGGTCGCGTTGGTATGACACCGACTCCAATTTCGGCGAGGAAGGAAATAGGTACGGAATCCGTGGCTTGGGCATGCATTTCTCGACTACTTCCATTATGAGCATCGGAATGGGTCGAGAGGTAGTTTCCGAGACGATTTTAAAATAATGCGGAGGTATGAAGGAGAGGTTTACGCTCGAAGAAAAAAAGAAAGTCATTCTCGGGGTATAATGCCCGAGATTGCTATTTCCAGTGAGGTTGATCTCAAATATGAATATAGTAATGTCAACGTTCATGTCGTTGCATGAGAGCGAGGACGAAAACAGGCGGTGCGTTTTCAGATGGGAAAGTAGTGTTTCTTCGCTTTCACACTGTTATCAGGTTCGCTTTCACACTGTTATAAGGGTTCAATATTTGACCACATGACATCAAAATTCATCGCTATTTGAGTCAACGCAGAAATCAAAAGAAATATACGAAGATTTCTATGCTGTATCAATTCGAAGATTACTTTGCTGAAGATCTAGCACAATTCTTGCATACATACACGTAAATCGTATTAATTCAAGCCTTTGCAAGCACATTCTCCTCTAACTTTACATTTTCGCTCTAATTTGGTGATTATGTCTGATGATTGTATACATAAATCCTTTTTACCTCATTTATTCACTTTTCCTCTACATTTTTTTAAATGTTTACACTCAACTTTCACTTCAGACACGTTCACACATCAATTCCGAAATTTCCTTTCATTCTAAGACCCTCTTCCGATTCAAAATCTCATCAGCTGCATTCGATCGCATGTTTATCGTTCTCCCTCTCCGATTTTATCCATTCAATTTGCCAACCTAGAACAGCATTCAAGCTCGCCTTTCACACTGGTCTCAGTAACATTCCACAAACGTTCATTACGCAGTCTTTTAGGACTCACTCTCTCCTGTTTTTTTATATATGCACTTGTCGCATCATCCATCCCAACTGCATTCAATTTGCCCATATTCTTCAGCTTACTCCCCGAATTTCGCTAGCAACAAGCGAAAGTGACCGCAAGCACTATTCTCTATAATGTAATTTTCGTTTCTTTAGACTACTACTCAAGTTTAATCACGGTTCTATTCTACCTCTCTATCCCGTAGTATATTCTTCCATTCTTTGGAAAAAGCCTAAAGCAAGTAATAATTCACCACTTCAATACTCATTCCTCTTATACTCAAGTTAATATCATTTGAATCGTTCAGAATTCTGACCGTGTACCCATGGACCATAGTTAAAGGCGTAAATCATTCCCATAGTACTTACCAAATGCCGTTTTCAGCGTGCTTAAAATATCACTACTTCCGACGTGAATATCGGGTATTTCTTAAATTCCTAAAACGCAGTTACGGAATATGTGTACTGAGGCAGTGATGACGGAAGGAACGACGCAATAGTCGAGAATTTTCGAGAAACTGAGAGCGTTTAGGGAATCAATCTCTTCACCAGGCTTTCCCTTCCTTCCGTCCATTAGCTTTCCATATCGGAACTTTCCGCCGACCGCCATTGAACTTGCTCACTCCGGAAAATCGTTAGAAAGAACTCCACTTCTCCACACTCACGCATCTGCTTGAGACGTGAGATTCGATAAAAATAAGAACATCTCGGTAAACACTTCTACGCCCCGCAGGAAAGAGGAACTTGCCTCATTTAACTTTTCCTCGCTCTCTACTCCGCTCGCAAGGGTGCCTAACTGGTTTCATTTGTCCTCCCCAGAAACTTTTCACTCATACGAGCACCGATATACCTCTCCAAGAAATCCTTCAAAAGCCATCTCTGTATATCACGAATTACCATGAAATGCTCCGTCCTACCTCGTTCGGGCCCTTGGAAAAAAATGCCTCCCTAAAAAATCCATAAAAAATGGGGCGGTAAGCGGATGCTCGAGATTATAGGGGAAAATACTTAAATGAGGCATAAACGGAATTTCAGTGACAGCTTGCCCGAAATCTTAATGAAAACTTCAATAGAAACTGTATTCGATACGAAATAAGGAAGTTTACTGGAGAATGTTCCACTTGAAAAAAAAAATATTTTGCGCTGAAAGTTTTGAAAATTCTGATTTCTTCCAAGGATTTTCTAGCTTTAATTTTTATTGAAATCTTTTAAAAGTTCAATCTTCTCTATGCACGACAGAGAGGAGGAGTTGAATATTAGAGGATATCCTGTATCTCTGAAAATGCAGCTTTTTGAAATGCAATTTCAGCTAATCAGTTAATGCAAGTCTTGCATGCCTAACTGAATTCACCTTTAAACCCTTTTGATGTTAGAAATCACGCCACAATAGAAAATCTTTACATATCTTTTCGGAACGGAATTATTGAAAAAATTCTCAATTCTTTACTGCTCTTGAGATAGATACTAATATGATTGCATATTCATACTGGAAATTTCCTTTTTATCGCATATATAGGGGAGGTGAATATGGGGATACTTTTTTATTACGTGCCATATGCTAAAGCGCCCCATCATACGTGAGCTTTTCACCGAATTATTGACTAGTTCGACAATTACGGCTAATTTTGGTCGAAGGAAAAATTACAAAGAGATTGTTTTAGTTCAGCAATATGTCGCGTTTAAAATTCACATTATTACAAATTTTCGGATATGTTATACAAAAAGTTTTTGTCAGAAGTTTAAAATTATATTTTGTACATAAAGTCTTTAGTCGTCAAGTTAATAAAATAAAATTTCAAAGTTATTTTTGGCATTTATATGCTATGCTGACTGATCAAATGATATCCCATTCAGTTTCTCTGCCGCTACTGATTATTAATTTTCCAAAAGCCTGACTATGAGCAAATATCGAAGAAAATGAGATGCGTGGTTTCGAACTGGAATTTTAACGTACTTATTTCTGGATAAGCGTAGCTGGTGGTGGTAGAAATTTAAAGTTTGCTGACACAGAAGGCACGCCAAAATTAATCATCGTTAGGCAGGAAAATAATTTAACAATTTTCCTCGGTGTAAACCAGCTATCACACGGCGATTCTTTAATATGCATCCTGGTCTAGTAACAAATGGAACAAGCCTCAACAAATGAGTTGACTTCGTAAGTGAGGGTGGAGTGAGACCAGGCCAAGCATCGCAGAATATTTTTATAGAAGGGGAAGCGGAAAGAAGGTATGGTATGGGTAAGACGTGGTACGAGCTGTTTGACTCCCCTTAATAGAATTTCGGACGCTCTGTCACCGCTGCCAGAGAGGACATGTTTATTCATTCACTGTGTTCAAACTGTGAGAAGGGCGAAGTGGATGAACCAAGATGGCGCAGGCGGAAAGAAAGAAAGGTGGGACGAGGGCCAGCATGAGGAAAAACACAGAATAGTTCATGAAAGAGTAACCTAGGAGATGAGAAAAAAATAAACCAACGCAAACACAGGTGGAGATGATGTTCCACATGCAGCGGAAATTCAACAGCAAAAGAGAAAATATGTGGGCTTAATTAATACAGCCTTTTAATAATATTTATGCGATGCATATTGAACAAGATATACTGATAATTTGAATAATAAATAAAATACTACGGGGATGTTTATAGTTCAAATGATTGATAGCACGTTCCTACTAATCAATAAACCGAAGTTTGAGCAAAATATGATACATCTTTCGTACGACGGTAATATCATCGTAATTTAGATACAAGCGAAAATGCAACTGAGGTGGCAACATGGTATCTTGGTTAATTATGCATGAAAGAACGCCTAGACCGATATTATCAAAATCTATCAACTTTTTCGTTTTCAGTAAGTATATGATATAGTTTAGGAACTTAAAACAGCACAATAATAGCGGATCATCTTATAGTCAAATGTTTATTTTCATTCTTTCGGTAGTATAGATGATATTAGATATGGTGATGTAAAAGTATCGAAAATCGAGTTAAGAAGAAACAAAGGATAAATTCAGATTTAATGTATATCAAATCCGTAGTATTGATTAATTAGATAAACTATATCTGATTGGCATTACTAAAACCACGGACTGGTTTTCCATGAATATAAATGTTTACGAAATCATCATTACTCTCTAACGTAATGCGCGTTCTTCTACCTTGCTTTACCTAACCGAAGACTCGAGACTCGTGTGCATCAAAAACGCCTCCTCTAAGAAGGTAACTAGGTCTACGTGCAATTACTGTGTACAGCCCTCAATACCGGGGAACATTGCAAGCAAACTGTAGTAAGAGGTAGAACAGCTAAAGGGCGAAGGGAGTGGGCGCCGTGGGGTTCATCTTCGTCGGCGGAAGGGGTCCGCTGGCACGTTAATGGAACCTGAGGACGTCCCTCGTGTCTCCAGGGACATGTAGTCGTTTCTCGTCATCGAGTGCTGCTGTAATAGGGGGGATCTGCGGAAGGGAAGAAACTCTAGCGCCCAGAGACGCCATTACCCACTCGCGGATCAGAGCGACGCTTTCGGCTGTGTTATTCTTACCGGAAGTGAAGAGCGCACATGTGCGATCCGCCGATAGAGGCGCTGCTTCCGAAATGGAGGATTATGGTAATCCTCCCATTTTACGCGCGCGATGCTAGGATTTCGCGATGCACCGTGCAGATATTCTCTCGCGACCATTTTTTTGCAACGGGGAACTAAAAAAAGGAGAAAATAAACGGCTCACGAGATAAAATATGAGAGCGTCGCTATTGTTGCGGAAGGCGCGCTCGTGTTTCGAGCATAAATCACTGTATGCGTCGCAGCGGAAGCGGCTCTTAAATACCCGCGGTGCCGAATAGGTGCGATTAAAGTTTCCAACGTGTGAGAAACAAGAGTACTGCTCACTAGGAATTAGCTGCTTTTCTGGAGGAGGGTATATTTGTGTGTACTGATTAGTGAACGATATGACACATGAAAGGACGCGCTGAATTCTATTGAGGAAGATAAGTGACAAAATGTATTGCGGCGGCAAAAAAGAGTTGATTTATAAACCTAATTCTTCTTCACGATTCGCTACTAATTCGTCCCAAAATTTTCGGATAATAAAAAATCTCCATAATTGTGGCTTTGTTACTAATGTGGAGTTCTCGTAGTGAAACACCTTTCTAAGCGATAGGAAAAAGCTTTACTTTAGCTATTTAGAATTTCGAGATATTATAAACAGTAATTATTCATACTCATAAAACACGATTTCTAGGTTGATAAGATTTCGAAGAAGGAGAAGAAGGGAAATTTTCCCCTTTCTATAATGACACCATAAAAAATTCAGTAAATCCATTTCACAACTCTGATTTTCGTAGATTTTTATTTTAGTGAATGGTTTCACTAATGTGCAAACATCTTTAGATATTTCAAAACGTTTAATTAAAATAATTCGAGGAAACCAACCTCTCTCCTTCCCAGAGTGATTCAATGAAACAAAGTGCATGATGTTCCGCATAAGAGAAAATATTTGATCAAATTAAAACCGGTGGATGTGTGTCTGTGGACAAAGTCGAATTCAATTAAGTAATTAATAGAAGTGTTCCATGGATCCACGTAAAATCGCGTTGATTTCATTATTATGAACCCTTTAAGCACTCAATGGAAATGAATTGTAAGTTAAATAAGTTTCAGTGATAAGCAAACAATGTTTGCCGATTTTCGTATTTTAGCGCTATGCTAAGGCAATTGGAACGTACTATTCAGGCAACAAAAGTATTTTGGTAAAATTCTGAAGCAATATAACCGACGCCAGGAGAATACAATATTAAAATAGGGATCAAGAGTATAAAACAATAACGCGATCCAAGGAATGCGACTGATAACTTTTTAGCATTTTTTCCGAAATTCAGTTCATAGATTTCGGCGTACAAAATGTTGGGAATAGGAACCTTGTTTTTTTAGCCTAAGAACATGTAGATCGCAAAATACTAACTTTCACATTCCAACGGCCTCGGTGGAGGAATTTAAGAATTAAAAGTTGGGACGGAATCTTGTTATTTCCCTCGGATCGATCCAACCCACAGCGTTTTTCTCCTTCTTAAACCTTTCTTTTCCTCTCTCCACACAACGTGAGCCTATATTTACACACCGTCTTCCATCCTCCCCTTGGGCAGGCCGTCCCCGGAGCGGCGCCTCGATGCAGATTGGCCAAGGGGATGGCAAGAGGACAAAGAGAGCGATTTGGGTGGGGAATTGGGTTGAAGTGGCGTAATTGACCGAGAGGTTGAGTGGGAGAGAGCTCGCCCTCTCACCTCTGTAAACAAAGCCACGAACCATACCCGCATCTTCCTCCGTCAATATATGGAATAAGGAGACAGAGCGGCATCTCCACTCTGAGGAAATCACTTTACTGACGCTGAAAGGTGGGCAATTTCTGAACTGGAATTTTCCTTGTGGTTTTTCCCATCTTCGGTTTGCCTACAGTTTAGCTACGTAAAGGTAATACTAATATTATAAGCATGACAAGAACGTCATCACTGTCACCATTAAGAACGGCACAGCTATGTTCTATCCTAATCAATTTTCTACTCTTTTAAATAATTCAAAAACAAGTTTAAAGAGATACTCAAGTCTGTACTACACGATCGATAGAAGTATCTCTTACAACTCATGTTTTTATAACAAGAAGTACTACCGCGTGAAGGTCAAAATGGCCCAATAAATTTCCAGATAATTCATGAATTCATTGATTTTATGATACACTTAAGAGAATGAATCGCCATGAAATATGATGTATAGAAGCTAAATATCAATCCTTATGCAGTTTTACTTCATTATTACCAAAATACTGAAAGCAATAATTAAAAAATGAATGACGTTGTTTCAGAATTTTTAGAGATTTCTGTAGAGTTCTAAAGGGAAGAAATGGGTAAGAATATCTCCATATCTGTGTTATATTAGTTTTCAGCAAATGTTAACTAACTCCCTAGATAATGAAAACAATTAACCCTTACAATAAATACTACACCGAAATTTCAACGAAATTCGTTTATTTCCACAGTTTTCGTTTTCATTAATGAGGAAAGTTTCTTCATGCACCAGATGACTACCACAGTCTGGTAAATAAAGAAAAGAGTGAGTTTCTTTCGAGCTAAAGAATCACTTCCTCCTTTACCAAACTGGAGATTGCTATCAATCGCCGTGGGTCGACAAATGGGCGAGATAAATATAGTTCGCGGAATGTTGAATGTACTCGTAGTTCCATTTTAAACGATCCTATGAAGTTCTTCAATATGTTGACCGCTTTCAAAAATTCTAAGCAGTGATTTTCTAAACGACCATAAAGAGAAAACGTGAGAGCACAATACATTGTTAAAGCAAAGGGTTATTATTAATTAAGAGGTTGTTGCACCTTGGCAAGACAAAAGAAGTAGGGATAACAGAATCAAGATAGCGAAAGGAAATTAAGCGTTTATGAGACGAAAAGGATATACGAATACATGTGAAGATGATTGATGAGACAACTGTCTGGAGCTTTCAAGTATATGAATGTAAAGCACAGGCTTCAAAAAATAGGAGATCAAAAGAATAGGAGCTTTTGAGTAATAGGTGTGGCGTCGATTAGGGAGCGTGTTTGATAGATTGGTAGGTTAACGAGAAAAATACAAACGAGGAAGGATTAAATAGGGGTTGAAAGGATGCTCGCTGAAAAGAATGAGAAGGGAATACGAGTAGAGAGTAACCTGAAATAAAAGAGAAAATTGCGAAGGAGAGAGTCAGAGAATTTACTGAAAGTTGTTTCTAATGAAACTAATAGAACCTCGTCCGTTTTATTAGAAAACACTCCTTTCTTTGAAAAATAGATCCTATAATACTAATCATCTGCAACATTTGCCATTTTATAAGAAGAAAGTTGCATGAACTGAAGTTTCAAAGTATATGACATTCAAGACAAGAAATCATTTGATAATGATATAAAGAAATGGAAATTTCCTATCGATTATACTACTTTAATAAAAAGAATAACCGGAATGCATAAAAACCATTCAGTAACACAGATTCCAGGAAATTATTTAATTCGGTCCTCAAAGTTGTCCTTATGTGACCGAATACATTATCAATAATAAAGAATGAGCGAGAATATCCAACCCCTTAGCAAACACGTGAAACTGCGGTTTAAAATATTCAATACTGGACTTCGGTGAAAGAGATCGCGCTTCATCAAGAAAATTTAATTTTCCGTTTGTACTAATTATAATGGTTAAATAAGGGATAAATGAGGCTGGTTAATAAACACGAATGGAATTAAAATACGCGGCCGAATATGAATGAATAAAATTAAACTTAGAGGACAACAATGTTGGTGCTGAAGCTCAATTCTGAATGAAAGTTATGGAACAAAGCTTTTCGACCAATTTCTACACGAAAGTCCCTCAAAAGTGTCGAGTAAACAGATAGGAGTAGAGAGGAACGGATTAGAGGGGTCTGACAGGGGAGAGAGAGAGAATTGAACGAGAAGTGGGAATGAAGGAGAGGAGAGGAAGGGACACTAGGCCTCATCAGTCATCTCTTGAGTATCAAGTGGGTAAAATAACAAAGATCGGAAGGTCAGTCACAGTGTCGGGTCAAGTGTCACGATGATCCTCGGTGGGCATCAATTATACATTCGTTCCGAGCAGCTCAATTCCAAATTGTAATTTTTTAAGGATTTGGAAAAGGGAAATATCGGAACAGCAAAGGGAAAGAATTGCCTCACATCCTTGAAACCTTTTTAAAGACCTTTCACTGCGTGTTAGATGGTTTTCCAATTACCTGAACTGCCTGATTTTGCTCTTTATGAAATTTGTAATATAGGTGATAAAAACTTGAAGTTAAAGAATTAACATTTTCTTTGCTCATCACGAAAGAAAACATTTAATGTACAATGAACCAAGAAAGTATTTAACAGTATCAGTATGCGGGTAAACTATGAGATACAAATTACAACCATCATCAGAGCTGCAATAACGGCTGTATCTATTATTAATTTACTCTATTAAATGTCTCTTCTCTACAATTTCGCCGCAATGATTCTGTATATTTTTGAGTGTCACAGTATTCATCACCACGCTTTATGCATTTCTCATTACATATATGAAACAGAACCCGGTATAAATAAAGTCGTAATTAATAAATACGCCACGAAGTATTTGTTACATATCTCATGCTATCACTTTATAATGATAGTAATATTTTTTGAACGGTGAAAGGAGCCTCAAATCACATCCCATTCAATAATTTGAACAATCACAGACGCAAATTTTACCCACAAATACGCATGCCCAGGCCAGAAAAACACGGTTAGTAGGGAATCGAACCCAGGACCTTGGGGTTGGAAAAACATTAACGACTACGCAACTGAGGTCGGAAAATTGGTATACATGTGGCATACACACGCAATTGACTTATGTATTCCGATGTAGCTGAATTTAACGAGGAAGGCGATGTTCCGGAAATGATATTAAAATCAGATACCGCTCAAAAATCCTATCTTATTACCTATTTAGCATGAAAATGAATTCGAAACAAAAGATCGACTGAAACACGGCGTAAAAATAACACAGACCGAGATGATTAAAACCAGAATTTCCATCGACGAACTCAAATAAAGGCGGCATCTCTTCGGGCAATAACTTTCCTCCTCAGATGACAATAATGAAGTAACAACCCATGCGTTCAGCAGAGGATTCATGACTGGGGTGGCACGAAACAGAAAAGAAACGTTTTGGATTGATGGGAGAAGAAAATGAGCGGGGAGAGTAATGAAGCCGTGCTTATAATATGTGAGCTCTGCTGTTCCATTCGGATGCGCATTCCATTGAAAGAGGAGGGGAGGAAAGGTGAAGCTTATATAGATGGGACATGGCGGGATTGTTTTGGAGAGCATGGGAGATGACAGAGTCGAGTGGCGGGAAGGGGTTGGAAATAAGAGGGCTGTTCGAATGGGGTGTGAGCCGGAGGGTGAGAGGAGGGTTCGCAGAAGGCCATCTGTGGCTGTATTAAAGGGATGGGTTGGTTTGAGTGTATGCGCCATTGTGTTCCACTGGAATGCAAATTTGCAACCGCTCCCCGTCGACTCTCTCCCACTCCTTCGCCAATCCAGCGCGGGACTCTTCCCTCCCCACGCGAAATTACCCATCCCGACCGCCATCCCTAAACAGACAGCCCGCTATATTTGCCTTAGACATCAGACCCAATGAGACACTGCAAAGGACAAATTTGGGCCTATGTGCGGATCTGAGGTAGGGCTCTTTACCCCAGCCCATTCTCTTCCCCCCCCTGATTGTATTGTTTAGAAAAATATACTATGTGACAATCCTACGAGTAATGCTGCTTGGGGTATTGATATCTGCCTGATTACTTGGGCCCTGTCGTAATTTTGAGGGACCGTGCGGACAAAAAATGCAGCCGCGACATTTCTCATTAGTGCCCCTGAGGAGTGCTCTCACATTAGAGAGGAAAAGGAAGAAATGTATGCTTTGTTTAATTGTAAATATTCAAATTTCTACACGAGTATTTCCATTTTACCGTGCTAGCCAAATCATCAATTAATTGATAAATCAATTGATAAAAAAAGCCCTGAGGAGTAATCGTTGGCAATTAATTCCAAGCGAAATTATTTGACGCTGAGGAAAGGGAAGTGTCTTTTGATTCGTTCATTATGGGTTACTGCACTGAATAACGCAACTGGTCACGTTTTTAAAGCACTAATTTATATTTACCGACTCTATTGTGCCATGTAAATATATAAAATAACTCCTCTGCACTGATATAATGACGCGCCATTTACTATACATCTTGAACGTCGTGATAATTGTAGAGAAGCAAGGAAAACCTCACTTCCTACCTGATTGAACTCCACACTGGTTGATAAATTAAAGATTCCATTATGTTCACTGCAATTAGTGCTCTCGTAAAGGCTAAAGAATCACAATAACTTGATAACGAAAACCTTGAACGAAAGAACTGAATTCCATTGGAAAGATTTTTTTAAATACACGATTTCGCTTTCAAGCGCGCTACGTCGAGGCTTATTTTGTTTATATATGATAATAATAATAACAAAACAACAACAACTCCCTAAATGGAAATAGGAATATCATTCCAATAAAATCAAAGTAAAATATCGATTACTATTTATAAACACACGCAACCATTCCCTGGCCAGAAAATCCGATAAGCTGGGACTCAAACCCGTGAGCTTGGGGCTGAATTAACCACACCGCTGCCGGTGTCAAACGGATACTATATGCTTTTTAGCCAAAAATCTTAATGATAAGCAATGATGTTGTTTAAAACGACCAATACAGTAAATTTATCCATCTTTGATACATTACTGAGCTTCGAAAAAAGCCTCCAACGGAATGAATGAAGGAGAATAGAAATCCTAGTATACATACATGCATACATATATGTATGTATACTAGTATACCTTGAACGGGAGCAGCATTTTCGTGTATTTACGCATTATAATTCCTTCCAAATATGACAGAAATCTGACTTCGATGAGCATATATTAAAGTAAAAATATAAGAAGGAAAGTGTACTTCACAACTTCACAACTAGTCTAGCATCGGAAGGAAATAAAATTCTTGCGCAGCCTCTGTTACATTAATATTTAATTCTAGCTAAGTTACTCTTGCAGGAAAATTACGATGCATATTTTAAAAGTGTGACGATCTTCTTCAGTAATTTCTTTATCTTAAATTATCAGAGAGATTTCAGGGGGTTAAAAGGAGCCTTCTTGCGTTGAAAATTCGATAGGAGTTGCGGAAAGCTGATGTGATGATGCGAATATATACATCGAGTCTCCCGAAATGGAAAATCCAAGCGAGATCACGTGCTTCATTGGGTCAGATCGAAACCTTTCACTTTATTTCGATCCCCGAGAAATGGGAAGATGGGATAACAGGGATGAGACAGTCGAATAAAATGAAAAGCAAATTCAAGATCGACGGATTAATATCTTGATAACTGAATTTATCTCTCCGTTGATTCCGAAGACTTTCCAAATAAACTGAGAGGGATGAATTTTCCGTTTACTTTCTCAAAATGCTAATCAAATTACATTGTTCATCTCGCATGGATTGTTAGAGACATTTATTGATATATTTTTTTATTTCTTTCAAAGATGCTTTTTGTAGTCGGATATTTATGAGCGTCCCTTTCATAAGTTCTACTCATAACTGAAATATAACTGCTTGCTTCGATCATGTAAGTCTCATTAAAGAATACATCTATCATTCCAACCAGCGGAAAATACATCAATATTTAGAATGGTATATGTCTAAAACTTAATTAATTAGCAAAATATGGTATAAATCATGTTAGTGAAATAATCTTTACTCAATTTATGAGGTGTATGTGATAAGCCGCGAGCTGAAGACCTTACAAGGTTAAAACTGACAGTTCATGCCATGCAACTTCCGCATATCCATATTAATAATTGTAATGGAACCTTTTTAATGGAATATTTGCTTAAGTGAGAACCTCATTAATCCGCGTATTTCATTAATTATAACACCTCACGAGAACTTCAGAACTACATCTAACATGAAACTCCTACTCTCAGTGCTTTAAGCAAAGCTCATTGAATTATTAGAAGTCTACAACTCATTCTGAACAATATAATGGAACATATCACTCCAAAATGAGCCAAATTAAAGAAGAAAACACCAGCCTTATTTCGAGAGAAATGTTCTACCTCCAATTTTTCGCCAGCGACACGCCCATCTGACAAAGCAGTATAATGGTCATGGAAACCGCAAGGAAACATGCATCCGCTTTAATTGAAACGACAACTTCCGAAAAACCAACACAAACGCTCATCGTCGCGAAAAATAACGGAGTCGCGGATGGCGGAAACGTTACTTCCAGTCGCCACGTCACATCCACCCTCGACACACGATACTCCTGAGGGCGCGCAATTTTACTCTCCCTCATAAAAAAAGGACGAAAACCGCCTCTCCGAGGTCCACACCGCACGAAAACTCCTTTTGTCGCGTCCGGAAATCACTGTTTACGTTCCCTTCCTACTTCGCCGTCCCCCCCCCCCCCCCACGGAAGACCCACACCTCTTGGACGCCTCCCCGGTGAGGAGAACTCTCCCAATCCTATTTCACCTTTTTCCCGCGCTTTAGAGCCTGGCTGTCGTTCGATGGACGTCGCATATGAGCATGTAACCCTTTTCCCTCGCACTGAATCCTCCACCTACTACGAAGCGCTGTACTCTATGCCTTGGACACCTTGCGTATCCTATCCTAACGTCTTCTCCCTTCACATTCCAAAAAAGGGACTCAAACCCGGGTCATCGAGGCAACGAAACGACTCCTCCAGTCGTGTCACTCAAACCTAATACGGGGACAGGATATCCAATATCGGTGGACTAAAGCATCCCTTCCCCACCCTCAACGTCAGACTCTTCCATTTGACTCTTCCAGGGTCCCCTGCAAACTGGTTTCCCCTACATTCACCCGCTCCGCTTGCTCGGAAAACAAAACCTATACGATTTTTCCCACCTCTGTCCAAATCACTCGTTTCCCTGAGTATGCATACCGAAGTATAAAATGCAAACATGAGCTTGTCCGTCCAAAAATGTTCCAAAACGTATAGTACTCGTATCTTCAGGAAAAATGTTCAGTTTCATTCACTCCAACACTACTTGTACCTTCACTGAACGTCATTTTTGCGTCTTATAAAGTGAAAGAACTAAGCATACATCTGCCAATAATTTAAAAAATTATGTATCCATGGGGCCAATGCCCCTTTTCACAAAATAAACTATATATTGCACTATTTAGCAGTATTAGATGGAGGTAAGAAAGATCTGGTTAACTTAGCCTCCATTTGATCTTTTCCAATTTATATTAATAAGACGACAATGTATTTTAATCATCTGAAAAGGTATTGTTTTAGTCCATGAATATACAGAAGTGACAAATAGCGACATGACAGGAACAAGAACAAAGGGTTCCCACTTTCCGGGCAGCTGTTGTAAAATTTTAACCCTAGAATCCGTTCTGATACTGAGAAATGCTAGAACTGTTTAATATTGAGAGGTGCTAGAACTAGTTGTTTCAGAAATTCAAATTTTCCGCGAATGATAGTCGAAAGTAATCGATCAGGTAAGTTGAGTCGTTGTGCATACACTCCTGCCAAAAGCGGCTTGTAGGGTACATTTGGATATAAATAAATCCTTGGGTTATAAGACGAACACCTGTGTGAAATGAGAAACATATTTCCGTCATTTTTCCTAGTAACTGAGTGACTTTAGCTATCAAACGATTTTTTACAATTTGTGAGTTGAAATGAAAAAGGTGATGATGAAATGTAAAAATGGACTAAAGAAATTCCTACTATTTTTCATATCTCATATACCCATCCCATAACATTATCCCATTAACAACTTCAGCGCGTATCTCACTGCCACTAAAAATGCTCGGTTAACTGATATGTCGAAAGATTCGCAGGGATTAATGATGCATCAAGATTGGAAAAGCTTGGTTTCGGAAAAACCACTTACAATTGAAAGTGGATGCCACGGTGCTCGGCAAAGATAAACATCTTTAATTTTCCGAAAGAAGTTCGTGAAATCAACTCTTTTCACCGTCCTACTCGCTGTTAATGAAGACTGTAAGACATAATTTAGAGCTGATAGTCTTTCTTCCGTGCAAAATCAACAGGCATTGAGTTGATCACGCGATATATCCATCTTTTAAACTCAGAAGAGGTAAAGGCTTTAAGTGGCTGAAGAGAAATCTCGAGTAAAAACCCGTATGCTCGTGCTTACCTTATTTGTTTAACTTATTCTGCAAAAGCGGTCTTCTTTAATTAGAATTTCTTTTAAAAAGGACCTTCCGAAGCGTAGAGGTAAACCATTACATTGGATATCCTATTGCTTGTCGCGACTGTCTAGTAGGACTCTATATAAATACTATATAATAACACTATAAATTTACCGCACGATGATGAGGTGAAGTGTGGGTCCACGGTCGCGGATTAAATTTATATAGAGGTACAGATTTATAAGTTTTTCTTCCTTCAACGTCGGAACTCTAAGGAAATCTACGAAATGTACTTTATCACAAGATTATCTTGCGATAAAGTACAAATTCTTCAGGATGTTGATGATTTATTTAGAATTTTTTTCATTACGTCATCATTTAATTAGGCGCATGGTTTAAATACCGAAAGAACTATGAAGAGAAAATTGTGGGGATTAACCGAAATTCCTCTGAGAATGAGTTAGGTTGAGAATATTTTGAAAGAGAAAATCGGAACGATATGCTTTCGCTTGTTTTGTGTTTCATTTGTATAGTAGAATGGCTTTAATTTGTTAATTTATCCTTCAAAAGCAATTATTTGGAAAAAGATTACAGTTAACTCATAGGATATTTGTCCTAAAAAATTGACAAATTTCCATCAACACCTATTTAACTAGATTTTTGAGCGAGCAATCTCTTCACTTTGCTTGGTTTTGAAATAATTTCCCTTTAATATATTGCACGATATAAACTTTTCTAGTATGCAGTTGCCTAAAGCTTTCCGAAGAATTACCAGTAAGCGTTTACGCTCGAAGTTACATACAAAATAAAACAAATTTCACGGAATAAAACGATTCATCAAATAAGGGACGTAACGATTTCTACAAGCAGAAACCACGAGAGACCTCACATTTAAATAAAAGACAAACAAGGCAGTTGGTCGATAGAGCTAAAAAAGAACTTCCTGGAAATGAAGGCGACTTATAACGCGAGTTAAAATTCTCAGGGAAAATATCAGGGAGAGAACAAGCAAAACGCCAGGGCAAATAAATTCCGGCTCTTCCGCCCAGTTCCCGTATGAATACACAAACGGAATGGGGTGACTTGAGTCGCTCCCAGATACGTCAGCCGCATGCCGGAAATGCGCCACTCTCATTATATTTTTTCGTTCGTCCGAGCGACCCCGTCGCCTCATTTCCGTGAGCACACACTTGCTTCTAAAGTAAAACATTATAAAGCGGCACGAAGTACGACGGCAGTTTTTTTTCCTTCGGATTCGTTACTAATACGTGAGCTAACAAAATCTGAAGCAGAGGCGAGGATGGAGTGAAATGACTCGCAGCCATAGAGTGCCCTGTCCTCTCGGAATTAATGTGCTGAACGTAAAGTGATTGCGTTTATAAAGTCGTTTTCATCGTTTTGCCGAGTGAGAATAATTTCGAACTTTAATTATGTTCATGACTGACCAGTATTCGGTTCCGGAATTGATTGCTTTTCCGAAGCTGATGAAAGAATTGACTACATACAATAGAGATTCTCATTGATATAAACAGGAACGTTTCTGTTAAAAATTTTCATGCTTAAAAAGGCAGCTGTAAATTCTAGCTGATATCTATTTAAGTTCAAATTTTTGTAGAAACTTAATTATCATCAAGTTCATATCATACATTACTTATTATATCACTGATACACTTTGTGTTATTTCTGCAGAAACTTCGACGGCTGAGGTCATTTTACACCATATGATTACATACCTCGGTGAGGTTTCACAATGTGGAACCTCACCGAGAACCGATCCCGGGACCGCTTTGAACAATGACGAAAGTATTATCTCTGTTCCCTATATACGAGGGCTTGACTGTTGATAACCTGCGCTGTGCTTTCGATATACGTACATTCTAATTCAACTAGGCGAGAAATTACTTTGTGAAACCACACAATGTAATATCTAGCAAGATAAAACCAATAAGAATCTTCCAGGACTCTCGGATAGCCAAGTAGGCAACACGTTCACCTACGCTAAAAGCGATACCAGGTTCTATTCTATTCTAACCTTCCAGTAATATGCGGAGTGAACTTTTTCAAGATTTTTTAATTGATGCCTTAGCAATTGCTTTTCATCTCGAACAACCATAGAAGATTCCTTACAAGCTCTATAAGTCTCTAATCCTCGAACAACTTCGATTCCATGTCTACGAAAGAAAAAGCTTCTGCGTGCACGATGCGTCGGAGTTGGTCCCCAAGCAGCTACTGTGCGTGACACGGAGACAGTTGGCGCGCGTGAATCACGCGCGCAATTTCTTGGAAAACACTTTCACCTAACCTAGGGCATACTACTTCAGCGCCAGCGCAAACCTACGCATGCGTGGCCATTGTAAACCAGCGCTTTAACACGAATGTTCAGGTAATATTTTCATAGTATGAAACTGAAAGGTTTTCTAAAACGTCATCGTAGCTGTAGATACAAGGAATTTAACTTTGGTTACAACACCAGTTACATATTGTACTTGTAGGGTTAATGAAAACCCAGAAGCCAGAATAAACTGCCAATAAATTTACAAGAGTCGCAGGGGGCTCCAATTTGATCAGCTGGCCCGGCCAATTCTTCGAGCTCCCACATTCGGAGCGGAGCTTAAGTTCAGGGATCGCGACCCCCAGCTTGTAGGTCATGACCCTTCACCGCCTACACGACACCTGTCAAACAGGCGATCTGACTCATTCTTCGAGGGAGAGACTGGAGGAAGAATTGCTCAGAATTAACTGTCAACACTTAATTCATTATGGAGATTGCTGTTTGAATGGGGAGAGCGGGCTAATATAACCGTAGTGAATGAAATGAAAATTAACAATTTTCGGTAATAGAGAAAGAATAAAAATAAGAGTTAGTCATGGAATATATGGCGGCGATTCTTAACATGTGGCACCGATAGACTACTTAGAAGGAGATTGTTCAGCTCAACGTGTACATTCTACCTTCAAGTTCAGGGAAAATCTGAATTTTTATTTATGATGGTTTCACCTATGCCATAATTTATTCAATTATCTTTGTATTAATTTATATATTTATTAAGTGCTTGGCTTTATAACATGTAACTGTAATGACTCTGTAACATCTTTGAGCCTATGGCAGGGGAAGAGGTGGCCTCTTCTGGCCCAGGTTAAATAAAACATTAGTCAAGTCTGCCAGCGTACAGAAATATGCATTATTATACGCTATTTGCAGTTTTTGTTCTTTCCATTTAAATGGAGCTCTTAATCATTAACTGATGGTTTTTCTTGCTTTCAATTATAGATTTAGATTCATACCCCGCATGCCGCCGGAGGCGTATGGCATGTTATATTTTATGAAGGGAAGACGTATAAAAATTTTTCTCTGTTCGAGTTTATACATCTATGTCTAGGTAACTGTTTTTTCAATTTAATATAGGACAAAATCATCAAATTCAGAAAGAAATCCATGAAATTTCTACTTCTTTTAAAGTGTTCACTATGCTTTACCCAAGAATGTGTGAACAGTCGAAGGAACTCATTCGTTTGGGAACTAAAAATAACAGTGAAAGGAGTGAAATGCGTGTGAAGATATACGCAGTCAGATTTCGCGAAATTAATATATTCCCTGAGTGACTAAAAAGAAAGATTCTGAGCATGTCATTCCTTCATCATCGTAAAACCCGTGCGTGGCGCTAGTGTCGCTACTTCCGCCGCCTCCATATATCCTTTGCATGAAATATATACGGGTGCACGTGCATCCACACATGCACATAAACCGACAACAATCATAAATATCCACACGTACATATCTGGCGTCACAGCGGCCGAGGAGTCGAGCGTGCGGAAAAAAGGAGAGATTTTTGTGGTCAAGAGGTCGCCAGAGGTCATGCGGGCATAGTAGCCTGTTAGCGAAGAGGGGGCGTAAAGTGCGATGTAAAGGGTAATGAGTGAGATGAGGTCAAATCTGAGAGATGAAGGGAAGAAGAATTACTAAAAGAGGAAAAGGATGAGATAGGCAAGGAGTAAGGAGAGAATGGGAATGGTGTGAAGGAGAGGAGAGGAAACGTTCCAGGGGACAAGTAAGTTACGGAGGTGGGCCGCAAAGCTGATTATGTTGATGACCTTTGTGTTTCGGGCGTGTGATCCAGTGGGAGGCTGTGGCGTATAAAAGAGGAATGAGAGTCAAAATGAATGAAAGGAACAGGCAAATGTGTGTAATCCAATCTTCTGCTTTCGTGTGTCATGTAATTGGAAACGAGAAAATATTCCTGAATGGCTCCGAATTTCTTCTCCGGCCAAGAGGATATGACATTAAAAAGGAGCGGCGTTTACATTCAGCCGCGTCAACTTTTCATATGAATGGAACGCTTCAGTCTGGACTCAATAATGAACATGATGAAACGAGTGCTTATCTATGATCAACAGACGATAGCGGAATTATTTTAGTCGCCCGATTTAATCTCTGATTACCAATTTCGTTTCCCGTAAGTTTTCTCGCAAAGGCTCTACTCAACGTCTACCAGCTATCACGAAACTGGCTATTACTTTATGACACTCTTTGTTCTTTCATTTGATATCAATGATACTCCTGAACTAAATCTATAATGAGTAGCTAATTCTCTTTATCGCCGAGGTTTCTTAAAAATTGAATTCTTTATCACGAATTAAAGGTGCTACGGCTATCTTAAAATGTCAAAATAATAAAAGTAATTTCTTTAATGGAAACAGGAAAACCCCAATTACACCCATTCAAATAATTATTAACATTTACGAATACACCGAACCTAATCAGGAACCGAAGGAATCAGGAATCTTAGGCATAGAACGCAAGCACACTAACCACTCCGTCACCACAAACAAAAAAAATACGTTTACAAATGTTTTCGACTCTAAATTACCATGTGAATTTACATTTCAGATCTCATTTTATATGATAATTTTGTACAGAAAGCAACCAGTCGAGAGGAGAAGGCATTTGTCCGAAATTTATCATAACACAAGATGATTCGACGTGGAAATAATTAATACACTTGTTATAAGAATGCTTAATCAACTTAAGTAGTACCAAACAGAGCAAAGAAATCGTTTCAGATGGGCGAAACAACTCCCTCAGATTTGATACTGATAAAATTACGGTCCAACGGAAGTGATAGAGTAGTACAGACTGATTAAAATTTTTGACGAAATGCATCAGCGTTGTTAGGGAACTATGGCCACGGTCACCTGAGGGAGAAAAAGAGATATAGGCGTAATGAATTTAAAATTAATGGATTATCATCGCCAGTGTTTACATTTAATCAAGAGGGAGACATCAAAGGCTTTTTGAGGAAGCCAACTACGTGTGTTACGTGCGGTGAATTGGAACCGAGAGGATGCACAACCCCAAGGCTATGGAAACTTAAATGTTGGGGCTCAAGGGCGCGCTGAGCTGTTCCATTATGCCCTTCAAAGTGATTTCCCTTATCCGTCAAAGGGACATCACAGCCCAGTCCTTTAAAGCTGGAAGCAGGATTTCGTCAGAATACCACAGTTTTGAGCTAACAGGTAGATAGGGAGGGTCGCATTCGTTGCTGATAGCGGATTTAGAGTGACATTACAACCATCATTTCTGTTACCGACGGCCAAAAGTCATTCTCGTTTCTTTAGAGAGATTAGCTTCTGAGTGGTTCAACCATTAATTTTCTTACCCTTGAGGCGACCGGGGCTACACAGCTCACTATTAAAGAAGAAATTCCGGTAGCTTGCCAGCGCCTCTGGGGAAACTTCAATAACAGTTTTGATATAAAAGACGAGATGTTAGGGAAAAAATCGCAAAAGCATTCCGTAATTTTGAGCAACTTTTGATATAATCATTTTAAATGAAAAATGTTTTTCTGGTAATTTTATGAGAATATATTTTAAGAGATACTTACATATTGTTCCTCGTGATACCTACTTGCTGTCAAATAACGTGGAACTTTTCCTCATTGAACGTTTGTTTTTACCGATGTTACCGAAGGAGAAGTTTTTTACACATTTCGAGTAGAAGGGAATTAAAATATTGGCCATCCCGAAAAACTGACCATTAATAATGATAAAAATAATTCGTCTTAAATGAGATTGAGGCTAAAAGCCTCGTCTTACATCTATCGTCGTTCTTTTGCAAATTCAGTTTTATAAAAGGTAGTTTGAGAAAAAATAGAAAATATGAAGATATAGACAACCGAAGAGATAACATAAGTAATAAGGATGATTCGAAAAATTAACTATAATGTTAATATGACGCAATTTTATTTTTATCGTATCATTAAAGTATTGGAAGATAAGGCATACAGAGATAAATTAGATGAAAGTAATTGGCGAATTTTGTTTTCGGTCGCTGCATATAATATTAAACTGCGGAGAGTAAAAACCGCTTTTAAATCGATCCGTAAAAGTTTAATTTCCCCTTTATTAATATTCCACCATTTTAAAACCGAATTTTCAGCATCAATTACGCGATGAAACTGAAAAAACGCCCCGTCCCTTCCCTCAACCTTCTCTTCACTGAGTGCCCTTTCTTTCTCCGCCGACAACCGCCATCCAAGCTTCCAGTTTATCTACCTTCCTTTTACGTCTGCTACCCTTTAACATGCCAATACGAGCCATCCCAAACGTTTTTATGGATGATAAAGTCGATTTCGACATCTCCCTCCCTCTTTCCCTCACTCCATGTTTTTCCACCACCCGTAAGTCTGTCGAGGAAAAGGCTAGAAAAGAAGGATTTGCGTGTTGGAGAAGGGTTGAAGAAGGGAGTTTTTGGGAGCGTACGCAAAAGGCGGGCGACGGTGGAGGAGGAGGGACTGGGGTTCGGGCAAAGGATGCCTACCTCCTCATATTATATTCACTTGCGCATTTATGGAGACTTTCCTCGATATGAAATGCAGTCAACTGGATTCTCTACAAAGCCTCTTAAAAAGTTGGACCATTCACTAAGGAACGTGGACACGTCCTAATGCGAATTTCAAGTTTTCGAATCTCGAAAAGCAAATGTCTACTCGTAGAAAACTCGATAAATATGAAAGTGTTGTTTAAAAAGGACCAAATGTACAAGTATGGTAAACATACGGAATAGTAAGCTAATGATGGAAATGGAGGGAGATTGGTCATTAAATTGTGGCGAACAAGTTCGTATTTGGTGATAGAATTGGGAAAAGAGTTAAATTACCGTGAACCACAGCTTGCGATTAAAGGGTATTTTTCCTCATATTAAATGTATTACAAAACGATCAGCAAATAACGAAACGATTTATAACAAGGATTATCATATTTTGGTGCAAGGAAAAGGGACTTATTCAATTGTGTAAAGAGTTAAACCGGGGCAAAAACGGGACGTCTCTTACAATGAACTTTTAAAGAGATAAAATGGGCATTTAATCAAATTCCTTAAGCTTCATAGCCTTCTTCAGAGAGTACACTAAGTCACCAAGTGACCTTATTCTTAATTTGCATCTCTAAATTTTTCTTAATCAAAGTATCTCATACAAATCGAGAAAATGGAGCAGCAATAAACCATTTAAACGAGATAGCCCCGGCCAAAGTGGGAAGTATGACTAGCCTATTTACATCTATAAAAGTCTCATAACCTAAAGAAACAGTACAATTTTCAGAAATGTCGATTAAAAGATTCAAATGTACCTTCGGACGAAGAGAATCTCTTAAAAGATAAACAGTAACTGGACTAAAATGTTCAGCGTTGAGGATGTTGGAAAAAGAAAGTCGAAATCTGAAACTGTTTCCACTTTCCGTTATGTTACCATAACTTTTTCGTAAGTAAGAAAGAGCTTATACTGGCTAACCTATGAATTTCTGACTTATTATGCTGTTAAATGGTTAAACATTTATCGTAAAAGTAAAGCGATATTTCGCTTTTAACAGATTAGCGCCAAGAGATACAAAATTCTGATGTGTGCATGCGACCGTGCATGCAGAGTCTGAAAAGATGTAACCTTGGTCACAGAGAGAAATACCAACCAAATGGATTTGATCTTTATGTTAGTTTATAACCGACCAATTAAATCAATTCCACAGCCTATTAACACGTGAAACAGAGTGTACAGCACGGGTAACAGGAACAACTTGAGTGATAACAATGTCACGTCCCTCTCAATGAAATAGCGTCTCTTTAGTAAGATAATAAACAGCCCTCTATACTGCAAACGAGATATTCTGATGTATTTAGTCGGATGTTTTCCATTTAACTGTAGATGGTGTTTCCTTAACAAAGAAACTACTAAGTTAATCTGATCATATAAATATCTATTTCATATAAATATCGAATCCAGCTTTTTTAAAAATTGATCCCAACGTCGTAAAAACGTTGCGCAACACAGGCTTCGTAAATAAATAATAAAGTTTGCAAACTTCGCTTTAACCACCAACGAATCAAAAATACCACGAGATGTGAAGAATTCCATCAATGGTATCGAACTTCCATTCCATTTCTCCTTGAATTATCAATGGAAATACGTAAAGAGAATTCACATTACCTATTTACAAGAGCTGAAATTTAGAAATGGCAAAATAATTGACAATATCGCGGAACACAATTGCGCGACAGGTTTTTAAACGTAACCGCCTGTAAATAAGGAAAATCGAGGATATTATAAATTACTACGTAATAGAATTTACTTTCTATAACCTTGCTTGCTCGCATTCGCTCACTCTATAATTCGATTCATTTTCCAAAATCAAGGAGCCCAAAATATTCAGGGCCTATAAAAATTCGACGAAATAACGACTCTCGTAGAAAACAAGATGACATGTTTCCTTGAGACGAGAGGACACGTAGCGACAAGGGTACTGAGTCTCGTAACTACGCAGGACGTGAGGAGGAGAGGCAAAAACGGGGAGGAGGTTTGAGGGAAGGGAGTCTTTTGATGGCCCTTCCCACCCTTACCCGCCTCGGGCCTTTCTCAGTAGTCTCTCTAAGAGAAAGGAATTTGATTTCGTAAGACGGGTGGTGAGGTAAAGGGGGTCGAGCCGAGAGGTAGGGCAAAAGGGTATTCACAAGGATACGGAAAGACAAAGGGCAGGAGAGGGTATATATCTCCCTGAGGATGTGTACACAGGGAGGAGGTAAACAGAGAAAAGGCAGATCCAGCAACTACCACTGCTCCTTCGGCTTCTACTTGATATCAGCTTACAATCGTATTGAAGAGACATTAGTGAAAATCGAACGACGCTGCATCCGCGTGTGGTTTCTTCACCTAAATGATTAATATCGAGAAGAGGCATCATCTAAAAAAAGAAGAATAACGTTAAAATAGGAATCGATCACTTCGTGTTTCTCAATATCAATTCTTAGATTATTTGTCTTAAACTTGATAAGAAGTCTTGATTTGCCTTAAAATATAACATGATTAGAAAATACAGACGAAGCCCCGAAGGGCTCAATCATTGAATTAAGCGAACAGATATCAAAGTACCAACTCTAACAACAACAGGGGAAAAGAGGAGTGTTACGAAAGTTAATCCATATACAAAATCCATATACAAAAGTTATTCCATATACAAAAGTTAATCCATATACAAAAGTTAATCCATATACAAAAGTTAATCTATAGGTACACGAAAAGTAAAACCCAACATAACGTTTAAGTTTACGGCTACTTCTGAAAATCAGAATTAACCTCAGAATTTTCTTCATTAATGCACATTAATCAATTACCTGTTAGATACGTATATTTACAATTTGAGCGAATATCGCTTTCAGACCCATAAAGACCTTAACAGACTAATTCAGTGGAATTTTATATACAGAATAACGTAATGTAAATTTCCACAAATAATATCATCCGATATAAGTACGTATGATCCTAGAAAAGCTCGATCCGTTACCAGAGTAACAACAGTACTGTTTCCGCTTTCAACTAGCGCTTCACTTCATGTACCCATCAATGCCCAATACGTAAACCACAATCGTAAAACTATAATGAAATTGCCTCGGATAGAATAAAGAGACCTCGTATTTTAGTAGGGGAGGAGCTTGTGTTAATTTTCGCGCATACAGAGATGAATTACTACGAGATGTAATGAATGCATCAACAGTTACACTTTGCCTTCCTTCTCGGTGGAGGAATCCACCGGTAGAGTGAGAGAAAAGAGAGAAGATGGGTCGGAGATGGTGAAACAGGCACTTTTGCTAATTTCCTTCATAAGAGACCGAGGCGAAGAGAGGTAAATCCGTTTTCAGCTCACCAACTAGGACACGGGTCTTAATCCCTCCTTGGCGCCATTTCTCCGACCACTCCGCCCCCTATTAAGACTCCTCTAAATTACTAAAAGGCGCGGGATACCTGCGTTCTGGAGCGTCTTAAGTGGGTGCCGCGGGAGGCTCTATCCAACACCGTCCCGTTCCAGGATTTTCCTCTTTGCCTCAACCGGCGTTTCTCGTCTTTTGATGCCGGAGAGTTTAACGTGGGCTCGCGCGCGTGATGTATGTCCGGACAGGGATTTTAATCCGTCCTTTAATCCGTCCTCCGCGTACCCAAAGCTTCTTTCCGCTCCTCGTAATGAGACTTTATATCTTTTGGTTGAGGAGATTACATTTCCAGATCTCGATGCGCATTCCTCCCTAATTGATGTATTCGGGGATTTTTTTAAAAAATGTATTGATTGCCTCGCTGAGCTAACGATGATGAATCGGCGGAAGCGTAAAGGAAACTTAAACCACAGGCAATTTAACATCCGAACAGAACCGCTTCCGAGCAGTGAATCACACTGATCCATCGATATTTGTTTCCAAAAGAAGAATATAGCCAAAGAACAATGATTATGGCATATTGAGGGGATAATTACTTCAGTACCCTTGGATCAAAATATAAATGTGACAACAGTGTGGGGTGAACCTGTTCCTAATCTGAATGCTTTGTTTTCTAGAATAGAGAGAATTATTTATTTAATCTTTGCTTAAATCAAGATTTGCTTACTTACATAAAAACGACAACTACAGGTCGATTCCAAAATGTACCCTAAAAATACCCCAAAAAAGGTTATTGGTACAGTTTAAAAATCACTAAGCTTCAATTTCAACGAGAATCATAAAGTTAATGTTTTTGATAAAAGATAGAATATTACCAGTCTCTCATTATGGCTTGTAATAAAATTTTTAAAATAACTTAAAATCAGTAGTACTGCAATCGATATAAATTCGAGAGAAGACTATTAACATGAATGCATTGAAGCACTGAGAGAAATTTGGGCGAATTTTACAACCTCACCATTTTCAAAATTACATTATTCGACATCCCTAGCGTTTAACGGGGAGCTGAGGGTAAGACCCTCATGCCCTTCCGACCCTCAAGGTTAAGGAAAGAGTCAGAAGAGGTCAGGGATCAATTTTAAATGGCAATGACGAGATTATAGGGGAAGGGATCGGTCTTAAAGGCAGCTTCTGCTGGAAGAAGGGCACATTCTCCATATCCCAAACTGAACGTATGTCATTTAAGATAAATGATTCTCCCAATTCATAAGTGATTTACTAAGAAGATTAATTAACGCTTGAACTTGTTGGTCAATTTCTGTCTACTTTCCCGAACTTTCATTACGACAAATCATAAATTATTTATCTTCGAAAACGGAGATATTGATTAACTTATTATTAAAGTTATACGGTTATTTACCCATCTACGAATTGTAACCAACTAGGATGGAAATTCAGTGAAGATTTGTTTTCTTTCGACCCGTGCAGTGTAAAGTTTGTCATACTAATTCCTTTGTTTGTCATGTTAACCTCATTAAATAGTTAATTAACTCATTGTGAGTCTAAAAAAGAAAGTTTAATAGTAGGAAACCTGACATACCATGGTCACGCACAAAATGACGACGTAGAAAATGAGAGCGTAGTTAAAAGAGACAATAGGGAAGCCCAAACAACATATCGTTAGCATATTTACAGGCTCTAAGGGTTAGTATAGGAAACCGCATGACGAAAAAGATAAAATTATATTTCGTACATGAGATGATTTGATGAAGCCTGTTAAAGAATTTTTTTCCTCTGAAAGATGGAATTTCTAGAACAAAATACTTGCGTTTTAGCAGATAGGATAAATGGAGGTGAAAATGTCTGGCGATACCGGAAATCGAACCCGCATCACCCACTTTCCGATAAAATGCTTTTACCAATTGAGCTATCTCACATAACGGTCTCGTTATTTGGTAGTAGGAGATTTGGGTTCTATTCCCGGTCTCATCAATCATTTCCATCTTCTTTTATCAGTTTGCTTTTTCTGTTGGCACACTATTATGTACAAAGCTTATTTCCTTAATTACTGAGTTTCAGCTCTATAACAATAGTGATATATAATTATTATAAATAATTGTTAAATGACTTTGCTGAAGAGCGGGAAAATTGAAGAGGTGTATTACAATGTAAGACACGTTTCCTCAGCAATGAAGTCAAGACTGGCTTTTGAATCAGGTGAAAAGGACTGGGATAACCCTTATGCGTACATTCGCCCTCCTATTGTATTAATGGAAGTCGAGAGGTGTCTCGCGCAGGGAATGGACAAGTCCGTTTTCCTGTGTTAGTATTTCATGAAAGCATGTTAAGATTGGGCAATAGAAAGCGTTTGGTGCGTCGATATCCTAAGGTAGAAGGGTTTTATGCGGGTTACTGCACTAGCTCTTTTTATTTCCTTTGCTGGAAGTATTGCGGGCCGTAAAATGAGAGCGGAGCAAGACAAACGCCGCAAACATTTGCCGGCCACATACACGCCACATTGGCTGACTACGGCGAAGTTTGAGTCTCACGTGCGCTCAACACGCAAACGAATGCACTCACGCTCGCTTCGGAACTCTCAAACTCCCTAATCCAACTCCCATCTTGCGACTCCCTTTTCTCGGTTATTAAAACCGGATTCCCTTCTTGTCGCCCATTCTTTCCTGCGTTTCATTTTCGGAGTGAACGCACTTTCCCAGAGAAGGTACACTGCAAATATATTTCTGAATTATTTCTTTTAATCAAGTAAGGAAAAAACCACATTAAAAACCGCGACTAAAATCCCATAGGGAGTATCGCATTCTTGGAAACAAAAAGAACTTCGCGAAAAGATGTGAAAATGATTGGATGAAGATAAGCGGGTAGAGAGAAAAATTACGGTGTCGTCCATCGAAAAGGCTATGACGCAATTTTGATTACTATGAAAGGGAATAGAATTATATATGATACTCGTATCCATTCCACTTTTGATTCAATCGACATTCGACAAGTTTACGCAGATTCCTCAAAAACCGAAGGCTCATCAACCTCATAGCCCACCCTTGATAAGTAAAAATTGGCAAGCTAAGCAAAGATGACTGTATGAATATTCTGATATTAATGCATCACTTTCTAAACATTTTCTCTTTTTAAATTGTGTTCTTTCACTTTTTACTCTATCTCATCTAATACGATTTTTTCTTATATTTCATACATTATTCAACTCACAGAGTATTAAAATTATCTCTCTGTAAAAATTAGTAAGGTAACCTAAAGATCAACACTATGAAGAAAGATTTCATCCTGGAAAATGTTCAATATTTTTCTGTCTTACTTGATAAATATATATTTATCAAAAATCGGTCTTGAAAAAGAACGGAAAAATTCATCTAAACATCTGCTCAATTTCCAATGTGGAAATGAGCAGATGTTTAGATGAAAAATAGTCGCCGAGAATTGCCTTCAACCTCCCTTTTGAAATTTTATGGTAGCTTGATAATTGAAGGGTTTCATGGGGTGTAAACTTGAATTAGTCAACAATAAAATAATATATAGATATTGAAAATATAATTTCAAACCCTGATAAAATGAATCATAAGTGTACGAGCGATAAGTGAATATAATTTCCCACAACAATGTTAACTTTCTTGGTTTCTAACACAAACTGTAATTCCATGTAAGTTTTTCTATTAACGTAACTTCCTTTTCACACTTAATTAAACTTTATAGAAAGTCCTGAATAAAAATAAATTTAAATTATATAATATCAAAATTTTTATCACGTAACCTAATGGTAATTGTTGCGATCTTTTCAGTGATCAGAGGCAATTACCATTAAAATTAATCAAAAGTCATTAAAAGACTAATGATCTTTTTCTCGGGAATCAAAATATTTTTCACTAAAAATTAATCTATTTCTTTCGCGGTTAAAAAGCAATAAATCCTTTTTTACAAAAAGAAAGACAAGAAAGCTCGTGCGTAGAATACGGAATTCAAGAGGGAGGTGCACGAAGATTAAATCAATGGAGGAAGTAATAAATTAAGACCGCGCCGATGTTTGCCCTACTGGCGCACTTAATTTTCTTCCACTTCCCTGAATATTTTTTACTCCATGCTGGGCTCATTCGACCATTCTCGGTCTCCTGTTTATCAAACGGGATATTGGAAAGACGAATGAGTCCTTCCAATGTTTGCATTTCAGACGTTACGTACGAATAAAAAAAACTCCGAACGGAAAAAATCCGAATAAAATAACTTCCGGTTGAATTTTATCACCGACTATAATTAAATTCATTCCCGAACTAATGTTTGGAGTGATCGAGATGTTTCATCCCAAATATTTACCTTAATTTTATTTATGGCTTTTCTGTTTCATTTCATTATTGAAGGCAATGACGGAAGACACGCATGCGTGTTTCGCTATTCCACAAAAAATATTTCAGGAATCAGGCGAATCTTATATAAAAATTAAAGCAAAAGTACCAATATCTGAATCAACGAATACAAAATTTTGTAACATGATATTTTCAACTTAAATGATTTCTGAAGTTGAATTTAAATTCGATTACATATGTTGCAGATAAGCGGAGATATAAAGCTTTTTCTGAAAAAGTAAAATTCTATAGGTTTCTATGAGTAAAAAAGATGATGATGCCTAAATCTACAATGGTAAGTTATGCGGATGAACTATATCAAACAATGTAAGATGGTAATGTTAACATCCAATTTAAGATTTTACCGAGTTACGTTTATATTCATGATTGTAAATCGGCAGTTGTGATGAAAATATGAAATAAAAGTATCGATTGACTGCTCTAATTAAGAATCAGGCGACAAAAGTATTACGAAATAGTATAAAATTGCTACAAACATTGAAAGAAGTCGCTTAAACTATTCCAAGAAAGTCCAATATACTGTTATTTGGCAGTGTAAGAAAGAAGCCTTTAGTGTAGAATATGGTGTATATGACGTAGATCCATGTCATGTAATCTCCGAACTATATTTATCATGTATTCTTAAACTTATACATCATTTGAAGAGATTGAACAATAGAATGAAGTTGAATGCAGTGATAATGGAAAGAAGATAACAGAAGTAGGCAGATGAAGTGTTCATGGAATAACTAGAGAAGATCGTACCGAATATAAAATCGGTGGTAGAATGACCGCAATATATAAAAGAGATGAATCTGGTGAGGCTTCATTTGCTAATCGCAGAGAGAATGAAAGCCGAGAAGAGTAATAAATTATTGACAGAAAGAAGCTTAGAGATAAAGGAGTTGTAGATATAGAGATAGGAATTCCCGTTCAGGGCTTTAAGACGGCTTGAGAGGAGAGAGCGACTGTCCAAAGTATAAAAGAAAGTTGAGACGCAGACCTTAAGGAAAGGAAAGACCGGCTCAACTAGGAACAATTCTGACTCTGAGTATAAGTATGTCCTTTTGCGGACTTATATTGGCTCCTAAAAGGGAGTTTTGAGGGTTGTCATTTCGCTATAACAGAGAAGATAGAAGCAGGAAGAAGACAGTTCTCCTCTCTACTTGACGAGATCATTTTCAGTTTTTTCCGGAATGACGAAGGAAAAATGAGTTCTATTTTCTTTGCTTTGTCGTTCTACGCTGCATTTCCCAGACACAAGGCGACACGTTTCGACACATTTCAATTATGGCTTCACTACTTTTCCCCCTTTTCCTCTTAATGTTCTTTCTTGGAATCGCTTTCTTTTCCTCTAATGGGACATTATCGTCCTTTTTGCTTGAAACTTTTACCCTCCCATAGGACGGACGTTGTGTATCCATGTCTACGAACATAAACATAAGATTAATAAGGGTTGAAAATCCCTTAAAGCTTCTATATAAGTACACCGTTAAATTATACGCCGGCATAACAGTTTTGCTTTAAAGCAATTAATACCTTACACAGCTTGTAAGTATAAGTTTCAAATTCCTAAATAAAATTCTGATTTTATCACTGATTAGGATATAAACGTCAAAAGTTTATTTTAATTAGCTACTACTAAAAAATATTTGAATGTTACATTGTGGCGAAAGCCGGAAAATATACTTTAAATACATTAATATATTTTATAAGAAACGAGGCAGAACCAACTCATCATTTTGAGATGTAAAACCTTTTAGATTACTTCTACAGAAAAATCTTTGAAAGGAGGAGGATAATTTTCCACTCATAAATAAAAAGATGAAACTGAATTACAAACTGAATACAATCACGCATAACCTCCGGTAATTCAGCGTGCATAAATAATTCATTTTTACAAAGTATTCACGTGGGTGACATCCCTGTAGCTCTTTTTATGGTTAAGAGCATTGTGTAATTTAAGCACTTCAATAAATAAACACTAAATAAATAACTCAACCTCATTTGTACTAGACCCTACGTGCTAACTTAAGCTTGTATATACATTTTCCTCGGAAGGCATTTACAACAGGTTCCCTATTTTATGATCATTCATTTATATAGCAGTGGATGATATACGTTGAAAATTTATCTTAATTTCGGGTTAGATTCGCAATTATGTGTTGCGTAAATCTGTGATGTCGTACAGAGAAAGTTGGGGTTGTTGGCGCCTTGTTACATAGGCAACTTTATATACTCTTCTGCACGGCGGGTAGCATATAATTCACGGCGAATACGTTACTAGAAAGTGCATTCACACGTAGAGGAATCATTGCCAGCGAAGACTAGCTAGTGTATGTATTAGTGTTTTGAGCTAAAGGAAATAAACAGAACAGGTAAGTGCTATCTGGGGACTTGTCTCAGCCGAGGCTACCAAACTGCCGGCTGGTGGTGCCGCTAGGCGAGTATTCGGCGGAAATATTGAGTTTTGAGGCGAAATGGGTTTCTTAGTAGGAATTATGAGCTTCCTAATGGATATCGTGATTATACGATGGAAATTCATGAACAAAAACATCTGTTTATGAGTAGTATGGAGAATGACTTGGATGGAACGAGTTCATATCGTGCAGTTAATTAATAGGAAAAAGCGTTAAGGAAAATGACCATACAGAAATTAAGATATGGGCAAAAATTGTATTAAAATTAAAGCTAAACAGATACGGCTGGCTACAAGGGCTGACCCAATCAAAGTAACCAACTTAAAAAGTGTATACCACGGAATATTCAAGACATAAAGGAATATAAAGTTTAACCCATGTGTATATCTTATCCTTAAACACTCGCTTGAGACGATTGTTTGTTTTATACTATCTAAATTATTTCCTTCTAAGAAGCCTTAAGCCTTAAATTTTCTTCATTCTTTAACGAAGATTAAGTTCTAAAAGATCAATACGAATCCAAAATATCCCGGTAAAAATGAAAGCCTTCTTTCTTCATACAAGTTCTTTTCAAGATATCATGTAATGCGGCCAAGGCGACAGGGAAAAGCTTCTTCGGTCTTAGTATCCTCTTCTACAAAAGTTGTCGACAAAGTCTGCGTAGGCGGCATCTGAGAGGACATGGGAAATACGCGAGGGATAAACAAAAGAGAATTGGATGAAGGAATACAGAGAAGGGAAGAAATAATGAGGCAATCGCAAGGGCAAGTGGTAACGAGGCTAAATATAGCCATAAATGATGCTAAACTAAATGAAGGTACCTTTGAAACGGAGAAAGCAAACATAGCTATTAATGAGGGAGAAAACTCTCCGTCAAAGTAAAGAAATTACCGAATTGAAAAGAGCAGGGGGCAAAGAAAGGCTATACTTGATGAGTTGTCGGGAGAGGCTTAACTTTAATAAAGGAAAAAGAGAGACTTATTGCGTCCATTGCTTTTTGGACAGTAAAATGACTAGGTTCTTACGGTCTGTTAGATGATAAATACAGAATATATATAGATTACAGAAACTTCACACGAAACTCTCTAAAGGAAACAGCCTTTACTTATTTATTCGTGGATATTTTTACCTTTGGTTAAAATCCATTACTTACTTGGTAGAATTTTCCCTGATTTCATTTTAAAATTATTGAAGACCCTGATGTGTAATGATTAACGATAATATTCCACTCCTTTCAACATTGAAAATATGCAATAGTTATTTCAAATAAATTTACCTACTTCTTAATACATATAGAGATTTGTCAAAAATGAGTTAGTTAAATGCTTTCTAATAATTCGCATCCAAAAGACAGCATTTTATAGATAATCACTGACACCCGTAATCTTTAACTAAACTGTCTTAGAGGAAATGCAAGGTTCATAATTCAAACGAAAAATATTTAACAACTAGGTGGTTAAGCAAAATATCTCCCTTTAATCACGCAATACAAGTTGAATTTCAAATACCCTAACAATAGATGAGGTTACCTTCAGATTCCTCTTAGAGGTAATTCATCTCCCACGGATTGACTTTTCGACTGCTATCCGTAACATTCTCCGGGAAGGGAGATTGAATAGGAGCGGATCTCGAGGGCGTTATCAAAACGGACTTCGACAAGATTCGGAATTCCTACATCTGTCAATATGATCTCGAATAATCTCAGCCCATCGGGAGGGATGAAGTGATCGCGCGTGGAAAGGAAAACCCTTCCTCGGGATGAGATTTCCGCCGTCAAAGAACAACACGACCCTAACCTAGCTCGTCATGAGGTCATGGAAGAGAAGCTCGGGTGAAAAACGTCTCATCCGATCAAAGTAGAGTAAGTGAAGGAAAGCTGAAGAACGGACGTGACGTCATTTCTCTCGAGGCGAACGCCTTCCAGCTAGAAGCACGGAATGCGAAAACGAGTAGAAGATGAGGACGAGAGAAAACAAATTCGATCTTACTCACAATTATCCCCGTTAAAAACCTCGAAGCACTCGCGTAAAATAAGCAACCGGAACGGAGGATACTTTCGTCCATTTTTTCACGCTGATGATCAAAACATCCAATAGACTTCCTTTCAACCTTTAAGGTTGAAGGAATTCGGTTTGAGAGGATATGGCATGCGCCCAAAGCCTACGGGAAATTACGTTCAAGGTTTTTCGGGGGGAGGCCCTTTTGCCCTTGTATGCGTGTGAGAGTGAGGTTTTATAAAGGATCAGGAGCGAGATGAAGGAAGGGAGATAAGGGAAAGGATAAAGGGTAACGGATGTAAGAAGGGATGGAGAGAAAAAATGAGGAGGCAGAGAGGTACAAAGGGCAAGCAGAGAGAGAGGAAAGAAAGGCAATATGGAGGAAACGATGTGAAATGCGAAAGGCAGAAACATGTGAGAAAAAGTAAAGAGGAGAGTAAAAAGAGAAGGGGAGAGGGATAAGAATGTGAGCGTCTGGGTAGATAGGAAGATTGAATGTAGCGAGCAAGAATCTGAGGCGAAAAGGAGATGTTAGATATATTTACAGAGAGTGTAGACGTACGTGGGCGGTCAGAGGTATAAAAGACGGGCTGAGCTCAGATGCAGAAAGAATTGTTTGTTATATACGTTTAACATGCAAGGGAACTAGAAAGAAATATAAATTAGTCTCATACTACCAAACATCGATCTAATGCTTATCTGATAGGATTTTTATCGTTAAAATTAAGTACTGAATATTAATACAGTATTTATGGAGGCCAAAATTCAGAAGTGGAGTTCTTTCCTCGTTGAAGTTCCATGAACCCGAAAGCTGAGAATTGAGAAACAGAAAAATCTAAATCCAGAAAGAGATAAAATTTGCTTCCATAGACAAAACGTCAAAACGCTTTTGATAACAATTTAACATCTCGAAAGAAAAAGCTAGAATCTTGTCTAATATATAGAAAAGTTTGAAAATAATTATCTGCTATTACATTAAAAAAAGACTTACTTCGTTACCTTACTTACAAAATATCTCACTAAAAGAATAATAATAGTCGAAATGCCCTAAGTTTTATTTACGTTTGTGAGAGAAATATCTTCGATATTCAGAGATGCCAATGAATTTACCATCTCGGAGACGTCGTAGGCGTAATGTATTATTTTACACTATTGAGTACTAAACAAAAAACAGAACTGTTGTGTAATAAGCTCGTAAGCTAATGAAGCACTTCAAATCCATTTAAAACGGTGATATCGACGGAAATAATGCAACAGAAAACGATTTTACCGCTTCGGTGAGATTTTCCGCTGAGGTCAATTTAAAAACTTCCTTGAAGTTCGTTTGAAATATAACTCTTCGTAAATTATCCTGCTATCGTTTCTAGAGATTCGTAAATATTAAAATTTAAGAATTACGCGCGAATAAGTTAACGAGCCTACTTGTAGGGATCCCGACATTAAAGTAAAAAAAGGTAGATAATCTCAGGGAGATGCCCCGAGGAAAGAGATTATGAACAGTATCAGAAAATAAAGTATCAGAAAGAAACGAAGGTTCGACGAAGAAGATAGAGGATGAGGAAAGGGAGAGAAAGAGAGAGGCAGGCATTTCTGAGCGGTTCTTGTAAGATTTATAGCATAGATGCTTGGGATGGGATGAGAGATGGAGTCGGTGCAAGGGCTAAGGAGTGATGGTGGGATGAAGTGCGAAAGATTGGTGGGAAGGGGAAAAAAGGACTTGGGGGCATGAAGCGGTGGAACACGCTTTAAAAGGAATATTTTATACGATAGGACACGGAGAGGAAACTCGTGTGACATGGTCCTTTAATAAGATCATCCCCGTGGCGGTAACAAGCACGGGAAGCAGGCTTTACCTTCCGTCGATGTTTTTTCCAAATAAAGCATTTTAAGCATCGCGGCTTCTTTCTCCCTCCATGGATTCCATCAAGATGGCAAACTTTCCTCGCTCGAGAAAATTTTAAAGGTTTTTAATTCGGAATATGAAACTCAAAATGGTGTACTCGGATAGATTACCGCGCAGGATTAATTATTAGGAAGTATAACGGCCTTCAAAGGAAGTTTACGGGTTGCTCTTTTCGATGAAACTGATGATTGTTTTGCTTGTGTTGTCCATTTTCCAGTACCCCCTATATATTTAGCATATGTAGGCTTAATTGAGAAGCATTATTATTTTTAAAGTTCTTAACTTTCCCCAAAAGTTTTAAAAGATGGTGGAAACACCTAGCGATCGGGGTTCGAATTCAGTACCCGTGTGGATGGTTATATGTAACAGAAAAATGTGACGCCAGATCACTTTAAAGTACCGAGAGAAGGGTCTGGGTTCAACTCCCAGTTTTATCAACATTTTCCTCTCTTATTCAGTCGATTAAAGTCGATTTCTTTAACATAAAATTTTGAATTGTTTCCCTTTACTTCAATGATGAAACTCCTTAGATATAAAAGTCACCCAAAAATTCTTAATTAAAATTAAAGATGCTATAAAAATTATCAAAGTAATTAAGGATCAATCTATCGGAAGTTCTTCTACCATGTTGACATTTAAGTTACTTGTTAAGTGTGGGATGTTAATCAATTTATGAAAGAACTACATAGAGAATTTCTACCGCTTCGAGGTCAAGTCGGCAAAATAAATACCACGTATTAGCCCCTGAATTGATTTATTAAACAGATCGCAAGAAGTCGACTTCAAACACTGCTTAAACGTTCTTAGTCGAATGATTCTGAGACCCCTCGATTTTTGGGCCCAAAACGAAAAACGGAAAGAAATCTCTTCCCGCACATCCCGGCTCCAATATCCGCGACGAAAACCACCTTCCTTTTAAAGGAAAGAGCCAATAATCAAAACACAATCGATTATTCCCTTCCATAACGTGCGCCATCACAAGAGCATAACAGTCTCATTGATTACCGATGACGTGCTTCCCTTTCGCGCCGGGGCTGGAGAGGTCGAAAAAGCGAAACAGCGGGGGAAATGCGGAAAAAGGAAAAATAAAGCGAGCGCCATCGTCTCTCTTTCACATAAACAAACAGCCGATGGAAAACGATGTGGCGGTAACGACCAATCGGGCGGCCGCACAATCCTCTTCCCGCCGCCGGGAGGATCTCTCTAACACGCTTTCTTGCTCTCTCTCTCTCTCTCTCTCTCTCTCAACATACACTCGCAAACCCCAAGTCCTCTCTCCCTCTCTCTCTCTCTCTTTAGGTTCCCTGTTATGAAGCGAACCGCCGGAGCAGAAAGGCCCACTGCCGCAGTTAAAACGAAAGATGAGTTGACCCTTTGAGTATGGCATTAGGCTTAAGAGAGGGAGGAGAAGAAGAGGAAGGGTAAAAGGTAGGCAGGAGGCAAGCGAGTGATATGGAATCAGAGAGGACACATGAACTAGCAGACAGACAAACAACTGTGTTTAGAAGGAAAACTTCGCTCAAAAGTACCTTATTATGATTCATTCCAGTAACTCCTCTGATGCTGTTTTGTGAAATTCCAGGCTTGAAAGATTTAAATGGGGAAGGCATGTTTTTGCTATTTACAGAAATGTATTGACCGCTGAGATGCTGCGAATACACCAAATCTTTAATCATGATAAGTAAAGGTAAAAATAATACAAGTTTACCAAATGAGTTTAATTTCTCAAGTGAAAGATTTTGATATTTTATGAGAAAAGGATGTCAAATGGAAAAATCAGTAACCTCCAATTTAAACTCAGAGGATATCTTATAAGTAATAGTAGCTTACATAAAGCAGTTGCTCATATTACATTAACGTTATAATTTATCAAGAAAATACTAGTAATAAAGATATTGTGAGCGTGACTAAAATTTTATTTTACGTTCATGGCCCTTAATTAATTGACTTCTGGCCTCTAATTAATCGATTTATCCGACGTGATTTATTACATGCTTCCTCGACACCAACCAACGGATTTTGAAAATATTATAAAATCACGAAATATTTAATTTTATAAATTTTATAAGAAGACATATTATTATATTTTACCACCAACTTTTTGACTTCATATTCCGCCCACACAGCCATAGGTTTGAGCCGACACCGATAGAGACCAAGTGTACATCAACAACCGAAAGGTATTAATGAGGCAAAAACGAAAAGAAAAACCTTTTCCGGAAAATAGAAAGGTATAAATCAGGTGGGCGATCGAGGAAAAAGTAAGGACGGGGAAGAAAAAGGGAAGGCAGGAGGGAAGGAAAGACACAGGAAAAAGTGGCAGGCATGGAGATCCGAGATTGGGCCAGGGGCCATTGATGCGAAAAATTTGCGTGAGAGCCTGTGAGCCTCCAAAAAATAAAACGGTTAAGGTCTACACGAGTAGAACCGGGAACACACAAAGGATATGCATGGGTGAGATTCGTCGGAGAATGTAGGAGAAATGAAGTTGGCCCAGACAATTATCTCTCGCGAGAAAAGAGGATGAGGTTGCGAGGAGTGGGAAAGAGATGTGAAGAGGAGGACAGAAAGAGAGAAAGCTTAAATAAGGGAGAGGGAGAAAGGTCTAATAAGGGCAGAGAGAGAGAGCAAATTACGTCGGCTGATCGATTGGAGGAAGATGTTGATGTGTAAGAGGCGAGTAGGTGGGTAAGGTATACTAAGTGGAGGCTCTCGAAGACGGCTCATTAGAGGGAAGGAAAGAAGCACGGAGTGGATGTTATCGGGGAATTTTGAATTGAATTTATGAGAGCGAGACCTCGTTAACAAAGGAGCTATTGAATGGGGGCGGTGGAAATTAGGAATTTTTAGCCACACAAAGAGTATAATTGTCGAGAAGATGTATTAATTACTACTACCTTCCTCGTTCTAGTATTAGTAGTATTGTTAAAAGTGCTTCGACAGCTTAGGTCATTTCGCACGTAGGCTTCCTCGTTCTAATATACATGTGTGCGCATTCCACACTTGATTAATTGGAAACAGGCTGCCGGATGTGTAACTAAGCAGATAATTTAATCCTTCTCTGTTACTGAAATTCAGTTTTCAGGGGCATAATTCCATTCCAGAACTTAGACTAGATTCAAAAGTTAAATGCAGAAGTAAACAAAACATATGAAGCGATACTTGGTGGGACATCTTCATTATTTATTTAGAATTATGAAATGAAATTCGACAAAGTCTAGAAATTAGTGTGGACTTAGTCAAATTTTGTTTCGTAAATTTTATTTAATTAAGTGCATAGTTATATGAGGGAGGAAAAATTTTGGTTTTTAAAAGAATTCCCAGAATTAACAACTAAAGAAATTAGCGTTTTTAGTTATTAATACTTTGACAGTGTTCAACTATTTTCGGGATACATTTTCTCGAGTTAAAATGAAGTTTACTTTTAAGAAATTCTGTTATTACCACAAAAAAATAACTTTCTTTCGAACATCAACGTCAACGGTACCATTATGCTTCATGTTTGCTTCTAAATATAATACTCGTACAAATTTAGAGCTTATAATTTATATTTTAGGAGGAACCCTACATCTGCTAATGCCTAATACTCATACTTAGGTTCTCGCTTATCAAAGAATGCATACACCAGAATTGACAGCACACAGGTTAATTCAATGGCCGAGTTAATCCTGTTCTTGTTTTCGGTAAAATTTTCTTAATATTTATAGAGTAATTTATAAAAGAAAACCTTAAAATTCCAAAAGTAATTACCGCAGATAGTAGATAGAACCTGAAAATAAAAAATATTCATCAATTTTAACAGATTCCTACTTAAGGGTTTCGGCAAATACTAAACGATCTTATTGAAGAAGATAAGCACACAATGAAATAGAGGAAACTAATATTTAACGTTCGTATACCTTATGATACACAATGGCAATTGTAGGTGAAAAGCAACTAAACAAGGGAAAACATAAATCCAAAAATAATTAACTATTATTTCCCCTAAACCTGCAAATTCAGAATTTTTTTTTCTGGTGAGACCTAAACTTCCCTTTGTTTTCTCCGTATTCGATTTCCTTCAGCATTTAAATTGTTTAACCACGCAGTTTACGTCAGCATAAACTTATCCAGCATTTAAAGAAAACGTTAAAAAACTTTAACAATCAGGTCTCCGAATTGGGGATCATTGTATCATCCGAATCCCCGCAAGCTGTTTCACGGACAAAATAGTAATTTTCGCCGAAATAAAAAATAGATTGAAAGCCCCCCTTCCAAATCTGCGAGTGGAGACAGTCGACGACATCAAATGGTAAAAATCGGAGCAAACACGACGAGGACGCCATTAACTGAAAATCAACAGCGCCTACCTACGGCATCGTAATTTAAAACGCAACGCGGGCAACGAAAGGGTAATGAAAGATATGTCTCCGTGCACACTCTGGCAAATTTACTCACGCGAGCACCGGAAAAAAGGCATTTTTTCCGTCGTTTCTCTCGTCCAACCTTAAACGGCAGGGAAAGGACGTCTCCGAGGCACACTTCCCATAACGCGGCATCCAATACACGATCTATGCGAGGGACAAAAAGTCCAACGAGAAAGAGGACCCGAAAACAAAAGAGCTGCGTCCTCCAAGAATACTTTATCGCACAATACCGCCGTGACCAAATGAGAAAAAATAATCCCGACCATACGACACATTTCCCACTAAATTTCCCGTAAAATCACAGCCGTCGCGGATATTGTCTCGCCCGACGAACACCCCTGCTTCGACTGTTTCAAATAACAACGGCGGAACGGGGAGAGGAAGGAAAGAAGGAGGAATCACGTAAGAAAGCGAGCATTTGTGTCTAGAGTACGGATCGCAATGGGAAGTAACGTCAACGTTCTGGACGCCAAGATCTCGCCTACGAATTACGTACCGAAGAAGTGGGAGGAAGAAGGTGAAAGTAAGAAGTATAAAAAAGAAAGACAAATAAAGAAACGAAAGACAAATGGACGAAAGAGAGAAAGATAGGCAACATACGAAAGTAAAAAGGGAACAGGAGAATGAAAGCGGAGAAAAGGAAACAATTGGGATAAAATCTGATGTCAAAATAGTTGAAATATTCTAAAACACTGGAGAAAGTTATAGGAAAATAAGTGAAAGGGATTGCGTGGAAGGGTATGTTATATATACATTAAGGAAAGGAGTATGTACTACAGATATGAGAAAGAAAGGAAAACGATCGATGTCATAGAAAACAGTGATACTGATAAAAAGGTGGGGTAAGAATAAATGGCCAAAAACAAAAAATAATAAGAATACTTTTCTTATTTTTTAAAATATTGGATATTTAGGAATGTATCAAAAACTGAGACATACGGTTTAAATAGCTTGCCAAAAATGTAAAAAGAATAGAGAAAATGTGTACCTAGAAGGACTCGGAATATTAATCATCCCTCTATCTATACAGGCATCAGCTCGAGGGATAGATCCTCTACCCATTAACTATTAGTAAGGAAAAACTTCAGGATGTGGCCAGATGATGAATGAGATTATTGAGTGGTATAGGAGTGATTTGCGTTTATGCAAGATAAGGAGTGAGGTAATTTTCCCTAACCCTTCACTGAGTCAGAATGCAACGAGCGGAAAAATGCACGTAAAAGCAGCACAAAGACCCTAGGATTAACATTTTTCAAAGTATTAAACTAGGAAAAACCAAACATACTCCATTACTAGGCATTATAGTCATATGATGTTGAAAAACTTTGGTTCTATGAGCAAGAGACGTGGAAAAGGTGGAATCTGAAAAGACGACAAAAAAGAGAAAATTCTGGGATAACGAGGGTGACAACGATAGGTGCACGATAGATGAACACAAAGGGAAAAGAAGAGAGGAATGAAGGAGGAAATGGAGAGAGACTGAGGAAACTCCAGAAAGAAAGAGGAATAGAGCCCACTTGACAGTGCTGCCACGCATCGTGTAACGGAGGAAACATGAGCTGCCAGGGCGCCGTGTTTTGCTTCCACCTCACTTTGCCTCTCACTGCCGCCAACGCTCCCTCTCCCCACCTATTTCCTAACCACGCGCCGGTATATACTTCCTATTCCGGCCCGGAGGCGGCAATCGATGCGTGGCCCGGTGGAGCGTCGGTAAATTGGATACCGGTGGAATAACAAACGTAGGGAGAGCTGTTTCTCCCCGGAGGGAGTGGGGAAGCGGCGGGAGGGTGCGGTGAGTGGGGTGAGGGTTTCAAGTGAAGCGGTGAAGGATGTTTCGCGGAGGATGGGTTCGGAAGGTTCGCGGAAGGGCCGAAAGGGTATAGAGGCCGGTCGGCAGAAGAGTCTGAGGGCGGGAGTGAGGAGGTTTTTGAGGTGAAGACCGAGGTTAAGCGGACGTATGGGAGCAGAGGAGGGTCTCGTCAACCGATCCCACCACCTGAGAACCAATTGGTTGGGGATACGATCCAGTATCTGCACTTCTAGGTAAAGCTTTTGATGATCACTAATGGAAGAAAATGTGAGATATTTCATTAGGCCTGTTTTTTTCCACCGCCTACTTGTGTGGATTGATCGCTACGGCCTGAGGAAAGCAGTCTCGAGTCCGTTGCTGTTTCCTCTTCATCAGCATCCACGCAACTACCCATTGCTGTTACACAAATATTGCAAAGTACGTAGAGAAAAAACAGCACCGTTATAAATTGCCATATCAAATCAGCGAAGGGATGATAATTTGAAGGGATGAAGCGTTTAATTCTTTGGATGGAACATGTACGGTCACTAAGTAATATGAGTGGTTTTAGGGATTTTTCGTTTTAAGGTCCACATTAACTATTTTAGTAGCAGTATTGTTAAAAGCCCTTCGACAGCTGAGGTCTTTTTTACACGTAGGCACCCACCGGCAATCGAACTTGGGGCCACTTTCACTGAGAGCGTTTTTTACTTGGCTATTCGTTATTCTGGAGCCCCTTTGCCTATTTACTTATATTTCTGCTCAGTCCATAATAAGTCTATACCGTCCGTACCGTCCATAGGAATTTCTCTCAGACAGTCCGTAGTTTATCATCAGAAATACTAAAAATTACTTTTATTTAATAAAAAGAGGTATTTTACGTTGAACTTGAACAGTTAATGAAGCCTTAAAATCTGTATTACAGCGGCCTAGAGTATAATTTTCAGAAAAAATTCGAATGAATGTATTCGAGACCTCCTCCGAAGGAGTCAAAGATAAAAAGACCCACGCAGAGTACCTTTCAAAACCGCAAGGATATAATTACATCCGTTTTTCCTTATTCGAAAGGTTAGACTGACATTTCTCAGACCAAAATACATCTCAGTACCGAGAAAATTCAGCATTTCGATGTTTCAGCGATGTAATGCGATCAATTAGACGTGATTAAGATATTTATCAACAAAAGACAATTAGGGGAACGAAGAGCTGTGAGGTTGGAAAATGTTTACCGAATATAAAATTATACTCATTGGGGTAAATTAGAATGAAAAATTAATTTGATCCCCGTGTTTACTCTTTATCTTACCGGGTATTCTTTGTTGGAAAAAGGAGAAATTTTGGAAAATAGGCGGAGTTCAGACATCTGGAAGATTAAATAAGTTTCCAGCTGATGAGGCTGCAGAGGACTAGATTACTGCAAATACAAAACATTTTTCAAAACCTGAATATTACAAGACCGAAGAAGAGTAAGAACATAGCGGAGAACGAAGCAACGGTCATCAAAACTCACAAATAGTACGCATATGATATATTTCCACAGCAATTTAGAAAATCTTTATAAAGAAAGGTCTAAACTAGTCTTTCAGGCCGCATTTAAAACCACATTTCAAAGGCTTACGTCCTCGTCAGTTCATGAAGTCCTAACTTTCGGAGGAGCGCCTAACTCCCGAATGCCTTCGCTCTGGGCATTATTACTAAGCAACGAAGGAATTTACGGCACAAAGAAGCCGTAAAAGCAAAGTATGACCATTACCGCTCCGCTTGCGGGGTGACGTCGCACGTTACGTGGTCCAAATTGGAAATAGATGAGCTCGGACGGCGGCCATATTATTTTAACGCCCGTCTAGGAGCCTTTACAGGACGAGGTGCCTTGCGAAACGAGTGTCACGCCAACTCCTTGATGAGGTTAGGGGAGACGAAAAGTTGATGCGGGAGTAAAAAGGAGGAGGATCTCGGCATGAATTTTCGTTACCAAACCGCGTTCCTTTCCGCTCTCCGAAGGGAAGATTTCCTCGCAACCACAATCACGAAATTCTGATATCCGAGTCCCTTCCACACCTCTTCCCTTCTCCTCCCGTTTCTTTTTATAATCCCGCACCTTCTGTTCGAAGAAGAATCAATAATGCAGCACGAATCCCGAATGCAGGGCGTGCGACACTGCTTCGGAGTCGGCAGAGGGATTCAGGGAAAATGAATCGAGGCGAAGCTTTGGATAGGTACGAAAGTGAATACAACAGTCGGCTGCCTCTGTGTTCCGCGGAGGCAAATCCGGAAACGATTTTAATGAGTTCGGGAAACATAAAAACTTTCGGATTCGTTGGAGAGGATTTCGAAGGGAAATTATTTACTTCTATTTCTCCTACGTGCATTCTTAAAGCTCGACCGAGAACTTTGACGGAACAAACGGTATTAACACGTTTCTGACAAGTTCCTCAACGTCGAAGGGAAGGCAATATGGGGGGAAAACGACTGTGACTAAACCTTTGGCTTTCATCTCCACTATAATGAAATTCAAGCTGAAAGCAACACCATCGATTTCGAATTTGAACTAAAAAGAACTCATTAGCGAGCGTGCCTTAATAAAGGCTCGTGCGGTCTGTTTTCCTTGACTCGCAAGATGCAAATATTTCGAAATTACTAACATGGGCCATTATGTCGGTAAAAGCCGCTTAAGTTGCTGAATAAACGAAGCGTGGAAAAAGTTATAGAACATTTCAAAACCTCTAAAGTGACCGTATTAATTTGGTGCTCTTGTAATTCACCTTCAAGGGAGGAATCGGACAGACTTCAAACTGAAATGGACTTTGGAATCGAACATTGGTCTTTTCACTTAACACACCTGTCAACATATTTCTATTTTAGCTTACATCAAAATATAGTATCAGAGACGATACCGTTATCCGATAAGAGAGAATTCACTTATTTTGTATTGTCATTTTTATGTCAAAGAATATCTGCCATCTATAAAAAATATAAATGAATAATCTATTAAATCGTTAGCTAATAAAATGAGAAGCTTGAAGTCACACATTTCTTGCAAATTTAATGAGACCATTAACTAACCGGAGTAAAAAGGTGCTTCATTTGTCTCAGTCTCACATGTGGTAGCAGAATAGAAGACCTTCGTTTCCTAAGCTTCCTTTCGGTCCCTATAGTCGTTCTTAGTTCACAAAACTTTCGAATATAATTTCCCCATCCTTCAACTACACAACTCCCCATTTCCATTCCCCCAAAACATGTTACACTACCCAACGACTGCAGCCCGTTTCAACTGGTGTGCTCTCGAAAGCTAATGCATTACGCATAGCAAGGAAGGGGGAAGGCAATGCAGAGTTAGGAGAGCGGAAAGAGAATAGGAAGAGGAAGGGATAAGTTTCCCAGGAATAGATAAGGTAAATTTGAAGGAGGAAGAGTTTCTTCCTTAGAGGTAGTTTAGTTTCTTGCATGAGTCAATGGCGGCGGAGGTGAGAATGAGGAGAGAGCGATGGGGGAGTAGTGTTGCTAGGGTAGGTTCAGTAATGGTATTCTCCCCCAACATCAACTGGACCCTTCTCACCCCCTATTCTGACACTACGGAAGCATAAAAATCTCATCCAGTGCTGCTATCTAGCGGGAGTTCCTTCGGAAAAAAGTGGTACGTGGAGATGGAACAAAAAGGAAGGTTTGAGCAGATTGTGATGGTAACTCAATCACGTGTGGCGCATTGTGGTATGAGTTTTGTGCGTGGGGTGAGGATGTGAAATGGGAAATAGGACGGTGGGAGTAGGAAGGAGAATTTCAGACGACGGCGGTCCTATCAGAAACTGGTGCGCGGAGTCCTTATTTCGAATAGAATCGCGAGTTTTGAAACGGCTTCGAGTGAACTGCTAGGTAAATTGAGTTGCGGCTGAGAAGCGAGTAGGCTTCCGAGTTAAAATCGGGCGTAATGAAGTGCGCTTGACGGCGAAATATTAAAGTTAAGGCTTTCCGGTATTTTTTTTTCCAGCTCCAGCGTCGCTACGGATGGAATTCTTGCCGGAAGTAGAACTAATTAACGGAGGAATATTTTTCAATATCTCTTACAAAATTATGTGGGATAAGAATTTTTCTTTATGCAATGCTCTTTAACGATTCTTTCCTCTTTATACATTTGAAATTTTTGCGTTACATGTTTTCTACAGGGGTCTCAGGTATTCAGCAAACATCAAATGAATACATTTTCAGTGAGCGATATCTTATAATTTCCATCGTAGAGTTTATTATCATAATATTTTGCGTAACTTAAATCTTAGTATATCCGTTTATTCTTGGAGGCTAAAATCTCAAATTTATTCCGCATATTCTCTTCTCCACTGACTGACTGTACAATAATTACCTCGAAGGCTAGTTGGATCTTCCACTCCTCAACAATGAGAAACAAATGTTTTAGAGATGGAGTGAATCTTCCTAGAAGAGGTGTGCGGTAGTTTACCCTTGCTTCAACCAAACCAGATTGCTGCGAGCGGACAAATACGTAAATGCAGCACACTGAGCTTTTGTATAACATTTTTCTTAGCATATAGTAAGGAGTGACCAGGATGAATGGCATTATTCAGCGTTTATAATACCTCAAAATATTTCATGTTACCACGACCAAGACAGATAAAAATTGATGAAAGATTTTTTGCCACCGAACCTTAATGAAAGATACATTTTGTCTTCTCAACTTTAGCTGTTTTAAATCCGTAATCTTTAACTTCTAAACATTCGAGAGAGTCTTAATGTAAAATAATGAATAGTATTAGCATATGAAAGAAATTTAGAACGAATACTTGAAATTTGGTACATTGATCCAACAACCATTTTTTATTTAACTTCTAAGAATAAGTAGAAGTTAAAACATTTTTTTAAACTTCACAACATTTTCAAATTCATCACTTTTTTATCTGGCTTTGGAAGACTCTCGCCTCATCGCACAAAAGTTTTTTCCATGAACCTTTGACAACTAAGTTTTTACAATACAGGATCAGATCGTCCATGATTACACATTCTACCTGGAAGACGACTATCCTTCGAAACTGATGATATCTCAGCATTAACATTTTCGAGCTCTGTCTTTTTTTCGACCTAATCCAAACCTGGTGTAATTATTTCGACGAGATCAACAAACTTCGCTTCTCGAGAAACTTTTACGAGGGCGTCGCCTCTCTTTAAGGGAGAGATCCTTGTACCATCCCTCGCGGAACCGTCGGGGATCAACAAATCTAAATTTCAAATCTCCCAGCGAGAACTTGCGGCCAAGAGATAAATATTATCATATTCTCGAAAACCGTCTAATTTACATCGCGAGTTGGGTTTACACGGGTGAGTTTAAGGAGTGAATTTTCCGCACCAGTTAATACAACAAAGAGAGAGTTGTGGAGATGAAAGGGAGACGGCAGGGCATAAAACAAGAGGCTATTACTGCGCATGACGTCAGAGGTACGTTTCAATCGCCAGCGGGATGGGATCCTCAGAGGTGCGACCGCAGTTCTTATCATCCGCCAGCGGTGGATAGGAGGAGCTACTTTCGCAATTTACCTTTTCCGCAAGGGGAGGGTGGTTCGAGGGTTGCACTTCCAAAAAAAGCGGGATGGCTCTTAGGGCCGGTCCATCCCTCGAGTGGCGGTCAGTCGAAACTCACCTGCAACGAAAACATGCAAATGTTAGAGATGAATATTCATGGACAAAAGTAATGCCATTCGGACTCGGATGCAAAAAGGGAAGAATTGCACGGGTGAATGAGTGAGGCGGTTTCGACGTGGGAATATTCCGAGTCGATTCGGTGGCACATTAAGCAACTTTTAAAGGGCATTATTTAAGCGAACTTTATTCTCGAGTGAGTGCAGCGGATTTTTGTAATGTTATTAAAATAAAAGCTTTAAAACAAATTTTATATTTAAATTTGAGCCTTAAAAATTTTGTGCTTTAGAAAAATTATTCAGAAACGCTATTAATACCCTTTTTATGCCTTGCCCTAAACGCATGCCGAATTTATAATATAATCTTTAATAAAACAATGAAATCAACAAAGCCTTAACAATTATATACATATACAAGTATGGATATAACATCTGGTTACAACTACGAAGGAAAATTGTAAGGGTACATGCGATGGTTCAGCCATTAGTTTATCTACCACTAAACTTACTAACACTTGGCATTGTCGTTCAGGAGCCTCATCTTCTTCTAGTACTTGCATGCTTAAAACATTACAAGTTTTTTCTCTAATATCTGTCAGTAATTACTTCTTTAGCGAAGATTTTCGTAATAGATAACAATTACAAAAATTATAGAAGCAAATACATGCTCTTGCTACTTTTACAAGGTAATAATTACAGTAAAAGGAAAAGAGGGTGGCCGCGGGGCCAAACATAAATAAGAAAAATCTCTTTTTACTGCGAGGTTTCCGGATTTGTGTCAGTGGTATTTATTTTAAACTCAGAAAGTAATATTTTAAAACTTAAGGCTTAAACAGATTTATAGACAAATTATACGACCGCTGAGATTTAAATATATATTTTTCTAGCTTTAGAAGAGGAAAATTTGTTGACAACTTTTTATTCGTCGATTTTATCAAACTTCTTTATGTTTGATTAAACGAATTACATAAACTATTGGGAAATATTCGATTTAAAATAAGTTGTCATTAACTATTAAAAGTTAAATATTTTCCTACCGATACCATTGTTACAAGCATTGTTAGAATTATTATACAAAGTATTTTTGAGTATGGGTTTTCTGTTAAATTTATTGCGAGGGAAATGTCTTAAAGGCTCTAACACCCAGTGACGTGAGGTACGTAGCGACTGCCCCTCCGCTTTCAGACGGCACTGATTACAAACAACTATGAGTTATTCCCTATAACGTATTTCAAACAGATGTGAGACAAGGCGTTCAGTCAAATTCAGGACTAAATTTACTTCTATAGGCAGATACACGCTGCACTGGACTCGTGCATGTAATCGAACGGACAAATAACGCAACTGATATATCTCAAAATACCCCATCCAAAGAATACATCCACTTAATCGCTCTTTGCTGGAATGTAAAAATCCAGCTTCCATAACCCTTAGCTGACCATACACCACCCTTTAACGGTTTCCAATACTACTACGGGATGCATCCTCTCGTGGAACCGTAATTGCAATTCTTTTCCCCTAACTCCACGACTCTCTCTCAGTCTGAGCCTGATACCGAAATCGGCAGTGTCGCATCAAGCCAGGAAATCCTTTTTGCCCATGTCCAGATTCCCCCTCTTTTGTCTTCTTCTGTGGGAGAGCTCATCGCATTACCATTTAGAGCCATTGGATTTGAAGAGGTTTCTTTCTCCGGAATACGTCCTTAAGATAATCTGATTCCGCCAATCATTTAGAAACAGCCCGAAATTTTTTTTTACGACCAGTACACTGCTTTTAAAATCACGGAGGAACGTTGACGTACATTAGTGTACCTATACGTTAATGCGCCAGAAAATTTGTTTTGGAATAAAATAAATCATAATTTTGTGAAATAATCTCCGTGTTCGAGAACAGAAAAATTAAATAGATACGATAAATCCCTCACAAGTGTAACATGCAAAATGTAAACTCCTAAGCTTTCCGATGAGTGAGAATCACATTAACTAGTTCTTCCTTCATTCTTACGGAGATGAATTCATTTATTTATTTTCCCGGTGCCCTAACAAACATCAATTCATTGGACAATAACAGGAGAGGCGTGAGCGGTAACAATAGACGAACACACACAACAATGACGCAGGTTGGGAATCCTTGAAAGAAAGGAGATTAGAAGCTAGGCTGTGATTGCTTGATGAATTCAGAAAAAGTACATTTGCCGAAGACGTAGCCATCATTATGCGACCACCCTGCCACTTCGGCCGATTCGACAATGAGCATAAAACAAGAGAAATAGACACGAAGGCAAGTCGTTTTAGGGACATTATTTCCGCGAACAATACACGAAAATAAGCTAAAGAAGCAACGGGAGTCGGGTATTAATCGTAGATGTAGATTCCCTGACCAGAAAAATTCAAGTAGCCGGGATTCGAGCCAGGCACCTTAGGGATTAAAGCAAAAGCTTACTGATGATCTGACACTGCAGCATGTAAATCCAGAAATACAATCCATATTGACCTCGAATTAAGATATAAAAGATGATATAAGTCGTAGATACAGGTGATATATCAGTTAACGCAAAAAAATATGTTGCAAAATGGATGAGGGAAATATTAGCCAAATCATTTAAAGCAAGTAAAAAATTAAGTTAATAGGAACAGAAATAAAAACAGTTACAGAAATAAAATAGCGAAAACTTTAGCGAACGTCATATCATTACTTTGTATATTAAAATATCGCGTACTATTCAAACAATTCAAAGGCCTCGGAATAACAAGATGCAGACATTAAAGTGATTTTATTGAGATGATTTTCAAAACTCAAGGGTCGTAATTCTTTGAAGCATTTTTTTTCAATCAGCCTAATAAATAAGTGTAGAAGCTTTACGCTACCGTCCCGTCGCCAATTCGGCCATGAAATTTTTAAAACGTGTACAACTTGAAGACATGCCAAATCCAAATGCTCGTACTTCTTCTCTCGAAACTGTCAGAGGCGATTTAAAGAGAAAGAGAAGCCCGACGCATCACGGACGAAAAAGCAATTTCTTTTATCCTCACATAATAACCGAGGCTACTCTTTTAACAAAAATCTCCATCATTGTGAGGCAGCCGGGATTATTTTTTTCCGCAGAGAGAGAGAGAGACTTCCCATAGAGTAAGAAACGCATTTCGGTGCGTTCCTTTTTCTTCTTTTTTGGTTCAAAGCCTCGTAAAACTACAATTTTCCTATCTCGGCCACTGCAGGGGAGACTCGAGAAACTCCAGTGAAAATACCTCATCCCTCTCTTTCTCTTCACAAATCTGATGGAGCGGATGTTGAGAAACCGTCCTTCACGACAGAGGAAATGGTCTCCAAAGACAAGTGAGAGGGAAGGGCAGGTCGGCGGAGTAGCATTGGGTGGGAGGATATGAAGCTTAGGAGGGAGAAGAAAGATAAAAGGGGGAGAGGATAATAGGAAGAAAAATAGGGGAGCTATGGATAAGGAAATAGAGGAGGGCACACAGCCCTGAGGGAGCGAACGGTGAAGGGAAAGGTTGCTTTACTAGGGCAAGTGGAATGGGACTAAACAGGAGCTCCGTGGTGAGGAAGAGGGAATTTCTCCGCCCTGTTGTTTTTCGCCGCCCTTAGGCCATCTACCCAAACCATCCGAATCCCATTTAATTCCCCATCTTGAATACACCTATTTCCTCCTACGGAGCTGACTAGGATTTAGTATATGAAGAAGCACTAATAGGCGACAGAGAATTTGAAACGATTCTTTTCATTCAGTCCCATTAATAACCTAAAGAGAAATTAATGATACGGAGTATTTTACCCGCTGTATCTATATTAAATATAGCTTGATTTTTACTAAGCTCCCGGCTAGCCAAGTAAGCAACGCTTTCGACTTCAGTGAAAGCAGTCCCTAGTTCGATATCCGGTGGGAGCCTACGTGCGTAATGACCTTAGTTGTCTAAGCACTTTTAACAACACTACTACTACGATTTAAAAAAAAATTTTAATCCGACCGCGGCGGCGGAGTGGTTAGCGAGATAGCGCTCCAACCCCAACGTCTCGGATTCGACTCCCGGCTAATCGGATTTCACTGGTTAGGAAATGGTTGTGTGTTCATCCATTGTTACTGTTTTTGTCCACCACTGTAATTGTCCAGTGAATGGATGTTATTATGTGTATTGGAAAATGAATAAATTAAACGGGATTTTTAGATTTTATTTAGATCAAAACAATTTTTTCACAACATTTATTTTTTTAAAGTTCACCAACAGCAATTATTTACTATGAGGTTAGTTAAAAACCAACACACACATGCATGTCCATATAGAGATATGAGCAAGGAACCTTTAAGCTGCTGATCTGGCACACGACCCCCAATACCAATGCTAGGCAAAGTAACTGAAAATTCCCCAGAAAATATGAACATGAAAAAAGTCTGACAGAACCGGGACTTGTGTAGTAATATTTTTAAAAGTGCGTCGACAGCAGGGGACATTTCCCGCATAAAGGCTCCCACCGGAAATCGAACCCGGAACCGCTTTCATTAAAGTCAAATGCGCTGCTAACTTGGCTTTCCGAAAGCCCCCGGGACCTGAATCCGGAATATTCCTCCCGCGGGGCAGATGCTTTGTCCAATTAAGCTAGCCAGCAGATAAAGCCAGAACATTCAATCATGCAGTTTCGGGAGACATTGTAGGCAAGTGTGAAGTGGTTTCATCCGACCATGTGGCTTTGTCTACAGAAAACGTCCTCATTGAGAAACCAGCCTTGCAAAGTGGTTGAATAGAGAACCCCTCAAGGGTGATACAAGCTGCCTTTACGTGGAAAGTCACATTCACTCTTTCCCTTGCACAACTTTATAATATAAGTAATAATATTCTGATAAATAAAGGAATGGAGAAGCTAAAACGTCAATAATAACATGCATCCCTTAAAAATTCAGTAATGGCTTACGACTGTGATTTCAATGAAGGTAAGAGGTAAATATATAAATCATTGAGTAAATAAGGCCGGAAGACCGTAAATAGGCGATGCACTACTTGACGTAAATATAAAAAAACTATTAACACAGGAAAGAAATAAATCCTTAAAATAAAGAATGCCATCATCACAAACTACTCAATAAAATTCTGAAACTTCTTTAAGGAGAATTTGGGGAAAAGTCCGAAATACTGATTACTAAGAATAGATATTGCCATCACATACTCAGAGTATGTGATGGCAACCTTCATAGATATCTTGCCTAAGTAGCACTGTTATCAGTGTATTAACACATAGAAACATATAATAAGTTGTAATTTTATCGCAGAAAAATGATGAGCGATACATTTTTACTTCTCACTTATATTCCAGAGTAGCTAATCAAGGTCAAGAGGTTTAACATCGTTTTACAAAGTTCCACCAAAACATATTATCAAAATTCCACGTAGGATCTTCAATTAAACAAACAGAGTTCCGCAAAAAAACGCGTGAGTGTAATTACGTAAGTCGCGCTGAACATTCAACAAAGTGACGAAAATAACCAGGAAACAAGCTCATTTACACCGCAAAACAACAAGTATACGAAGACAAAAACGACGATTACGGGCGTTTTTCAAGGTGGAGCATAAAGGACAAGGAGGCCGAAGGAAGAGAATGCGTCCTTTGGAAGGGAAAATGAACACGAGACTGCAAAAAGAAACCACAGCGTTAAGGAAGGAGACGAAAGAGGGGCCTGGGAGTGCGGTTGCGGGTAGGGGAGGAATTAAAATATGAGCTAAACATTAGCGAGAAAAGAGGAATCCGCAAACGCGCACACACTCGCGAAGAGAAATGAAGGAAGCGTAGAAACCCGCCCGGAGAGAAAGAAACAAATGAATTTGGAGCTGGAGAAGGGAGTTTTTGTTGCGCAGGAACGCAACGGAACGGATTTCAATTTAACGAACAAATGAAGAAAATGGCTGAGAGGATAATGCGAGAAGAAATTTCGAGAGATCGAGGTTGAGGGGGGTGCTTTATCATCGGGGGCGAAGAGGGTGGAGATTGGGGAAGTGGATGGGCAGAGGGAGAAGTTGCGGTTGCCGAGGAGGAGGAGGAATGACTTCGCAACAGAAAGCGGTGAGGGGTGAAAGCGAAACGAGAGGATGGGGAGATGGACTTTGCTTCCATCGCTGAGGTAAAAACATGTACAAAAAAGCGAAAACAAACTGCTCGAATGATTTAGATTTCCGATGAGTAAAAAAAGCATTAAAGTGCTACCAGCCAAGCGAGGGGAAATAGAACATAATAGGATACTATGTCGGTGCTTAATGTGTTGTATAGTAATAAAAAACCTCTTGAATATATCAATATTTCCAAACTTGTTTCTAAATAATCGTTCAAAGTTCCTTTTTAGAGATTTTGTTAAGCAATTATAAAAGCCCCTCAATAAAAATGCCATCGTTTAAATTTCGTTTACGATATCGAATTCACGTACAGTTAAATTTTTTTCCTTTAATAAGAGTTTCAGTATCGTTACCATAATGATTATACTATAGACGCAGGGAATCAGCGAGCCTAAAGAACAGCAATGTAATATTATTTTAACAACATTTTATCATATGGAAAATATATAACATAGAGGGAAATCTGCCCGCGTTTAAAATGTTACAAATCGAAGAAAAGGCTGCCATTCAAATCGAAGATTGAAACGTATCATCGAATTAATCAAATGCAGTATCATTATGTTTATTAAATATCAATTTATATTTCATCACCTGAGGTCTAACGGCGAACTGCGATTACGTGAGAGTCATCATCCTCGGTGAAAGCAATCGCTCAATTACAGGAAAATTACATTTTTTATTGAGTTGTTTCTCTGATGGGTGCTCTATAAATGCGGCAGATTTAAATCAGAGAACTGCAGATTCAAACTGGGACTTCTAAAGTAAAAACCGTCGTAAGAGGCAACGTTCCTGCGGCGTGCTTTATTACGTCTCTGAACCTCACTGGATGAGAGGAGGGTAAAAAAGCTCCCTTTTCAACGCATCCGATCGAAAAAAATGCAAACGAGTAAGTCTACACATGCCGTGGTGCGCGGTGAGGATTCACGATGTAAAAGAGGAAGAGCAAAAAGAAGTGAAATGTCAGGAGAGTGAGGAAGAAAAAGTGAATGAATGAGTAAAAGGGGGAGAGAGAGAGATAAAGGAATGGGGAAAGAGATTTTGGGATCTCAGAGGAATAAGGGTTGGCAAAGAGAATATAAATGAGAAAGCAGATGGACGTTAGAGTAGGGAATCCTTCTTTATTCTGCTAAGGGACAAACGAGGACAGCAGCGGAACCAGCTATGGAAGGTGAATCGCGTGTGTGGCGGTGAATGGAGGTGCGTTAAACTGAGTGAGAGATTAAGGGAGATGAAAATATGTAAATGAAATACCCTTAGAAAATAAAGCGACGCAAAAATTGAACATTGCGGCTGATATATGTTTTACAAGACATGTTTTGGGGCAAATTCCAAGCACTTCTCTGACTATCTGCGACCTCAGACAAAAATTTACATTTACTTCTCAATCTAAGCATCGTCAGTCAAACTTCGCATAACTTCTTATCACTAGAATCGTTCAATCTCCTGTGAATACAAGGAATTGGAGCTCTGTAGCACATCAATTTTAAATCTAATCATTCTTTCTCTTTTGATCGAAAATCGTGCCACTGGGTTTGCATTTTCACAATTTTCCGAACAGCAGCAGCAGCTGCTTTTTCAGCAGCTATTGGTTTAGTATACTGGTTACATAAGAAATGTTTTGTCTTCGGTCATTAAAAATACATTGGGTACAATTCATTCATCTTATAATAAAATCAGCAATTAGTCGATTCTAATTATTTTTTTCATATGTGGAATCACTTACTTTCAGAAAAGGTCAGTCTTAAATTTAAATTAAGGCAATTTTGAAAATGATGGAAAGTAGTCTCAGTGCTTGAATGTACACTATTGTAATTTTCTGCTTGGAATAATAGGACGAATTCGAAGGAAATCTCTAGTTGACTCTGCAAAATAATCCCGTGTGCATACTACGCTTCTAAATAGTAATCCTCAAATCAGAAAATGAAAATCGTACTACATACTTAGTGCTCTTAGTCTTTCTTCTGCGCCATAAAAGACATACCGATGTTCATAATTTAATTCCTCGTTCATTACGGGTCTTAGAGGTGCGATCTTTCGAAGGGAACTGAAATCTCAAAGAGCAATGATCGAAGAAAGCAGTAGATGAATAAAGCGAGCACAGAATGTTCGAAAGTCTGTGGATTCGAGAGAGGTTCCGAAAGGATTTTTCTTAACAGAGTCCGACGGAGGGCAAGTCGTAGGGGCGGAAGCGGAGGAAACGGTATTTCAACATTGAGCAGGGGTCCCTGTCTTCGATGGACGAAACCAAATGCAATTCGAGTTGATAAGTCCCTTCCACACATTTTTGGGCGATTGGGGGAGAAGACAGGAGGGATGGGGGCGAAGGACGGAGTAAAGGGAGAGAAAAAGAATGCGAGGGGAGAGAAGCGAGAACTCTCCATATCTTGAGGGAAGAGGAATTCTTCCTCGGGAAGAATGTTTCACCCACTGCCATCATATCCGTCGAATGTAAGCGCCATCATCCGCCGAAAGCGGTTCTTTCATGAAATCCTCTCCGAACTTATTCATTTGTTCCCTTCTCCTCGAGGAAAATCCAATCGAAGACGATGGGTACCCGTATGAGAATTACGTTCGAATCACACAAGTACTTTCATTACTACTTTGATTTTAATTGAATCTTGCGGGAACAAATAATGAGAGATTTACGCTGAAGTAAGACAAATTATTCTAGTATTGTTACAAGTGCTTCGACTGCTGAGGTCATTTCGCACGTAGGCTCCCACCAGGAATCGAATCGTTTTCACTGAAGTCGACCGCGTTCTTGGCTAGCCAGTAGCCCTAAATTATTCTAGGCTGGTGTTCTCCAATAAGGTTCAAGGCCTATTTTAACGTAAAATAAAATTCAATGATAAAGTAAATGAATTTAAGTCGATTAAATATAATTAATGAATCCCTACTTAGAAATTTTTAATTCCAATGAAAACGAGAATTATATTTTTTCCAGAAATCGATGCTGAAAAGCGAGATTTGGGAGAAAGAAGCTTTTGTCTCTTATATTGTTTCTATTTTCCAGTAAAAACAAAGTGCAGGTGGAGAAAAACTGGCTAGGAGTTTTCTGATAATGTACATACCGATCGTATTTGTACTACTTACATTGAAATTTACAATTTCTATTTATATAACATTAACTTATGAAACTATAATGAAATTCAACTCAAGATGTTACAATACAAGGAGAAAGCCTTTCCTAAGAATATAATTAAATTTACGTTCTGTTAACTACTACACACATAATTCTGTAGTAAGTAAATATCTCATATCAGAAATACGCTAGCAAAATAATTCATAACAAATGAGAAGTTGGATCACGTGAACTTTGAGTAAGGGATTAGTCCTTGTGATGCTGTAATTATTCGAATAAAAACTGTTTTCTACCTTTGGGCAAGATTCTGCAGTATGAGGAAATAAGAAAATCTATCCTTTTCTAGAACTCCAATTCAACTGGTGTATTATGCCCCCTGTTTCCGCGAAAGTGATTGTATCTCTAAACTACTTGAGCTCTATATAAAAAACCTAGCTTACGGATGAAACGAATAAGGTGATTTTATCTTTTTATCGCATTATCTCCCCGATTCCTGAATAGACGAAGAGAATAAAAAGTGTTTAAATCGAAATAACTCGAAAAATTAAGGACCGTTTTTGTTTTTTTGACGAACCCCCTGTCTGAGAATAACACGGCCATTGCGAGGCATCCATCCCGACTCCAATGTTTCCAACGTTTGCGCCTTATCACCCTCTGTTTCCGTGTCAACCCCCGCCCTCACCTACTAGCACCCCACTCTCCTTTCAGACCCTCCTCCCACGTGTCTTTCAAACCTTCAACCTCGATGCATTCCTTTCCTTCAAACCCGCCCTCATTTCCACCCCGAAAGATAAAAGATTAAAAAATAAATAAAACCCTTCTTTACTTTCGCCACCCTTCCTATCTTTTCCTTCTTTGCCGCATTGCCTTTTGGACCGTCCGAAAAACCTCTCTTTCCATTCTCCGCCATTTTTCTGTCCTACTCCTCTGCTTTGGCCAACCCTCGCAGATGCAATTCCACCCAAAGCGACGGACAGAAAGTGAAGAGGAACGCAGTGAATTTCGTCCTGGCTTTCAGACGTGCTTCGGGTTTTAATGAAATCAAAGAGGACGAATGGAGTAGGGGAGTGGGAAGGAGGTTTGTAAGGAGGATGGTTGGGGATGGACGCGGATGAGAGTGGCTTAGGAGAGGAGTCGATGGAGAAGGGAAGAAGTCGTACTCTTGAATGATTGCAAGTAGGATCCAAATCGGAAACGCCGTTCCATCCAAAATAATAACGTAAATTTTGCAAACCGTACCAGCCATAACAAGTGCTTTGGGTGAAAACTGATAAAGTCGATAGGCGAGGCCAAATTTATGAGTGCCTAAAAAAGATGAATACCATCATTCATCATAATTATACTTTTTTTTCCTTTCATACTACGAAAAAGATTATATAGAGCGAGAGTAGTTCGCTCTATCTAATTATTAAGATTACTACTCAAATGACAGGATTACCACGACTAGTACTAGAATATAAGTTGCGTGACTCGATTATACTTGACATGGTGTAAAGAGAGGCTGTAAGTTTTTGTTTTACCCATGCAATTAAGTCAAACACAACCTATTAACTGCATCATGTAAGCTAGTGTAAGACTGTGCGTGATACGGTTAAGTAAAACGATTATCGTGACATTGTTAGGTTTCTAGAAGGACTCTGTCATGGAGTGATTACATTACAAAGTTTATTTTACTCAGTGGTTAAATAAAGAGTTTCTTTGCCTACTTTTCTATTAGGATGGAGTTGATAAACAGACAAGACCCAAATGTATGTACCTTATAGACAAAGAAATATTTCCAATTAAATTATTAACAATATAAAACTAAAAAAGCAAGTGTAAACCTATGTGTTTTTGAAGCAAATGCAATTAAATTATGTAAAAGCAAATATATATTTCAAGAATTAAGAAAATTACCTAAATACTTATATCTTATTTTTCAGTTTTATAGCAGTAGCCGTTATGAGTGATATTGATTATATTTTATGCTAATAAGTGTTAATAGTGATAGTGATTTATATCATATGAATTTATATATGCACATTGTTAGAATCTCAGATTAAGTTTTCTCGAAAAATTGTAACTTGAGCTGACTGAAAATTTAAAACAGATCAATATAATCAATTTAATATAGTATCAGCATGAATTACATTAAAAAATGTAAAAGGTGCGAAATATTCATACAAAACAGAACTATTCGGTGCGAAATATTAATTCAAAAAAGGACTATTCCATCAATGAGGCACCCTGAGGGTAAAAATAAACTCCTCAGAGAACTAAAAATGGATTACCATTTAATTGAATAGCTGGAAGAGTTATTCAAGCGATGACATTCTAATATTTTTATTAGACTTTGCGTGAATAGGTTGCGTTGGAATCGTCACATCCTCGGGCGATAATTTTCCCGGAGTAAATAAAATAAAACGTTACAAATACCTCCATTATATTGTAATGTAAAGATTATTAAACATTGACCGTATCATTATTTTTCTTTCGCTTTTCCCTATAAATTTAACATATGCCCACCGCTAATGTCGTAAGATTTATTGTCACACGCATATAACCTAGATGAGAGCAAAAGAAAAAAAGTGAAGATTGAGATGAATGCGGAGCCAGAAATAGTCAATGAAAGTCTGAAAGGAAAGAAATGGGAAAAAGTCTTGCTGAGGAATTGAAGGAAAACATGCTGGGATGAAATCGATGGAGAATCTTAAAAAGAGTGAAAGGGAAAAAGGAGGAGAAAAAGAGATGGAAGAGGGAGGGGAGGTGAAGGAGGAGGAAATCTTGTTAGCAAGTGACAGCAACGATGAATACAAATACAGCAAAAAAGGAGCTACTACAAAGAATAAATATGTCTCTCGCGGAAGCAGATGGAGAGAGTGTATGAAATAGATTTATAGAGAGTGATATAATAAGCTCCTCTTTTCTCATTACAATAGTAATTATGAGATAATTACATAATGCATAATACATGGAAATAATTACCATAATCGTAATGAAGTTCATTATATGAAACTCTCGTTTTCATGCTGCACGAAGCAAAAAACCAAAGGTATAATCGATTTCAATTAAATTTATATTTCCTTTCTCACTGGAAAATCTCTATATCTTCCAACGCTAGCATTCAATGAAACGAAAAATACTTCAGGAATAGAAAATTTGCAATTTTACTAGAAGATTTATAAAATGTGTAAATGTTACCTCAAAGGACTAAAGGATGAAAATTTAAAACATATATTAGCTTACATAGGAATTCGAATGCAGAAAATGTATATATTTTTTAGTGTAGAAATACTGTGATACAGTAATGGGATGTCATTTGTAAGCTCTAGTGAGCTAGGAGATGTAACATAAAAGATGGACCTACCAAAGAAAACAGAGGATTGAGAGGAGAAAAGTAAAGTTAGAAATTATATCTAGAAATTATATTTTGGTAGTATTAGTATTATTTATTTAGAAATTAAAATTAGATAATTAAGTGATGAGAAATGCGAGTCCTAAAAGAGGAGAGAGCTAGAAGAGACTAAATAAACGGGCAACAGAAGTCAGGATGAGAAACCACGAAGGATTAAACGACGAAACTAAAGGAGCATTCTCGGAAAATATAGAAATTTTGGACGTAATAAAGAGAAAATTATTCATTTTCAGAAAGAGATAGTTTTACGAGGAAGTTTCAAAGCAGCTGATGTAATACAATGACAGAGGGCAAGTTAGGGGAGTGAAAGAAAACACTGTTATAAAGAGAGTCATCGAGGATTCAAAGCAACAATTGTAACTCAAAAGTATGCAATATCGAAGAAAAAACTTTCTTACGAATTTAATACAAAATAAAATTTTAAGAAATGTGCTCCAGGCAATTAAATTTCTAAAAAGCAAGTATTCCGCCGAGTAGATTTACCTCCGACTTAAAAATGACAAAGTAAGCATATGTTACATTGGCGTAAAACGTTTCCACTATTCATTCGGACGAAGGTGATAATTAGCCGACTTTGCATTTATGAAATTTTGTCCGTCAGAATTTTTCCAACACTTAAGGACTGCTAGAAAATCAGTACCATCAAAATCATCATCAAATTATCAACAAATAATCGACTAACTGAGCCTTCTCTACTCCGAAATACGGTGGGCAACTCCAGTCATGATGAACGATAATTATTATTAAACTTGAATATCCGTACATGTTGATGGTCCTATTCACAAAGCGATTGATTTCAAGTGATGCGGGAGGTTGAAATTTTCACGCCTCCGTTTAGATTCGTCTTCCGAATACTTTATCCGCAAATAAGTTTCCACTCTGAATCTTCCTTTCAGTGTTTCACTCTACTCAACTCCCTTAGCAGCTGTAGCTCTTCGCTTTCTCTACACGTTCAAAAGGTGCGATCTCCGGAAATTGGAAATAGCAATAAAAAAACTGCGATTCTGACCACGCGGTATCTTTTCAAAGAGGTACACTTCTTTCCCATCGTCTTTCACTACTTTTTGACTTCGTTACCTTTTTTCTGTCGACAAATTTCTCTTCCGTAGAATAGATGAAAAACTTTTTTCTTTTAGTTTTACTCTGAAAGTTTTTTTATGTTGCCGACGACTGCAGAATTTCTTCCAGGATGCTTTGGTTTTATACCTTAAACATATACAGTTTCCGCGCTAACTCCGGTCGTAAAGGGAAGAAAGGAGGAAGCCTTGGGTCAACTCCCTGTACTATACTTTTTCAGGTTACTTTAAGATCCCTGTATTCGAAAGTAGTGCTCGTTTCATGACTTAACTGCTTATTCGCGTTTGAGTACATCTTTACCTCTAATAAAAAGAATACTAAACTGATACACCTGAATATGCCTCTAGAGTAATCTAAAAAGGCATGAATGAGGTAATGATAAAATGAATAAACCATAAGCACTGGCTGTATAAAATAAATTTCATCTCCGTATAGTTTCATACCGAAGCTCCTTAATGATAGAGACATGAAGAAGGCAATTTAAGATAGTTCATCTTGCTTTATTGCAGATTCATATATGTTTTCTGTGCTGATTTTCTGAATCTTTTCATAGATTCCCTAATTTTTTTTCGTCTTTTAAAGTTGCTTCATCCTTACTTTGTTGCCCTAATCAGCAATCACTTTCTTCTCGTGATTTTCTATGGTTCCTCCATCAACATAAAAGAAAGAAAATCGCAAAGCAATTCACTCTATTATTATATTCTTATCTACTTGTATTTAATATTTGAAAAAAATTACGACTCTTTTTGTATTTTGATCTATAAACGACTACATTATGTAAAATGTACGACGACAAAAGATTTCCAGTTATATGCCTTTATCAACATCAATTTTTCAATTTAGGGAAAATTTATCAAAAGGTATACCGAGATATTTTCTTATACAAATAGCTAAATATACATTTTCTCTAACATGCATAAAAAGACAAAATACAGAGACAAAAGTTATAATAACCACACGATTGTGACTCGAACCCAGGTCTCTCACTTCCAAGACATGTATTATAACCACAAAATTACCATGCCGCGTCTCTCCCACTCTGTTCAAGGGGTGCCAAGTGAAACACTTTTCCCTTATCTTGATTAATTGGGCTATTTCATAGACAAACAGATATAGATCGGTAGGGATTAAAATACATACCTTACGGGGTTTTATTAAGTACATTGCAAAACGGGATTTCCACGTTAAATTTCAATGAAACCTTTTTCCTCCGAATTAGGAAACAGAGTAGCGAAAACAAAACACACATTTCCCGGTCCGACTCTATCATTAAGAGGAAAAGGGGCACGAAATGGAAGTAGAATAGGCGAGTTAGCGAAAACGCATAGCCCGGCAAAGGAGCTTTTTACGCCATCTCCCGCACAAAAACTCCTCTATCTTCCTCTACACTGCACACCGCTTCGATTCCAACCATACCGCCTTTCCGCTTGGAGAAGAAACTTGAATTACGACAGCTGTTTTAGTCGTGGGCACCTGAACCTACTCCATATATAGGAGATTACAACTCCCCTATACGGAAAATATAACCAGACGTCCACTCTAAATCCCTCACTCACCCTCCGCTTCCCTACTTTCGGACATCTATCATCAGCCACCCTCTGACGATAAATTTGTGGAACTCGGGAGGATTCGAATCTTTTCAGCGCACTTTATTATTCTGGGAAAGCTTTAATCATCGTTAGCGGATACGGATTTCCTTGTGATAACTCAACACCGAATGAAAGTGCAGGGCTATTTTTGGGCCTGGAGGAAAGGATTTGGATTCTATGCGAATGCCAGCTTGTGCTCAGAGTTAATCTCCATTATAAAGAATATAGTTGATTGCTTAGCCTTAGCAGCTTACGATATTGGTTTAGGCCAAACGTAATTAAGATTAAAAACAGGTTTAAAATATGACTATCACATGCTTTCTTAAAATTTGCGCTCGCTAACAAAAATTTAATTACGAGATATGTTATCGCTCGGATTCAAAAATTCTTGATTACTAATGATGAAAATAATGACCGACGCAAATATATTTAAGTGATATTTTAGATTTCATTCTGTCGTTTTCATCTCACTGCCTCCTCCACAGCTACAACTTTTGATGAGTAACTGGATAATCGTAATTAATATTACTGGTTCAGGTACAACAACATTCACTAAAATTTGCGACATAGTCTTTATCTTTGATGATCTCTGCAAGTAAATGTCAATTTAAGTTTGAAAATTTGGTTGCCACATTACTTTAGCTACTAAAACAATTCATTTTCTAAACTTAAAAAAATGTAACACCATAAAAATTCCAGTACATAAAAGATTCAAGTGCTTGGAGAATTTTACTTATGGTTATTTCAAGAAGATAAACAACTCAAGTCGACAAACCACTTGGACCGTTTGATCTATCATAACCACTAATTATCTCTTAGAATTCCCATTTTTCCGCCTATACTTTTCCACTTTCGGCTGGCTCAAATTTGAGCCATCTCGTTTGTTGTAGCAGTGGTTACAAAGGTACCTCAGCATCTGAAGAAATGGTGCTCTTTTTCCTAACATCGATCCCCATCAAACACGGGACCGCTTTCACCAAAGGCGAACTCGTTACCTTGGTCTTCCGAGAGCCTTCTAATTTGTTCCCTCCGTGTCTTCTTTCATTTTCTCTTCGATAAAATATCACTCAAGGACTAGTAAGGAACAATGCATCTGGACGTCGAAGTTCGGTGCTGGTCTACGGCGAAACAGTCATTTTCTTGCGACTCTAAAACTAGGTTAAGCGGCGCATGTTTGCAACATGGCGATATTAACAGAAACGAGCTATATCATTCAAACTCAGCCTTTCACTCTCTCCCTAATCATCATCTTCGTCCCGAAATTTCCGCAGCCTCTCCGCCGAAAAGACGCTCCTTCCTCCAGACGAGCGAGCTTTATTTCCCGTGCATCCGCAAAAACTCAAATACTCCAAAAAAAAATCTCGCGGAACCAAAGTTAACGCCGACACACACTCCCACATCTCGCATTGTTTAACCACCTCCTCGTCTCTCTTTCGCCATTTGCAACTTGCTCCCGAGCATCCTTTGTCAATAGCGTATCTCTCCGTGGAAGGGCGGCATACAAGACTACGCCTCCCCCGAAACTTTATTCTTTCCCCCCTTTTCTTCCCTCGGCACGTCCCCGAGACGCACTTAAAGAGGGCCTCCCACATTGCACCTATTCCCACGAGTAACTCTTCGAGTCGCTAGTCTGTTCCACTTTCACCCCTAGGCCACAAGAAGAAGAAAGAGAGGAGAAAGCCTTGCTGCGGAGATTCGAGCAGAGGAGAAACTCGGGGCCAACTTTGCGAGGTATGCTCGAGACCAAACTTTTTTACCCGACATCATCCTTTCCCTATCCCACTCCCACGTCGATGTCTTTCTTCCGCGCGTTCTCCTTCGCCCCTTGCCGAGAGATTTCGGAAACTCATTCCCCGCCACCGAGGGCATATTGCTTTCTTCGGCGGTCCTCGCACCGCGTCGCTTTTTTCGCCTTCCTTTTCTCTCGTCCATAATGTCGTAATCTCCGTGCGAAAACGGCTCTCTTTTTTGTTTCTGCTTCGCCTCCATTTCGCGGCATTCCATGGAGCGAAACGCTTTTTCGCTGAGCGCTGTTTTTCGTCCCGAGGATGAGATCGTTTCGGTGACGATTTGGACTCGAACGAAATCCGATGGATGACCCGAAAATGAAACGTTTCTCCTGACGGGTTATGAGATCAGAACATTTGCTACTTTTTTCTGCGTAACTCCGCATTAATCTTCTCCCTTACGAAAAATGCAGGTGCTGGGGTACCCATTTGCTGTTTTTCGCAGAATAATTAGTATTAATCGTAACATATTAAATATTACGCTCATTGACGTGCAGAATCATTCTTAGAAGACCTAATAATTTAAAAAACAAAATATTTTTGTGTGTGGCGTTCCACGAGTCACGCTTCACGCGATCAGATCATATCTGACGGACGTTCTTTGTGTTGTCAATTTTAATCGGAATATAAATCAAACATAAACTGGACAGCTCAAGTTGCGATGGGGGTGCGTCCAGTCGATTGAAACTACCCGGTTGCAGTTTCTCCCATAACTTCTGAGGGTCTCCTTGAAGGCATACGTAATTCAATCTGAGAAAAACCTATCAAACCCAGAAAACACTACTATAAGCGTTGTTTGAAGAAGGATGAATTCGATATTATAATAGAAATGGAAATAGCAATAAACGGTGGAGGTGCTCCTGTTAAATGGTCGCTATTATCTACGTAAAAATATTTTACTCATAAATATTACATTATTTTTGTATGCTTAAGCTAGATTTTGAAACCAATGAGATTATAGAAAGATTTAAGGTGTCAGAATACTCCAGTCAACAAAACTGGGTAATATTACAAAAATTTCTTAATTAACTGAAAATGCCATCCAAGCATATCATCGATATTGTAAGGGTTGATGAATTGAGAAATGTCCAAACAAACTAACTTTTATTTTCACGACAATATCAAAAACGTAATTTATAAAACCAAGTAGGCAATGGGCGATTATACGAGTATTACCGCACGTGAATCTACCGTAAAATGAGGAACCAGGGTTCCCAAATAACCAAGTGAGGAGCGCGCTCACCTATGCTAAAAGCGGTTCTGTATTCGATTCCCGTTAGGAGTTCCCAGGGCAGGAACTCAGGGATATGTGAGAAATCACTTCAGCTGACGGAATACTTTAATAATACCGCTGTACTATACTAAAATTACCATTTACTGTAAGAGATTAAAACCATTTACTTCTAGCTCTCGTACTAACATAGTATCTTTAACGATACCATCATTGGAGACCACTGCCACAAGAATTAAATCTATTTCCCATCGGAGTAAATTTATGTTTCGAAGAATTTCTTTATATCTATCACGCATCCCTTTTGGATTAAAAGAGGAAAAAACCCGTTGTTTTCTTTTAACAACTAGGTAGGTTTGTAAAATACTGAATGACGGTTAATACAGCTTTCCGTCAAAAAAATAATAACTCCTTTGATACGAAGAACTTTTTACGCTGTTCATGCTAATACTCTATGATGTTTGTTATTTTAATTATCCTTGAGAAGTTGTTTGCAATTGTTTAAATTTAATGTAATGTGAAATTAATAACAGCCTTCTCCGAGATAATAAAAATCAGTACCACCTTACGGAAAACCGAAACCTAGCAGTATCGTGATTAAGTTTGTAGCAGCTTCTTCCTCTTACGGAGTCTATTTTCCCGAGAAACAGAGTCGATGCTCCTAATTCCGAAAGTCGCAGGCGACGGAGCGAAGGGCGAGAGATGGAGACCGTACTTAAAACTATTGTGCCGGAAAGACAATCGACTCGAAGAGGAGCCGAACTCCTCTCCTCGGCTTAAATCTTTACAGCGCAACGGAACTTCAATTGCGGACGCCTTGCCTTACCCATAACACTGACGGAGAAACAGTTTATTTCGTTCGCGAATTTTATTTCGAGAGGAAATGTCGCGATTTTTCGGAGGCAAGTTAGGTACGAATATGGCGGGGTTGAGTGTACTTTAAAATGATGCATTTAATGCATTCACATAGCGTTTATGTCAATTTTTACAGATTAATATTTGAAATCAATTATTTTTACAAGATGATATTAAACAACGTTTAATTTACACAAGTAAATAGGTTATACGTATCCCGGTGTACATGGATTATACAACAAATGTGCATGAAATGTATATATAATTTAATAAACATTATCGGTGCAGCAAATATTATCTAAGGGATATTATACTAAAGCAAGTTACTCAATATATCACGATATGAAGAAGATATTAAAGGTCCTGAATTTCTTCGAAAACGAACTAAAGATGTCGCATAGGCCGTTAAAATTTCGAAAAAAGAATAATAGTTGCAATTAGTGGTCACACATGTTAGGAGTAATGTCTATAATTGAAATAACTACAAAAACTACATATATAACTACTCTCTGTCCTTGTACTATGCCAGAATATCTAAAAATATCTATTTTAGAAAGGGAAAACATATTCAAGAGTTTCATTCCTTTTCGGTGATATTAGAGATGACCATGCTTACTCAAAATTATTACCATTAGTTCTTTCCTTCCATCACTACCCTTAGTATAGTAACAATCGGAATGGCACTGATATAACAATCTTCCATTTACCCAAAAAAGACGCCGTTCCTCACTCAGATCCCCATCTCGCTCGTTCCGCGGCAAGAATCCCCCCGAAATTAAGAAAACGATTCCTCCTTGTGCATCCCTTCCGAGGGCAGCATTAATGGACCAAAACCTCGCTCGATCTTTCCAGCGGCGAGAGAATTCAAGTTGCCACTCATTCCAAAAAACCCCTTCCCTCCATTACTCGCATTCTTCCCGGGAATGGACCAACTCGAAAGAAAGAGAGCGCAAAACCCCTTTTGCCCTTCCTGCATCCCATCACGCTACGCCCATTAATCAGAAGGGCGCCCTTATAAGTCCACCTCACGCCGCCCTTCCCCACAAGTCATCCTCCCGCCGCTGTCTTCTTCCCGCCGTGTCTCGGCAGTATATTATGATCAGAAAGGGGTTTTCAGGGGAGTGGGTTTTGATGAGTGAGGGATGTAAGATGAGGAAAGGGATCAAGGGAGCCGTGACGAACGGGAGCGCGGTTTTGTCGCTTTGTGGGGATGGTGCGGTCCCCGGAGGAGAGCGCGGTTTGTAATATAGAGGGAGCGAAATATGAGGAAAGTCTCCATCGTGAGAGTGTTGAACGTCGTGGGACGTGGTGAGATTGAGTGGGAGTTTGAGTTAAATGGAAGATATTGACGCTGAAGCCTTTAAGCGCGTGGTGATGTGTGAAAAGATTTCTCGCGACGATGTAAATGAATTTCAACAAGGCGCAGAAGGCATTGTCGTGAAACATGCGATATGGTCTAGGAATTTGCATGCACTTACATCAGTATTCGCGCTCATGAAATCGTCGATTCAAATTTTGCAACGCACAGATACTCACACTTGAATTTCACCCAAAATTTCCCTCTAAACATTACGCTTTCACAGAGATAAAAGTATTTCGTTGGACGTAATTGCGAAAATACTAAAATAAGACTCCTTAATAGGGTGAGGAGGTGTAAGGAAAGTATCATCAAACTCGATAAAAGATCTTCCGCAATAACAGATACATGACTAGATTGTATTTAATCCGCTATATTTTAAGAAATTACTGCATTTCGTGGCAATTCAAGATTATTTCAAAACACCTCATAGAAATTCGGTATGAACCTGAGAAATAAGGTTAATCTATGTGTAGCCAAGCAATACAAGAATTATAGGAGAAGGAAAGTTGGTTATTTAGTCCCAAAGTTCCTCAAAGCCTTGCAAAGAGACCACAGACGAGTAAACAATTGTATAAAAATATGTAGTAAACTATATTATATAAATAAGTAATACATCTACATTTTCAATCAAAAACTAATGTGTAACATATGGGGCCTCGAGATAAGCCCTCGTGATTTGGAGGAACTGAATATTTGCCTTTTTAATACACATTTGATAATATAATAAAAACTGTTATGTCTTTCATACTGCTGTAGTGATTTCACTATCACTTTACATGTTAAACTTGTTATGTTGTAATTTATATTCTGTATTCTGAGAAAGTTTTTTAACACTTACAATTTACAATATTAGATGTATGATATTAAAATTTCACTATGTTAGATGATTATTCCTATTTTTGTTTTGACAAGATATATTTATATTGTTCACGTATTGAATAACTATTGCATGCTGCATAATTCATTTAAATTAACTTACCCAAATTTATACTGTATGTAATTTTATGCTGTATGTACCTACGAAATAAAAACAATCAAACGAATAATTATTGAAATTTCCCTTGAAAGTTTGAAACGAAAACTTATATCTCGTATTTCCTTTAAATAGTTGCCTGTAGGTGCTGTTTCCTGCTGAAGAAACTATTTTTTCCTCAAATACTTACGCTGAGAAATATGTACTAGCTCGCGTATCAGAAACCGTACTGTGAACTTTAGACAGTTGTAACGAAAAATAAGGAGATAGACCTTGAGCCATGTGAGAATGTCGTGAATTATACATACTACGGATCTAATAATAAGATGGAGATTTGAAACAGATGAGATAATGGGGTAAGTTAAGAAATTAGGTACATAATACGTCAAGTATGGCTGTGTTTGGAATTTTTCATATACTAATAAATAAATTACAAGTGTCCTATATAGCATTGAAACAAATTCTAAAATTCTCAATCCTAATTACATCGCATGTGAATAATCAAAACACTAAGTTACGATAGGCTTTTTAGGTAGGGGAAGATGCACTTACTCGCGCGCTTAAAGTAAAGTGAGCAAAATACCCTCTAACAATATCACTGGTTGAAGGAAGATCAGTCAGAGCGATTGTGAAACTGAACGAAATTACCGAAGTCAACTAAATTACGAATTTCGTTCGACTATGAAAATATTAGAAGAACGTTCTCAACAATGTTCGTAATTTGGGCTCGGTTCTTTGTGAAGCAATTTCCAGAAAGGAAAGGAAGACATTGGAAGCCGATCGTGCGTGTGTGCGCGCGCGTGAAGGAGACGACCTTTCGATAAAAGTCCTCTCCCCCGATCGAGAGCGACGAGATTCCAGAAGGGTATCGGAAGTAGAAGGCGCTCTTAGGTCGCAATTAGTCAAGCCCGTTGGTTATTGATGATGGGTAGGAGCTTAATTAACCCTTCTGGAAGTCTCACAGAAACCCCCCTTTCCCCATCCTTCGACTCCCTTTTCTTTATTATATGAAGGACAAGGAGTGTGGGGCGTAAGAAAGGAGACGGATTGGGGTGGGGAGAGTAACGGAGTGTGGGGAGGAATAATGGGGAAAGGTCTTCGGTTAAAGGAAAGGGTGGAGCAAAAAAAGAGGTTTGCTTAGGGCCAAAGGACATAGATGACAATCTAACCCCTTTCCCATTTACGGTGGATCGCAACCGATAACTCCCTCTTTCTTCCAAGACCTCCATCACTTCTCGTTCCGCTTTCTACAGTTAAAAGGGGTCTATATTGTGGACTTGACAGAGTTCAAACAGAAATAAAAATGAAGCGCGGAGAAAGGGGATGGCGAAAAATTAGATATCGAAAGAAAATTACGCAAGCGGCGAGGAAAATCCCACTGGGGACATTTTCCGGAATTGATAATTTCTTCCCGAGCGGGCGATTTATACTTTGTGTCATGATGGAGCAAGTCCCAGAAATTGTGACATTAGCGTGATTAAAATGGGTTCGAACAATGGATGACGTTAAAATTAATGATCGGCCTGCTTCCTGGAATCGCAGCGGGATCGCAGACGTATCAGCAGACGGGATGGTTTGAGTTATTTTGGTTAAAGGGAGAACGAATTGTTGCTGGTGATAGCAACAGTCGCCCTTCATAATTCCATGTCTGCTCTTCCGATAAAGACGTCAAGGAAGGGCGCCCTAGTACTCGCTATCGGAGATCCTTCTCTCAGAACTTTTATAGCTTCTAATCATTCCTTGCATCGCTCAGACGATATCGTTTATCTCTCCTCCTAATACAAAATATATGAATAGTTTTCTTATTCCTTCTGATGAGGCATATGCATACAATGTTATGTAACAGACGAATTATGTGCAATTGCTGGTTGTTAAATGTTAAACAAAAATATTAAAAAAAGAGTACCGCAAAGGTAAAGGGGTTAAAAAATAACAAAAGAATGCTGTGATGGTCGTTACATCAAAATAAAACTAAGGAAGATAAACTATAGCTAAATTTAAATTCTAAATTCTATGCGATGAATGTCAATTATTAATACTTAATTACTATTTTAATCTTTGTATTAAAAAGTTTCAACAAAACCTTCCCGTCTATTTAGGAATGCTGTGTGCTGTATATTACAAGTGCATGTATTGCTGTATATTACAAGTGTGTAGTTAGTCGTATTTTCATATGAAGCGTTTATGTATCGGAGGAACCCAAACGTAGCCACTTCAAAGTCACCAAAATTATTTTAATTTTCATAATTTTCCATGAAAAAGGGAGAATAAAATCTCCACTCATAGTAGAAGGAAAATTGAAATTCAATATAGTTAGTGGACTAAGACTGAATTTCGTTACGTTCGACTGAGAACAAGACATTTGGAAAATATGAGTGTAGCACTAACAGGATATCCGGGAAATGATCCTTAGCTAGAGAAATAATTTCGGAGATGAAAGCTTTGTAGTTCACCCAAGCAAACGAGATATTAAAGATAGCCGAGTTGTGAAATAAAAGATTCGTCAAAGAATAATGAATGAAATCGGCGGAAACATTTGGCGAGCGAACGATACCGCGGGCGTAAGTTGGATGAGATACAGGAGTCAGCGTATCAATTGATTGATCGTTTATTTCGAGTTAAACGTCCTTCGTGACATATTTTGAACGATAAGAGAGGGATGAAATTGTTCCGATGAGTGATGAGGGATACGTCACAAACATACACGTTCAGTGTGCGGTTGATTTTTGAACCGAAAATCCAATAGCCACGACTTCCCTCGGGCGGTAGCCGTACGGGTAGCCAAGACGGGGAAAATATGATATGGCGATGGAGGAGAGAGAGATAAAAAGATATAAAGCGACGGATGCGAGAGGAGAAAGGCTGATGAGAAGTGATGAAAGGGGAACAATTGACGGAGAAGCAAAGGGCAGATGGGGAAGAGAAATGTCCGAATGGGACGTTGAAAAAGAAACAGCGTCCGGTTGAGAGATGACGGATGCTGTGGATTAGATGTTGAGGGATAAAGAATTATAATGCGTGGATTTACACTGCGATAAATTAAATGAAAAAGGATTTTAATTAGGTTTATTGCTAAGTAATATTCAATAACAAATTACATAAATTGGTGTTAATGTCCTTGTTGCCAAGACCATAGCTTTGTCAGATAACTATACGTAACTCCACTTATGCATGAGGATCGGTTAAAACTCAGTGGTATTAAATATGAAAGAAAAATCTACCAATTCGTAGGTATATATTGATTGAATGAATAATTAGTAATTTCCACAGCATGTTTTTATTCGACTAGTTTCGTGAACGAGTTTACGGATTATGCTATTATTCTTACACCTTTCTTATACATATATACTTGTACTTATCACACATGAGGATGTCAACTCGTCGACGAAATTAGTCGAATAAAAACCTGCAGTGTAAATTAAAGTAGTAAGTAAGTACTTACGAACATTTCGAATGGGACATGAATTGAATTGACATTGAATTTCTAATTGGGACATGTTTTAAGTATCTTTAATTTTCTTTATGAGTACCCGCTTAAGAATTTCAGTAGATTCTTTACTTAAATCTTTGCTAGACGAGTGCTACATTTCTAGAGAATTCAATAGCTTTTCCTTAATCTTACTTTATGATCAGCCATATCAAAGCATCCGTTTGAAAGCTAGGCATTAATTTACGTTGACTTCAGTCAGAAACGTCGCCTCAAACATGTCGTGTAGAATCTAAGCATTTGAGATTAACTGAGGGTTATTTTCGGGAAATTTCTATATTTTAACTGGATTCATCAACGACTACACTGGCATGTAAAGAAATCTTTTAAAGACTGCATCTTAATTATGAATGTTTCAACAGGCGGGGGAGGAATTGGTAGAAAAATATGAAATAGAGGAATCGCGATGAAAACTTTGGAGTTTAAATTAAAAGAATGACGTTGAAGTAGGCAAGGAGAGGCGTATTACAAATAATAGAAGAAAAGAACTTACGTGTGAGTGTCCATTGCGAGCGCATAATAATGAACTTGAGAGAAAGAGGATCCTGTGAATGAGTGGCGGCAGTCTGATATTAGAGAAGTGGCTGGTGAGGAGAGAGTCGGATTACTGGATTCTATTTTGCAAAAGAAAGTCACTTGACGGAAAAGGACTGAATTGACAAAGGTGGAAATTCAAAGGACACGCTGGAAAACGAGTTTAACCACTGTTTACGCGAGTGATACAGAGGAGATCTGATACCCACTCCAAACTTTCAGGCATAATAATTTTAACTCATCTAAGGCTTATGTTTTGATCATAGTAACACAGAACTCGAAATAAAAAGCTACAAAAACACTATAATTATTAAAATGTATCGCGAGAATAGTATTAAACACTATTTCGATGTAAACTCCTCTTAATTTCCATTAAAAGAGCTACGTAAGGCTTGGATAACGGAGCAAAAATGAGGAAAAAGTAGAAGACGTGACATTTAATTTGATATAAAACGGTATTTACTCACGAATGAAACTTTCTGCGGATGTGGAAGAAAATACAACGGTTGAAGTAATTACCGAATGAATGATGAAGTATATTTTTTCAAATGAAGCCAAATTCCAACCGAAGGATAACATTGTGTAACCATATACAAAAAGGGGCAATGATATAGAAGAAAGGAAAACGAATGGGAGATGAAGGTAAAAAGTAAAAGTGCGACTGTGTGCACGTGTGCAAGGTGGACATAAAGAATCCAGCAATGTGGCCCAACACGAAAAACGCATAAGGTGCTCCTAAGCTTTTCCAAATGGAATGTGATTAACGGTGGAGTGTGACCGCAGTAACAAAGAGGGACAGACGACAGAGGTGTCGCAGCCGCACCTTCGTCACGCGATTTAACGACGGTTATCTCACACTCAATTCTGAACCTCCCTCTCTCTCTACCATATGAGACTACTTATACCCTTATATACGTATATAAATGTATTAAAATTTCTGTTTTACCGTCTTTGCCTTCTTATAAAAGCAAATTAATACTGCGGTATCTCACACCTCTTTTGAGACTGAACGAATGAATTAATGTGACCCCAGTATACAAAGGTTATTAGTCACGTTCAAGCAAAAATACATATTATATGGTACTAAAGTGATGTAATTGTTTAATCAAAATTCATGTTCGGGCAATCTCCCGTCAAATAAACCTAATCTTCTCACCGAAATTATTGAAACTTCCAAAATTCCAGCAATAGAGCACAAGCTATTCGTTCTGGAAATGATAATAGCGACTAACAGTTTTGGAAATCGCTCAAATATCAGTTTTTGAGTAAACATAAATGTATACATTACTTGCTAATTAGCGAAGAGGAACCTAGGAAGAAATGTCTAGATGTCATACAAAGTTTAATGGGTATGAGAAATTAAGAGGAAATTAAAAGATTAGACACGGAGTGTTAAAATTGGTTGCAGCGACAACGTATGTCCTTCAGATGATGGTAATGATGACCTACCAAAATTGATACCAAAGTTCGTATTAAATATTTACCTTACAAGCGTCAAGATAAACCCATAATACCAAACTTAGTATTCTTGTGACGCATGTGCGACCGTAATTAAGTAAAATATACGGCTATGCACGATGGACATCCATTCTCAGACTTGCGTGTATACGCATCTCAAGTTCACTTCATGAAATACATAAAGTGGGAGAGAGTAAGGTCCCTCCCTACCCATCCACTCGCAAATGGAACCAGCAAGCTCTCCCAGGACACACGAATAGGGTAGATAATGGCCCACTGTTTCCTCTGTGAGTGCATTTGGGACCTGCGTGTGAGTTGGATACATTGGGGAAGGAACCGGAAAGAGGAAGGAGGGTCAGTTTGCGGGCGGGAAAAAACCGATGCGTTCCAGAAGGAAGGATAAAATGAGTATGGAAAAAGTACAACAGTCATGGTGGCGGATTCTGGACGGATAAAGAAAGCCCCTTTAAAGTAAGATATTGAGTGGCTCTTGTTTAGTAGGCCTATCTTTCTACGTTGAAATAGACTGAAAATAAGCAGCTTGATCTCTTTACAGCTTTCAGATATTCTTTGAAAACACGTAGCTGAAATACAAGGGCGGATTTAGACTATCAGAGGCCCGAAGCAGAAAAATTAGATTGAGTTCGTTAGTTATGTCCACCGTAAACATTCAAATACCCTCTTTTTATCACAATTTTTAATGAAATACATTCGAAATACTATGAATACATCATGAAATACTAAGAAAATTAAACCAATACACAGGGGCAGGAAGGAAAAAATATTGAATTATACAACGGATTTTCACAAATTTGCAACGAAAATATTGTACAATAATAAGAGATATCAAACTTATGCAAAATAATCAACAGTTTCTTCGTTCTGTCTTCGTCGAGGCTCCCCTTAGGTCGAGGCCCTTAACTAGCGCTCTTAGTGGACAGTCATAAATCCGCCCCCGGATTCATATATTTTTCCCATAATATTCTTCCCGAAGATATAAGGTATCACGTCCAATATATAAGCCGGTATGATTTTGTACAGAAGCAAGCATTGTTAATGAATTTAGCATTCCACTTACTTATGCATTACCATAATTAGGAGAAATTGGCAGGTCAAGATCTGATTTGACAATAACCGTATACATATTTATCCAAAACTTTGACAATAAAATAAATGAAGAGTACAAGTTCGACCCATTCCTTCAAATGGATTTCTAACAATGAATATCTCAGCAGTTAGCAACGCTCGCAAGACTTACATTGTCGCTGAATCAAATCTCTGAACGACGCATTCCTTAAGATTACGTAAAAAACTGGATTAGAAGTCGATATCAGAATCCTGAGGACCCCTCGTCAGCAAATTCGCAAACGCCAAAACCTTTTACCTCGACAAAGGAAGCCTAAAAATAGAATAGATGAAAGTTAAAATCCCTACCCCCGTAAAAACCTTTCCTCGAGACCCTGATAACGGCGGAAATTCTTTAAAGAGGGTGGAGTTATTCGGCCAACGCGTGGGTTGCTGCTGAGAGGTGGAATGGGAAGAATCAGGCCCTGAAGGCTCGGGTCGAAACAGATTCTTGGTAACGAGTCTATAGAGCGAGGCAAAGGCATTGCGGGAACATGTGTTCCTAACGTAGGCGAAGATAGAAAGAGAGGTTTCGGGTATGTTGGTACCCCTGGGTGGGAGGGACTGTCCCTTATAATTTTGGTCTCCTTGTGCAGTGCAGGCGGCTGAGGATAGGTGAGGGGATCTTTCCACCCGCAAGCCGTGATGGTATGCGCGCAAAGGATCAAAGAGAAGGCTTCTGAGGGAAGAAGTGGAAGACAAGGGGAGAGAATGTGAGATGAGTTAAGAGGAAACAAGTAGAGATTTGAACCACGCAGTAGCTGAAATAACAAGCGGGTGTGTGTGTGTACGAAGGGTCTTAGGGCGTAATAGGCAGATAAGGCCGAGGCATGTGAATGAGCAAAATATAGCTCGTTCCATTTTCTAGTTAGAAGAATCATACTCTAAAGACCTTCATAGGTACTGTTCAGCATGGAAATGGCATGTAACATGAGCAATAAACACCATGATGATTCTTTGATTTTAAGTCCGTACACTGGAAATTTTTCAATAGAAATCTAAATTCTTCGTGGACTGGAGTTAGCTTAGGAAAGAATAGTACAATGACTGATTTGGTGAAGTAATATATTGGGAGAAAGATATAGAGTTAATTAATAAATTGAAAAATGATATAGAAGAGATTAATATTATGAGACTATCCTAATAATTCGAATTTTATGAAGGCCCTAAAATCGACATGAGCATATTCTTAAATATAAAAATTGGGGTAATGCTTTTTACTGTTGGATAGAAAACATGCCTATTGATGCTTGCAGAAAATGCTCAGAGTTTTGATCAGCAACTAACTTTCTTCCTTTTTTCTCATTTGAATCATTCATCCGAATAATACCATGATCAATCTGTCCAGAAGTAATAACAAATGTAAGGATATAGCTATTTACCCAATGGTATATTTTGAGAATTATTTACACTCTATTCTAAAGATGCCCATTTACATTTGTAAAGAAGTAATTTGAGAGGAACGGGAGTTCACCTTATTAAAACATTATTTCAGTACAAATTAATGCACTCCAAGACTCTCTACCATTCACAAATAGCAAATATTAAGAACGTAAAGCAGTTAAAAATACAAGATTATCCAGAAATACTGGTAGAACTGTCTTGCACATGGACATCTGAGAAAAATTGTTAAAGGAAAAAATTGCAGACAGAACATTCTTTTCTCTTAACTTAATTAGGGTTCTGTGATTTCAATTACACTCCTCTCCGCAACAATCGAAACGCAAAATCCCGTTTCATTTTGTCTTTTTCTGAACCTCAATTATTTTGGTCATCGAACTATTTCGTCGTAAAAAACAACTTTTCGAGCACTTTCTCGCACAATGCTCTAAGCTATTCGGTTTCCATAATGGAGCAATTCCGAAACCCTTTCAATTTAAAATAACGACGCTGGTCGTTTTTCGGACCAACTTCCCGAAATTATTTATTACCGAAACAAAAATAGTTAATTAAATTCGACTACGCCGGTGACATCACGCGGATGGCGTAATTAAAATTCCAATTTAAAAGGGCGAATCGGAGCGGGCCCCGTTAATATTTCCCCCGAAATTCACTCGCGAATACTTTTTCGTAGCTTTGTAGCTACACTCTGCGCGGCAGCACGAATTACGTTCGGGCGGAGGGGCTCTCCTTCCACCCAAATTAAACTTTTCTCAGACCGTTCCGCCGCGCGGTGCTGTTACTTTTTCCTTAATCCACCTGGAGGACGCGCACTTATCCTTTTTTATTAATTCCCGCACCGGAGCCGTTTTGGACTGGAACGAAAAAAGGTAACGATGCAACCGACTCGGTGATAACGATGAGAGTTCCCTCTGGCGAGAAGAAAATGGCACCATTCGCTTCATTTTCGCGGGAGGAAAAAAACGTGGGCCATCCGCTGCGAAGTGCATCGCTGCACTGCAGGACTCATTTACCTCTATCTGCAGTTACTTCACGCTCACAATCACACGCTGGTACACCGGAAAGGCGTGAGGAGTTTGTCCACGGAGATAGCAAAACGATCCCTCATCAATATCGCGGAGAATAAAGGAGCCGAGGAAAAATCAAGGGAGACATCGCGGAAAACACTTCGAGTAAAAAGCGCCATCCATCGACTCAAAATCTCAACTCGGATCTTCGATTAAAGTTAACCCGAGAGGGAAGGCAGGAAACTTAAGGGAGGAAGAGAGGCCGTCCTCTTGAATTGCATTAACCCGCCCTTTCCCGAAACATCTTACGAGGAGACGACATTATAAAGGACGCTCTGAGACAAAAATATAGGGCAAAGGTTCCAAAATTGATGGAAAATAGATAAAACAGCCTTCGGAGCATTTTTTCGTTCGAGTTTACGCGGAGAGCGCCGACGGCGTGCTTCATTCCTCGGTGGCAACGGCGTCGGATGGCAATTTGAAGCAGTCAGCGAGTGTTAAATCTTCGCTCCTCCCGGATTGGGTTACTTAAAGGGATGAATGGGTAAAAAAGAGGAAGGAGATGGATGGGAGGATTGGGATTGCGCGATTTTTTTCGCATGTGTCGAGAGGAGAAAGGAATGGAGAAAAGAACGGAAACGATGGAAGAGATACGGCGGGCGGGTATTTCCCTCGACGCGGACGTCAACGTCGTGTTGGACGAAGGAGAGAACGAGAGGGCTCATTCTGCCTTCCTTTGTAATTCTAATGCTGCTCCTTACAAAGATGCCCTTATTTTGGGGCGTGGGAGGGTTTGGAAGGAAGGTTCGAATGATACGAATGGATCTTGCTTTGTGACCATAACTAGCGGATGACTTGGTATTTTTAACCTCCTTCAGCGAAGTTTGTTTCGATGACAGCGAGGCGTATTTTCGTTTGGCTTGCGTGCCCTGCATTTTATTCTACCGTATTGTAGCATGAATGCTGATAATGAACCAAGTCCGACGTCATGTGGTTCTCTAAATGTTTCTGTTTGTGAACATCTTATGTAGTTATTTGTAAAGTAAAGCTGCACAAGGAAAGAGAATGTAGTCTAAACTTTCGTAATAAAGTTGGTTCTAATATTTACGGAATACAAACTATAATCCTCTTTTTAAAAAGCATTAATCTGATATGATCTTCCCGGATTGGTATACTGCGTTGTAATTCAATGAAGGCAACGTAATAGCACACAAACAAATTGTCTGTAGGCTTACTAATGTGGTAATGATCATCGAATTCCGTATATCATATAAAAAGAGAAGTTGATTAGGTTAATCATCGTTTTAGGGCTTTATCGGCCTCACATTACCCCTCCCAAGGATGAATACCAGGCAAACATCTGTATCCTCTCGTTCATATTACTGTTATGATTGTTAGAGTGATTACAGAGTTGTTTCTGCAATCGTAAAATTCTTTTGAGATTCAATTACTTAATATTTTAGATTATATGACTGCAACATAGACTAATGCAACTATACAACCTAGACTTCCTCTATAATACAACAATTGCAATTTAACTAATTGCATCCGATAATAATGAGTTTCCTGTACGATAAACGATCATGATTATACCAATACATTCTTTCGTACAAACTTAAAAATAACTATTTAAAAACGGATTAAGACTCTCTGGTGTTCATTCAAAGCACAGAAGACTTTCTATTAAGGTAATATTAAGACATTGTCAGAATTCGAGACTCATACCTTATATTCTCCGAGACAAGTACACAAAAACGTACAACATGTAACATGAAATGATAATTCTAAAATTATAAAGCCTAGGATATCGTTTACTTTTCTGTGGTTGGGGAATTCGACAGAAAGAAAGGAGGATTAAGGTCTCCTGCGCCTGACCTCTAAGCAAACGTCTGCGACACTTTCAAAGCCGTATTTTTTTCATCGAGAGACCTGAGGCGGACTGTACTGCCTTTGTCAGGTTAATTAATATTGCGTCCGTTGAGATTGGAGTAGCGTACAATAAGTTGTCTTTCAGGTCAGTTGGATTTTTAAAGTTGCTTACCCGCGGGATTAAAAAACGTCACTCTTTGCGCACAACAGGATTGTTATACCGGAGAAAGAAAAATAAAGTAAAAGATCATCTTTCATGAAGGAGGATAACTTTGAAATGTTCTCCCGATTTGATCTTTTTAATGGTAAATTTCCTTTCAAACGATTTGACAATCACCAATATCACTCTAATGTGTAATTTAATGCTCAGTTATTTTATCGTTGCACTCAAAAATACTGTTATCGTGTGATCTGTTGAAGAGGAACTCAATTCTATCGATGGAGAAGGAAATTCTATACATAGTAACTAATTTAGCGATTTTGTCGGTCAATTTAGCGACTTTTTTTTCTGTCTTAGCGATATCTCGTTCTCTATGAAGTACTACCAGGTCGATCCTCCGCTAGCATAACAGTTCAACTAACTATAAATTAAAACAGCTATAGAAATTTCAGTTGATAAAAGATTGACATTTACATTTAATTTGTAGTTTCTAAACCAATACTCCGTTCATAGAAGCAAATTTAAGCTGTTTTAACTACCTTTTAGCGAAATTATTTTCCGAGTTTAGCGATATTTTAGCTACTTCTCTGTATGATATACACGGTATAATATATTTACGATATATTTTCAGAGAAATGTAATATATAGGATAGTCATAATTGATTATACGATCCGCTTCAGGTAAATTCATTGTAAAATCGCACGAAATGTATAATACTTTTTAAATTAGAAATCTCTCTTTTGTGTATTAAAAAGTGCTTAAGGAAATGAATGTAAATAAAAAGACGTTCCGATAAAGAAAACGGTAAGCAAGAGAGAGAAACGGCAATTGCATTATTTGCTGTTATAGGGAGGATTATGCCTTTGAATAGTGACTGCCACTGATAAGAACGAGATGCAAAGGAATAAAAACATGAGCTACCTTATGGCGCAGATATGCATTTTGAAGCGAGCCATTCGGAAGAGACAACCTCAAAATTGGAGTCTTTTGAAGCCATGCGCCAACCGCAAAAAAAAATTCCGAGGTAAACGTAGTGCTGAGTAATTATCTTGTGGCAGCACATGGAGATTACTCTTTATAAATGAAATATTCAGGGTATTTCATGTTAGAAGCTTTTTTTAAAACTTTTTCTAATTTACCGTAGAATTTCGAGAAAATTTGAGATTGCTTAAATAAATTGCCTTCGCGTCAATACCATTTTGGGTAAGTTTTCAGCTGTTAATATTAAATACTCAGATTGGACCACCACAAACGTCTCAAACATGTTCAATGTGCTAGCTCAAAATATCAAGTGAAATGTTAAAAATCTTAGGAAATGTATCTCAGGAAAGATCCACATAAAGGTAGATCATTTAAAAGATAACAGTAATGTTAAACAAATCAAGAATTGTAAATTGCTACAATCATTTTAAAGGAGTATACTTTCTTATCATTGGCGATAATTAGTATTTGCACTTATTTTTGACTATTTCTTTTCAAATTCACTTATTTTCTGATTTCAGTCTTTCTCAAAGAATCAAAATAGTCTGGAATTGACAGTGATATTCCCGTGTGTATTTCATAGATAAATGCGCATTTCGTGATATATCATATCGTTAACAATGGCACATCAGCTGAGTTACAACGATATACGTTTAGTCAAGTTCGTTCTTTCCTACCATTCTCAAATGTCGTTACAATTCTTAGACAGAATCGCATTAATATTAGCTTGAAGTCATGCGGCGGTGGAAGCCTTACCGAGTAAAAGGGGAGGCGAGGATACCAATTTGCCCTCTATAATCACCGGGCACATCTTCCGAGAAACTTCACAAAAGGGCATTAAAACATGCAGTGGAAAGGAAATATGGAAGGGGCTTTAAGCGCTTTGTATGTAAATAGAAGTTGCTGGGAATTTGAAGCGACAATAGAATCACTTAAAACCACCTTCCCTGACAAGAAAGTCGGTTATTTGTATCAGGGAAAAGAAGCAAAGGGTTTGAGACGAAGCGGAAAAGGGTGGAAAGAGTAAAGAGTGGGAAAAATAAAAGATATATGGCCTAGTAAGGGATTGAGAAGCATAACATTACGAGGAGGGATGAATACTAAAGCGACGAATTTTCGGGGCGCCGAAAAGGCTTTAATGTTTATGTTAGAAGGAAATGGTGTTAGAGAGAGGAGGGGAGTGTGTTTTCACCGTAAAAGTGAGGGAAACAACCGAGTATCACCCTACGGTAATTTGTAATGGGTTCCTTTGCTAAATTTCAAGGAAATTTGCAAATATTGGAAACAAAAAATGTACTAATTCTAAGAGATTTATACATAATTTTCACTGGGACTCTGTATTTATGAGCACAATGTTCCATCCATCTAATGTAAACTCACGTAACTTTATATTTTTAGCATATACTGCTTTCGAGTTTCGAGTCTAAACGATAAAACAAGTCCGATATTGGTGAAGATCTAAATGGGGATTCATATAATTTACGCTACAGTCACATCAACTGAAGTGAGGAATTCAATAATTTAAGGAATTCTCTTTTTAAAAAATTATAGCGCTTTCAGAATGCAATGATGACAAATATGATAAGGATTAAATTATCAAAAGGCTCCTCTTTGAATGTAGATAAGAAGTACAGCAGTTCCTGTGTTAGGAGATTGATCCGTTATACGAATCTTTCTAAAACCAACATGAAAAGAAAGAAGTGAATATTTACAATTTGGACGCTTACCTAGAAATATAAACAGGGTGTATTTATCCTCATAAGTCTATTTACTAGAAAAAGATATAAAGTACAACCGATACCTGTCGGGACAGATTTATAATTCTATTTCACTAAGCAAAGGATTAGCTTCAATACTAAAAGTTCTGTTATATTCGACAACTGTTTTTGAATTTGAATACTTCTGAATTTCTTAAATTTACAACAGAGAATGTCCTTTATTCCAACAACTAGTTCCATGAGTAACGGCTATGGAGACGAGCGGTAATATTTCTGAATAATTAGGAATCTCACCGTCTTATCCTATTCGAAGCCTCTGGGTCGAATTAGATGTCAATTAGCCGCGCTTGTTCATCGATCTAGTAAAATTTGAAAACATTTGGGGCCATATTCTGCCAGAACATGTTATAAATGATGTAAAAGCTGAAATTTGGTGTTGAGAATAAGAAGTTCCCTTTCGCTTCCTTTCACTCCATCTCCATCTATGAAACGAATTTTATTGACATTGTAAGGAAGAAAGAGATGCACTTTCAAGTCATTTATCGAGCCTTAATACTAATCTCAATGAAGAATTGTTTGCATCTGTTGACAGAAACGAGCAATAAAACGATGTCATTAACGAACAATCGAAATCGAATCGAATTGAAAAATCTTCACATGAGCTCTCTCCTTAGGTGCGAGATGGTTTAGGGATCGGGGCATTTTCGGGATTAACGGGCATGAGTTACGTTAAGGAACGAGGGGCGAGAAAACGTAGCGACTGCCGGAGATCCTACACAAGAAGGCCTCAATTTCACGCGTAACTTCCCCCAAAGTTTTTGACGATGGCTCAGTCTTCTTGGAATGAACGCTCGGCAAAAGGGGCGAGGACGGAAGAATCCCTTATCCCTTTGAATGACACCTTTTAAAGAACATTTCCACCGCTCTTGGCTGGCGAACTGAACCAGAGAGGTCTGATTTTTTTTGGATGGGAAGGGCAATCGAGACAGAAATGGAGGGATGGAGGGGTTGTTTGCGCAGAAAAAGAGAAACCTTTCCCTTCCCTTATTTTCCCTCCCTTACGTTCTTCAACCCGAAAAGAATCTTGCCCATCGCTTTTTATTATTATTATTCCTCTGGGCTCATCCACGCCCGTTAATTTTTTCGCCGAGTGACGGGGAAGGGAGCGAATTACACGACGTATCCGCTTTCATTCCAATTGTTAATTGTGCCTTTTCTCGCGCCCCTCTTCTTTAATTTCTCTCTTCCTCGCCCAATTCTCTCCGTTTGTTTATGATCTTTTTTATCTCTGATTTAATTAACTCTCTTTATCTCTTCTTTAGCACGGTACCGAAGGCGGAGTCCTTTGGACTTGTGTCGTATTTTTTTAATTTCGTAAGAGAAATTTCATTTCCAGAGCAAAAACCTTTCAACATATCCTGCTGCCTTCACTTCTGCTTAGTATTTATATTTCATGAACTCATTTCCATAGTTATCCGTGGAAATATCCCATGCGTGTCAAAGGTAATGCAAAGAGATATTTTAGTTCATCATACGTGATCCGTTTTGTGGTACTATCATAAAAGTAAACAAAAGAAAGTTATCGCATCCCAGAATAAGGTTATATTACTATTAATAATATTTTTTGTACATTATTTTCACTTTTGAGCCTATGACCTTTCATCGTAGTAGGTCGCAAAATCTAAGTATCTGGTATGTATATAAGGTTTATAAACATCAAATTCTCAAAAATCTCTTGAGAAACCTTTTTTCTTCGGTAATTTTTGTATACAGCATCTGAAATAAAGGAAATGTTTTACGGAATATAGAAGATACCTTCATTCGACTGCTTGCTTGCAGGATATTTATGTAGATCTAGATCACATATATTTTTTAATACAACGCTCTACTAAAGTTTAATCTTGGTATGTTACAAATAAGTCGTGACTAAAGCATCTCATTATCGCTCGAAATACTCGGTGGCATGTGTTTAATTTTACATTGATGTATAGAATAGATACATACATTAAACCACATTCTCAATGTATCAGTGGATCGTGTATTACTATTCGACATTTCTATCGCAAAAAAAAGACAGTGACCCGTTAAAATTATTACTTTTCCTTGCTCCCCTTTGTTTTCGAATTCTCCTTTTTGTTGATCTCGCTCCAGTATTTGATGGAGCATTCATTCGCCATAAGGACGAGTTGGAAGAAGACGGAGAGAATCCTCTCTCAAATGGATAAGTTTCTGAAGGCGACGAGAGAGTGAGAGGAGGCGGAGAGAAGAAATGGATGAGTTACGAAGAGAGGCGATAGATGGACGGAGAGAAGGGAAAGATGGGTGTTAGGGAGGTATTAAGAGGGAGGCGGCGTCGGAGAGATCGGAACGCTCCTTAGAAAAGGGCGCTAAGAATAGTGAAGTTGAAAAAGGAGGGCTTTTAAATCAACGTCAAAGAGACAAATGAAAAGAAGAGCGAAAAAAGTGGGATCGAGAGGAAGGGATGAAATGATAGGGGGTGGATAAGGAGAGGGGGATACATGGAAAGAAAGTCCCATGTTTGGGAAAATGGCGATGTGGGGGAGGGGACGATTTTCCTTCATGTGGTTGAGCAGAGGCTGTTTCTGAGGACTCTGTGGAAGGAGGTTCGGTTCGGAAAAGAAAGATAGCGAGCGCTGCAGATTCAGTGTCGTCTTCCGAATGGTGACAAGCGATAGAAATAGCCAAAGAGGGAGAGAGGATAAGTTTGTCCGGAGAAGAACAGATGGGCGGGAATATAAAGCGTTTGAGGAGGTCTTCTTATGGATAAGAACAGAGGAAAACCGGGAAAGAATATCCAAAAATGGCGAATGCTTGGATTGGAATGGGGAATGGGATTGGGAATGGAATGATACATGCAGATAATGGAGGTGTCGATGGATAGTTCAACGTCTTGAGAGAAGATTGAAGGTTGTGGGATGGCGAAATCTCGAGTATGCGAACGGGGAAAGAATTTTCCCTTGTGTGCGAGTGTTTCCGAAATCTCGGCTAGTGCGTCTCAGATAGCGACGTCCTCATTATAAGAGGTGATTAGGGTTTCGAAAGAAAAGATTATAGAGAAAAGGAGATGGATGCAAAGGATCGAATTTGCAGAGTTAACGAGGAAATGACCAAAAATAGTGGGATTCTGCTTTGAAAAAGCCTTGATTTTTAAATTTAAGATACTGCTAGAATTGGATTATGACGTTTCCGCGCGGAACTAATCGATTGAGGAAATAGAGTCATGGTGTATGCACCCCCTGCCGCACGCCAAAAGGAGGCTTGAACCATCTCATTTGATAAACAAAAACAGAATTTATAGAAAAAAATTCTGATTCAAGAAATTGAAGCATTTTGAAGTAATTAAAAACCTTTCAGCATTGAATTAGTAATAGTATTATTGTTAAACGTGCTTCGACAACAACGGTTATTTCGCACGTAGGTCACCACCGAGAATCGAACCCGGGTCCGCTATCACCGAAGTCGAACGCGTTGCCCACTTGGCTATCCGGGAGCCCTTTGTAGCACTGAAATAACTGCTATTTGGTTATATGAAGATTACACACCAACTGGGTCTTATAGAAAATCTTGGGGTTAAAGTTACAAAAAGGAAATAGCTCGTTCATTTCCATTGTATTTCATAGGAATACAACATCATAAGCGTAAGATTCGGTATGGGTATGATACAAACTTATGGGGTATGGGGGGTAATAATTTAAAAGTGGGCTTATGGAAATCTTACACTGACTAGAAAAGTCTCGCAAGAGGTACTTTACGCAACGCAGCGAAAAATAATGAGTGCGAGATAAAGGGTTATGCTTCTCGCATCTCAAGTCTAGCTCCATGCATGAATATACGAGAGCGAAGCACGTTCGTGCGTGACGATAGAGCTTACACGAGACCTTTATGGATATATCGGTTTCTTGTTTCGCATACAGTGTGACGGAAGTGATAGCAGCCGTTCCGGGTTCGTGCTCCGGTTTCGAAAAAGCAGGAGGTCCTACTTCCGGCAGCTGGCTAGAGCAGCATAAGGGAAAGTAAAGTGGATAGGTAACGCAATACTATGCCATTTAATCTTGAAACCTTAGAGACGAAATCTGAAACTAGGCTTTGCAACTGTCAATTCAAGATACGAAGATTTGAAGCGACTTTATCAAGAATCTCCGCTAGGGGGTTGTGATTCATTTGAAAGTATTGGTATCTCTGTATTTGTAACAAGATAGCGGGCGCTTTCTAATATCATGCTTTGGATTTAAATATAATTCACCAAGGTACGTGAAGTAAACGTTTTTAACTTGGTCTTATAAGGTAAACTTATGTACTCAAAAGTTACTTACTTACTATTAAATTAAAACTGCGCACAGATCAAGTAAGAAACGGTATGCTAGTATTCTTATTGATTCCAAGCAGCCGCTTGAGACGATTACATGACATTATTTCCAAAGAAACATCGGACCTGAAAAAGTCTGACAGGAACAGGATTAGAAACTGGAATCATCCCCTTTCCGGGCAGATGATTAAACCAATTAAGCTATCGACACAGAACAAATGGAACTTGAATGGTTAAAGCATTTCCCCGGGAATCGGAAGATTCCAGGTTCGAGCTCTGGTCCTTTCAGACTTTTTCTTGTCCGCTTTTCCTTGTGATTTTTCCTAGGTACACATCTTTCCGAGAAAAGTTACCTGTACGTTTTCCTTGTATGATATTATTTCGTTCGAAGCAAGAATGAAAGAGAAACCGGCCTAGCTTTACAATAATTGAAATTTAAGGGATGATATATATCATAAATCAATACATATCTCTGTGTAAGTTCTAAAATTTAATAAAGCGGACGTTATCTTAAGAAAAATAACGTGGGGGCGTTAAGAAGCGTAGAATGGAGAAGTAGTATTGTTAAAAGTGCTCCGATATCAAAGATCATTTCGCATGTAAGCCGCCACGGGGAATCAAATTCGAGACCGCGTTTATTGAAGTCGAACGCGTTACCCATTTGGCTAACCGGGAGTGTAGAATGGATTTTATGTGTACTGTACATTTTTTTAAATAAAAAAATCACCATTACTTCAAGAGTTCTGGAAAAAGACAAACAATAAGGTTCTCACCAAGATTATCGTTTCAAGAGATTTCCAAGTCAGCATCCTCACGAATTTAGCCTCCAGCAATAAACACTATCTCCAAATAAAAATAATTCCACACATAAAGAACGAAATAACCCGCGGCTATGAAATAATTTCCATAAACAAGCGACAAAAACCTTCCTTCTTCCACTCAGACGGGCACCCCTCCGAACCCACATGAATGCCAAATTCGTGGGGCTAAAGTCGGGGGGAAACATCAACCTCACTTTTCTTCTCGGTAATTAAATGCGTGGATTTTTCCCTAGAACTCGATTAAAATCCCCTTTTCAACCCTCCGTCGGCGTCGCGGATCTCTTCGCATCGCTTAGCCGCCCCATCTCAGGAAACCGTGTCTACGGCACGACATCAGGGGGGATGAGGGGTTGTGGAGGAAGTGAGCGATCACTGAGGAGAAGGCGAGAAAGGGGATATCGGAGGAAGGCGGTAAATTGGCGAGAGGTACAGATGAGGTGGTGTTGTTGCCGAGAGGCACAAAGGGAGTAACAAAAGAAGCGTGTGATGCGGGAGGTGGGAATCTGCATAAAGCGGGAGAGAAAAGCTTCGATGAAAGGGGATTTGATGGTGATGAGGAAGAACCGAAAGCTGTGTTTTTGCGCCCCGAGGTCTGCGAGCATCCGTCTTATTTCAGGTTGAGAAATAAGAGATGGAAGAAGCATTCTGGAGAATTGGATGCCGAGGGTTCTCCGGAGATGTTTTTATTCCTTCCGCAACGAGCGACGCGTGATACTCATGCCGCGATGTTACGTTCTACACCTGTCGCGATAAAAAGTCGATCATCAATTGTTCATAATGGCTGAGTTTGCTCCGATGAGCGGCTCCGAAACGGCTCCATTATATTTACCTCACAGCCAACAAAGCTGTAAAATTATATCTGACGATTGGGGATTCCTGTTTTAACAACCTTGACGACTCGACATTGCGGTAGTTATAAATATACCGTAAACGTTCAAAATTAATTAATTTAAATATATTTTAAAAGAATTTTAATATCTTAGTTATTACATTTAAATATTGTGTAGCATTTTAACATTTTTTCGATGTTATTTTACTTATTCTGAATTTGTAACCCGTGTTTCACAACGCATTATACAAAATGAATCTTAGTCGTGAATAAATCAAAAGCACATGGTAGATTCTACAGTAGCAGCATTGCTAAAAGTGCTTTGACAGCTGTAGTCATTTCGTTGGTACGGCACCACCAAGAATCAAACCCCGGGCTACTTTCACCGAAGTTGAACGCGTTGTCCATTCTGCTATCTGGAGCCCCAGTAGATTCAACAGAGTTATTTTTCCTCCTAACTGTTCGGTGTTTCACGAAGTGCGGCCAAATCGCATCAATAACATCGGTCATTAAAAGTTTATCCAATTTTTCTTCATAAACGTGCATCTTAATTTATCTTTCCTCACGACTTAATTTAATTTATTTGCAATATTATGTACTTAACTTATAGTAGTAGTATCGTTAAAAGTGCTTGGACAGCTGTGGCCATTTCGCATGTATACCACCTCCGGGAATCGAACCCAGGACCTCTCCCACTGTATTGCCCACTTGGCATCCGGGAACCCCATTCAACTTATATACCATATCTTTTTGATAGAAAATTCTATGACTCGTAGAGCTTGATCTGCTTAATTTTAAACTACTCCCCGAACCTTCTGTTTCAACCGGTTCCGGGGAGCAAAGTCAACATTCTACAGCATTTGAGAATAATGGCATTATAAATGAATTAGAAGCTTTCTTTGCGGGATGTCGGAAGACGGGAACCGGATCATTTATCATCTAAAATTTATGAACTCGAGAAGATTAAGCTTTCGAGGAGAGCGGTAGCTGCGTGTTACCTAGTATGTCTGCCTACAATTTGGTCGTTAAAATTCCTACAGCGATAATAATTTTCAGAGAAGTACCGATAAATGTGTTTTGCCTACGGATATCACACCTAGGGATAATACTCATCATATATATAAAAAGCAACTGTCTGTCCGTCCCCCTATTTATCTCAGAAACGGCTCGACTTAGAGATCTGAAACAAATTGCATTGTGTTTCTACGATGAACCCCCAGGAAAGCTATTTTCACCTCTGTAAAGGCCCGGGTTCGAACCCAGGAGCACAAAATACGTTTCCATAAGAGATGAACGTAAATTATGTTTTCATGACTTGCAGAGGTCGTTTCTTTTACAAAATTATATTAGAAACAATGGTCCTACGAAATTGAGACAAGTGCCAAAAGAAAGGAAAATTATCATAGAATCTTATTTCAGTCGTGAGTCATTCATATAATTTCGAAATTGCGAGAATTTTGATAAAATAGACGTAAATTTCGTAAAAGGTTTCGAAAATAAACAAACCATTCCTTTGACGACTAAGGCAACTGTTGAACGTTGATTTCATGAGATTTCCCATATTGATGCACGGGGATAATCAGTTAGTATACTTTTCTATAAGAAATGTACGTAAAATAGGTTTTCGTTACCTGCAGAGATTGTTTCTCTTACAAAATTAAATTAGAAACAATGGCTTTACGAAATCAAGAGAAGTGTCAAAGGAAAGGAAAACGACCACAGATTCTTATTTTAGTAAAGAAATATGGATATAGATCCGAACTTTAGAGGATTTTGATAAAACAAATGGAATTTTCGTAAAATCTTTGGGAAATAAACAACCCATCCCTTTGACGGTTAAGGCCATTGTTGAATGTTGATTTCATGAATTATCCCATACAATTGCTCGGGGATATATCAGTTCTTATAACTTTTATAAGAAATTTACGCAAACAAGACTTTCACGACTTGAAAACAGTAGAATAAATATTATAAATAATGTTGAGAAATATATTGAGTTATTATGATCTTACCGCAGAACTNATATATGTTTAAACTAAATTAAGTCCCCTCATGCTTGACGCTTACTAGTATTATTAATAAAATACGGATGTAAAAGATATATGGAAATATAGATGTAAATATAAAAGCCCAAAATTTTTATGTATGTAGGCATCGACAAGGGAAATACGTGGGCCAAATAATGAGAGGAGAGAGATTGTTAAGGAATGCAATTGAGAGTAGAATGAGAAGGAAAAGACAGATGGGAAGACAAAGGCAAAATATGTTCGATGACATAAAGAGGTAAGATACCAAAAAAAAGAAATGATTGGCATCGAGTAGGGAATGTCAACGCGCATGAACATGCCAAATGTTAGAACACGTGTGTATTAGTTTAGATAATTAAATACATATATATTACTGCAATTACAACCTACAGTACAACCAGGATAAGCAAGAAAACTCTGTGAGAAAAATCGCTGGCTCCCCTCATTTTCACCCCAAATAATGAGAAACTGGATGAGTGAGAAACCTCTGTAAGCGAGAAAAAGTAGCCGGTCCCTAGGGGTTTTTCTTATCCAGGTTCAACTGCATGTATTACATTAGATACTTTGTTACTATATAGAATAAACGAACTTCAGGAATTAATTCTTTCTCTGTGGTAAGTAAATATTCAGCTACATCCACATCATCGTTTATTTCTCCTGCCGGTTTCGTTTGCGTATCATAAGCGAAAAAATGAGATGCCAAAAAGTCTTCTGCTAGCGTCTATTTCATTGATTTTGTTTCGCAGTATCAGATAGGGCCATATAACAGGGAGGACACATAGCATCATCAGGAACGTACTCTAAGAATGTACTTTCTCTGAACTTTTCGAATAAATTAAGCCTTTCTTTCTAAGATTTCTATCCTATGTTTTGCATCTAGGTAAATAGCATCTAGGTAAACCTCACTGATTTGTTCACCAAAGAAAAATTCTTGAAAGAATTCTTGACAGAAAACTATTACTATTAGTTTCATAATTCTAGACTTCACTTTTCAGTGGGTTCGAATGCACTATATACAGTGCACTATACATATGTATAGTTCTCTTATATTTGTGAAACTGCCATGGAATATCTCTCTTCATTACGATAGCATTTAAATCGTAACATTCGTATGCTTCGTAAAATTGGTTATCATTGCAGGAACAACAAATATGACAGCCATGTACTTTGGCTGTGATCATGAAATGTATAGACCTTACACGAGAGTAAAGTTCCCCCGCGAGAATTAGGCGAGCTTAGAGAAACCCCAAAGCATATATTATCCGAAGGAATCCCTCAAAAGTCCTCGTGCTTAAACGTGCCAGAACAACCTCGAAGCGATTCCTCCACTGAGAATACTGCCTTTTAAGAATGCCTTCTCTCCCTCCGCTATCCCAGCATCTCCATCTTGACTTAGTCCTGCCCAAAGAGGCAAAGCCCTCCGCTATCCTCTGTTGCCTCATTCGCCTCTCCTACCGCTCCGCATTTTTCTTTTCTTTTTGGGAAAGGAACGAAGACAAATCCCGTATTTTTTTGGACTTTCATCTCGTGTAGAGCGTGATCCGCTCTTCCCTTGTTTTACTCGTAAACAGCCATTTTGCCCTTTCCTCAGGATGTCCTCCGTGCCGTGTCCGTTTTGTTACGTGGACATCTCGATTATACTCGCTATTATTTTTATTTTCCGTCCATTTCGCCTCAGTCCTTCCCCTCACACTATTCTTTCTAGATCTCTCTATTTGAGATTTTCCTGAAGGTTCGTTGCGTGTACAAACATACCTCTTTAACATATTATCAATCAGCGTTTCGCAAGCAATATAAAAATGATACGGCAGCGGTAGTTTTCCAGTAAATAAATTTCACCGTTTCGACTTACATGAATAAAGATAATTCTACGCCGTAAAGTATTCTTTTGTAAACCAGATAAATTGGAATCAGCAAAATTAATAATAATAATATAAATTGTTCAATGGTTGCAAATATGATTAATTGCATTTATTTAACATTTAAATGTCTGGCATGAAGATGTGTCGCTATGGAAAAATCATGACGGAAAACGGACTGGACGAATTAATAATGAAGAATTCTTCGAAAAGTAATTAAAGGAGAATCCGACAAAAAATAATTGATAAAAGTGAAAGGAAATCTGATCGGGCACACATTACGGCACGATACACTACTGAAACTAAGAGTTATTACAAAGAATAGTGGAAGGAGTTGCATAGGGAAACCTGGGTTGAATTGCGAGAGGCAGATGATGGTAACTGTAAAACTTTGGAATTATGAGGAAAGAGAGCTATTGGCGAGGGATAGGACGGCGCAGACAATTGAAACAAACTGATCCTGTGACCCTTGACGATGACTATGACAAAGATACAGTATTTCCAAAACAAATGAGACATCTAAGAATGTTGTTCATCATTAGGATCATTACTCCAACATTAGAAAAGCGCTTTTTCTTCCTTAAGCTCATAAATGTTGAATATAAAATATTTATCATCGTATCTTGACATAAATGTAAACATAAAAAGATAATAAAAGTTTTTGGACAAGCATCCATTCGTTAAGAACGCCATAAAGTTAGGGAGACAAAAACGCGTGGGCGGACAGTAGGAAATTCGTCATAGTCAATTCACGTGTGGGTTGAGAGCTACAATCGCATGTGATAGGTTCCAATGGAAAATCACACACTCGTCTTAATGCGTCGAGATTAGTTCTTCTGTAGTCGCCACAAGAAAGCTCCATTCGCTCTCTCATAATTCTCGGCGACCTGGTCACCAATCATTCCTCACGTATCTCCTAACGCGATGCACTCGGAATAAAAAAGCTGAGATTCTTTATCCCTCGCGTATAAATATTCCCTCCATATCTTTCAGCCTATCACTCTCTCAAGCCCTTCGCTATAACCCTCCCACACAGCGCCCCTTCTTCTAGTTCCTCTCCCTTTTGGATCGTGACCAGGATGAGGAATCCTTAAAGATCCCACTATATAAATCCCCATCTTTACTTCTTCTTCTTAATCCCCTACCTTCCCTTTCTCGTGATACCCGAATTCTCTTCCAGAAAAAAATCCAAGATCTTGCTATTTCTTTTCCTTCAAGCTCATCTTGAAACTTAACCCCTCTTTTTCCAACCCTCTATTTTTCCTTTCCCCTTTGTCTACCCTTTAACCTAATTTTTTTTTCTTCTACGAATCCATAAAGCCTTATCAATACAACTTTTTACCTCAAACCCCGATTATTTACCAAGTTTTTACATCAATTAAAGTTCGAAAGGACATAATTGTGATTCTTTGTAATAAAAATCGTTAATTACACGGTTATTAATGCTTTACCTAGTGGAGTGCATGCACTTTTCATTGATGCCACAGTATTCGCAGAAAACTATATTCAGTAGCAATACGCGCTGCCCAATCTTCCATCGGGTATACCTTTCTAGTATATTATATACGGCTTTGCAATAGACTATACTCTTTCATTCTTGTACATTAAAACCTCAAAATTTACGGTCTTCCTTATTAGCAATGAATGCAAATCTTTCTTTTTCTACCTACAATATATCATCCAATTATCGCCAAATAGAACCAGCTAGCTTTTTTTCGTTTCTACCGCGAGCACAATAAAAAGATATTATTTGACGACGGGATACTGTATAAGAGAGTGCTTTCCACTTCCAACCACGCTCAAATAAAGGCATTTATCTCTCTTTTCCCATATACTTCCCTCCCCCTTCATTGGCCTCCCCCCAACAGTCTACCGAGGACTTATCCTCACCCCTCCCCACGTAAAGGAAACAGCGCCATCCATTTCCTTCAGCAAAGCCTGCCTTCAAGCAAAAGGAGGAGCCTTAAGACGGGGAAAGAGGGGAACGCGGGTTTAGGTGCGGAACAGATGAGAAAAGAAGGGATGGAGAAGAATTCTGGATGTGATGTGGAATGCACGCTAGATATTAATTAGCCTGAGATGGAGTGAAAGGTAGGGAGACAAAAGGATGGAGATTCGGAAGGGGACTGGGAACTGAAGCTTGCGGTACAGGGAAGTCAATTTCCAGGAATGGATTAACAGGATGCTCGTGTTGCCTTGTAAGCGATATTCGCTGCCGTAAAACGTACCTCTCGATGAGGCAAGAAATCTGATAATTGACAAAGCGATTGGAAAACGCAAGAATCCAGAGCAGGCATAGTTCATTGATTACTTCTCGTGGAATATTAACAAGGTCTGTCGACTTCATCAGTCGATATAATTAATCATGGAAACCTTTTTGGCTCATAAAACCATCAAGCGCCGCTAATTAGGCTGAAGTTGGGTATCGACATATCTATAATTAATCAATTTTATTCGTGCTCCATTTGCGTCGAGAAGGTGCCTTTTTTCAGATAAAATAATACCGAAGCTCGTTAAGTCATTATCATAAAATTCGCAGACATTTTAATCTTTTTTCAATAAAAGGAAAAAGATTGTAAAATGTTACCCATGGAGACCAAAATGTACATTTTGTATTTATTTCTGTATTATTGGATTCAATAATTGTAAAAATTAACCGTCATCTTCCATTCACTGAAATGAACAGTTACAAAGTTTCGTATAATGAGTAGTATTTGTTTCGAATCGAATAGCTAAGCAGCTGCTCACTTTAATTATAGACATCCTTGCTAAGAAAAATCACATGGAGAGCGAAGAATAATCAATACTTAAAAGAAGATTACTTCGCTGTTTTACGTCACATTTCAAACGCACACTCCGTTCAAAGCTGAGTACGGAAGACAATATTGAGTAAATGTTAAGTTCGATTTTTAAAAAATAGTTTAGATTATTATTATTATTATTAAATTACACGAATTAAAATCTAACAGCAGACATTTTAATCTGTGTCCATGTGATAACATCAAATAATTGCATACCTCGGTGGCGGAATGGTTAGACCTCTAGCTTTCTGGCTTTGAGGTCTCAGGTTCGAGTCCCGGCTGACCGAGTTTTCCTGGGTTAGGACATGGATATTTGTCTCCACCGCTTGTGTATGTGATCATTCAAATCATTAATACGCATATGATTGGGGCTTCCAGTTTCCGTCTAAAAAAAAATATTTAAAATAATAATAAATCGTAACATAACGTTATGTTCGTATTCTCTCCAGCACAGTTTGGAAAGAAACTATCAAATCGTGATGTTAGTTTATTTTTCTTCAAAGAGTTTGGCCATAAATGTCGAGTAAAATAAAGTAGCCGAGAGCAGGATCATAAAAGGCTGCCAAAAAATCAACCAGAGTAGGTCGTGCGCTACTAAGTTCGGCGTTCATGGGCCACAATTTAATCGGTTCTTTGAGAGACAATGAGACGGTGAGAGGCGATGTGGTTCATAAGTGGGGTAAAGAGCGATGCGGTTTAGCAAGTGTTTTGTACGGATGAGGGATCGGTACCTCAACATTTCCGAGCAACCCAGAATCGCTAGTATTAAAGGCCTGAGAGGTACCCAGCCCTCAACAAAGGAAAAGGTCAACAGATGGATTATGAGAAGGCCGGTTAAAACGTGAGCAATGGGGAAAGGAGAGGGACTTCCCTCTCTCCCACTGCTTTATCCCCTTTCGTCCCTTGGAACGGAGAAGACAAACAATGTTCTAAGGCTTCCTCAGGGCTCTTAAAGCGATCAAATACAAGAACTACTTTAGGGTGGTTTATTGATACTCCGAAATCTCAGTATCTATTAATTAATGAAGTGGGATGAGATGGGCGGAATAATTGATATGGAATTCCTCTTACTCCAGTTTTAGACGTCACTAATCGGAAAGGATTTTATATGACAGTAACTTTACGAATAGAAGCGGAAAATTTATAAATACTGCGATGAAATGCGTGTATTGAACACAATCTCCGGTTTGTAAAGCATGCATTTCAAGTGCTTTGATGTGATTTTAAAATAATTAAATGAATTTAGTTTCTCATGCTTCACTCATATCTGACACGTTATCATCACCGTTTTGCAAACTGCCAACATAAATTAATTTATTATTTTTATTTGAATTGCAAAGACTCTATTATTACTTTTTCTAGCACAGATATTGATATTCATTGCGCATTAAGAACGCATTTTTATCGTATTACGGAAGCTATGGACATAATAATAATTCTGAAAAATTAAACGTAAGACCCACTGTGTCCAGAAATTTCAAAGAGACGATTCTTCATACGCCGCAATCTTTGAGAAGTCGCATAACTCCTGGCTCTTTAAAACTTTTATATTCAATTGTCCACAAACTTACATTTATATTTGTACTAAGATTATTGTCCATATTCAGAAAATTACAGACGTTAAACACATTAAATTTACATTACTTGAACCGAGAAAAATATTACCTTAAAATCCCAAGACGGTCTACTATTAGCTTCCCACCAAGCACTAAAATATCTCCTTTTAAATCACAACAAAGCTGTGACAAATGCTCCCGCTAGCCGTCGTCTCTCCGCGATCTCCTAATTAGTTCCCGAAGCCCCGCAGGGTTTGTCTCGACGCATATCTTTAACGCGACCCACCTTCCGATGCTAACTGGGACGATTCCATTTATCCGTCACACGAACGCCGCGTGGAGCGGAAACGGTAAGTGACGCAGGGAAGCGCCGTCGAGCGAATGGAACCTTGTGCGAGGCATTGTGGTGCGAGATTGAGGTGGATCCCGCACGCATCGCCGATTTTATAACACGACGAGGAGCCCAAATTCCTCTCGGATGTAGACGGAGCGAGGGAAGGAAAAAAGAGCTACAAAGGTTGGGAGCGACGCGAACATGAGTTAACGCCACGTTGGAACTTGAAAAACGTTTCGTTCTGTTGCGCGCAGCTGTTCCTTGGAGGAAGTTGGGCTTCAACTCGCGCGTGCCAGAAAAAGGCAGCCTTTTTTCTCGTACCTCCCTCGGTTTCTTCCACCGCACTGCGCCTCGTGCGGGCGTGAAACAGCAACACCGTTTTTCCTCGAGGTCTGGCTCCAACTTCGCTACACGCGATGTTTGGGATGTGATCCGATATAATTGGAACCGCATGACTGGAGCGGCCGTCGAAAGCTTCAGCGAGGGTGATAGCCTTCGGCTGCTAAGTAAAACCGATGACTCCAATGGGATTCGCATTCAGGTCGCCCCCATGAACACTATAAAGACGGAGAGTTTCGATGCTCATACCCCCATGACGACGTGAATGAAAAAATTAATGTCAGGATAATTAAAAATGGATTCAAGTTGGAACTCTGTGTTACCTAATCTCTACCTTTGTCATCGGAGGACAGCGTGCTGAGGTTTCTGGGTTAAGTTGTTTGTGTGCGCTAATTTAGAGGTAGATCTTGTTATATTAAAATTCGCCCAATAAGGCAGTGATTTTTGTTATTGTGAGCTGTTTTGAGGAGTTGAATTTTATTACTGTATTAGTTTTTAAGTGTGAGCTTCGATAGTAAATTCCAATGACTTTCNATTAAATTTAATAATTTTGTAATGCAAAATAGGAGTGTTATTTTGCTATTAAATTCAAGAATCTTGTCTCGACCTTAATAATACACAAATTCTGATTCGGATTCTGAAATAAAATGAGTAAAATGTTTCCTCAACTGACAAAAATCACAGCTTGAAAACCTACAAGATGTTGAGGAAAACATCGCTTTTATACATACGCGGTAAATCACTTCCTCCATACTTAGGCGTCAATCTCTCCGGCGAAAGTTCGATAGAAAATGTCGAAAACTTTGGGCTCTGCCATGTTCGGACCTCTTGAGCGATGGGAATTAGCTCTTTTTGTTCGCGACGTGGAAAGGCGGAAATGAAGCACCGTCCAAAAGAAAGGAGTTTTTAGATCGATCATTTGTTTCTGCCGTTCAGTGCCATACTTTCCGTTTCCGTGGAAAAAGCGAGCTTCGCAGGCAGAATTAGAAGCGTCGCATTTTAAGGTAGATGGTGCGAAAATGGAGAGAATGGAAACTATCCGCGAAGCAGTTAAGATTTTGAAACACGCATACACCTGTTCTGAGAGGAAACGGCTGTCACTTGGTGATAAAGGACCAATTGGTTGTCTCCGGGCCTATTTACCTCCTTCGGGGGCGGAGCCAATTCCTTAATCTGGAAGGGGTGGTTGAGATTAGAGTGGGGCGGAAGAGAATTAGGAGAGTTGGATGTCACGAGATACGAAGGAACAATCTGTATTTCCCGTCCCTTGTTGTTTGTGAGAATTTAACTGTCAATTAATTCTTCCTTAATTAAGAGGAGGATTGAACTAGCACCTTCTTAAGGTTATTTCCGAGAAGATAATCTGATAACAGAGCTGCACTCACCGTCTCTTACAAGGTAGATTATTGGAGCGTGGAAGGCGGATACTAACCTGCAAAAGAAGAATAACAATAATTAGTCATAATGACAATTATATATTTACTCCCTAAACCGAGGTGTATTGATAATTACATTTCTTTTAAAACCTAGAATATTTGATGGAATATCTTTTCTTCCATTAATAATTGCAGTTACCTCAGCCAATAAAATGAAATTATTAATTAATTTCTTCACAAATTAAGACACATGCTGTATACAGTGATGAATTTCTAACCTTTTTAAATTCATTGGAAAGTAAAAAAAGCAAATTTTAATATTTTTACATACATTTTTGTAATAGAATATCTATTTTACGTCCTAAATTATGGCAAATAGTTGAGCGACCTCTGTGCTACTGATAGTATATAAATTATCAGTGTTCGCCTTTCTTTAAAGTTTTCTATTAGAATTAATTTAGAGTAGCTTATCCTACCAAAGCACGGGTTATCAATGCTTATAATAGAATCTTTCACTAAAACGAATTTATCAATTAAATCAATTATGTTATTTCCAGCCGAATAAATCATTTATTACTTCCCATCATATACTATTTAATCCTCGGATTTAAAAAATACAAACATTTTCTACTAAGTAAATGAAATATTTCCGGACTGTTTATCTCCATAGCAAAACGTAATACGAAGAATATTTCGGTGGTTTATGCTCTTATTTATTGCTAGTATTTAGTACAAAACTCTCCGAGTATGCATTATTATCCATAGGACATAGACATAATTATCAACCTTTGCTCTATCCAAGTGCATTACCTAAGGACACGTTCCGAAAATTTATCTGCTAATGCAGATACACATTTCCCAAATCCCATGCCAGCAATAATCCATTCATCCTGGGCCTTTTCAGCATTCAGCTCACCTTTACGTTTAATTTCCTTCCTTTTAATTTATCCTCCAGCCCCGGCGTCTATAATAGGGATTCCTTTTGTATCGCCGAAACTGGATGAGGGTGAAGTATGAAAGAAAGGGTACGGTTTGGAGGTGCCGGACAGGATATCGGCTGAGGGTGGTGTGGCCGGTTGTGGTGGAGGGAGAGTGCGAAAAGGGTTGGACGGGGGCCAGGGGTTGGGTTTAAACCAAGGGTTGAGGAAGAAGGGATCGTGGAGGGCGGCGGTAATGAGGTTGCAGGGTGGACCGAAAGGAATGGAACATGAGGTGGGCGTGGCCAAACAGGAAGGAAGCACGATAGAGTGTCTACGTAAGGGGGCGGGAGTGGAACAAAGGGGGCCAAGGGGGTGAGGGATCAGGTTCAGGACGTTATAGCCGCTGTCGAAAGGGATGCACTGATAGAAAGAGACACAACCAACCGTATTTAGATAACTTGAAAAGGCTTTATATTCGTTTACGCCTTAATATGAGAGAAATAAATTAGAGCCAGCTGAGGTAGATCTTCTTTGGTCAGTTGACCACGTCAGTATAAGTTTGATGTTAATTACTCAGGGATATAGGGAAAAGAAAAATATCGACGTTACTAGCACTCTAACCCAGGTCTGGACGGATATTCTCGCGGAAGACATAGGTTCGAGTCCCAGTCACATCGATACTATTCACTGCTGTTTTACTTTGGCTTTAAGGCGGACGACTATACGCGAAGGTATTAAGCTTTTATTCATAATAATGACACACTTACTTAAATATGCGGAGGTCCTTTACTGGTACTTTTACACGTAAATTGGGCACGCAGATCGAGCACGAAGCGAAATGAAGGGATAGCAAATGGAGAATTGAGTTTGAAAACTATTACTGGAGTCAAAGTGAAGATCCGAGAAAAATAAACTCACTCTGCGACTATCCATCAGCTCCGCACTCTTGGAGGCGCGAAATCAATGGAAGTATCTTTAAGATAAGTGCGAGACGAAAATCGAGTCAAACTATAACATCGACTTTTTCACGGTCGACCAAAGGAACGCGCGAAATAAAAGCGTTGGCCATTCTCAGCCAAAATGGCAGATATCTAGCAAATGTTGAAAATAAATTGGAATGCGTGGGAGTGGAAATTTGGGATGGGGGAAAGAAGACCTTACCACGAGCCACATGCCTACGAAAAGGAAACAAAATGGTAGGAAAAAGCAGAATGGAATGAGAAGATTGCAGCGATGTAAAAAAGTCATGTGTGTGTTGCGAGCGTCTCGTCGATACTAACGACTTCATTGTGAGAACATACGAGGTGACTTCACCGCTCGCCTGTCACCTTCACCACCCACAACAGCCCACCCCTTCCACTGCACGCACGGCTTGCTCCCAAAGCCTCCTTCCCTTTTGCGTCTAACCCTTTGTGCGGCGTAGGACTACTGCCTCTTACTCCGCCTCAAACTCCCTCGTGTCTTTCTGCAAAGAGAGTGGCGGGTTTTGTGGACTACGAGAGTGTTTGAGAGAGAGAAGGAAAGGACGATAAGCGTAGGAGACGAAAGAGAGAATTAAAGGTCTGTGGAAAGAGAGGACGTGTGTGTGCGGATGTGGGTGATATGCAGAAAGGGAGAGACAATTTGCCGGAGTGGGAATATGGGATGAAATTTTTAGGCGGCGTTTTAAAGGTAAGGAAGGAAAGAGATAACTGGGTAACTGAAATGACATAAAATGGAGAGATAAGGGGGTAAGGAGAGGCAGTTAAAGGTTAAATACGACGAAACAGAAGCGGAGTGCGTGGATGGAATGGAATTTACAGTAAAGGGTTGGAATGGGATCTAACTGTTGAGAAACTGTAGAGGAAACATTTCCTTGTAAAAGATTGCTGAAAGGTGAAAATACTCTGAATAGGACCAGAGTTTGTCGTATGATATGAAATAGTAAAACAGTAAGGTAAACCAGAAAGTATATTTCAGTAGTGCTTAAAGCAGATCTAATCTCACGATGCAGCGGATACTTAAGAGTCCAAGGACAGCGAGTAAATGATATTTTGGAAATGAGCGTTAGTGGTAAGTAGTCAATAGACGATGATCTATAATACTTAAGACTTTATCATATATTCAGACCGATATTTCTTAAACTTTTCTACCCCTTAATCTTATGCAGCTAGTGATACCGACAAAATAAAACCTATCGAAAATTAAAATTTCTAAAGATTCAAAGGACACGTTAAATTTGCAATTGATGAATAAGAGGGATAGGGTTTAAGATAGCGTGCCGAGTAGATTATTCTTACATTGATATATGAAAAGATTCTGGATCATAACCATTTAAATACTTGACAACCTGAGGTGAAAATGCCCTTGAAAATATTTATTATTATTAGAGTAATATTAATTATAATAATCCGACTTTATTCGGACGAAATTGAAACTACCAAGTTTAAATCTAACTATTTGTAACATGAAGTGTAAAAGAGATTAAAAAAGTGCAAAGAAAAAACTACTTTGTGGTTTTAATAAACCAAATAGCAGTTCGGAAAGAATACAACACAGAAAGAAAACACCCACAAGAAAGGGAATGTGAAGCTTCTACGAAACCTATTGAGAGTTAAATAAGATTTAAAGAAAAGACAGGTTTAATCACATCTAAAAAGCTAACAAACGGATCATATACATATTTTTATAGACATAACAACTAGAAATGAATTTTCATAAAAATTATGCTGAAGAACATTATGACATATAAATATTCTGTTTCTAAAACAGGTAATTCGCACAGCGTATGAAGCTCACAGAATGCGCAAAGAGAACAACGAAATCCGGCAAAAAGCATGGGTAGATTCCACGGGGCGGTATCGGATGGCGCGGAAAGTGATAAATAAAGACGATACGAATCGCAGTAATCCGAGAGACAGGCGTAACTAACAGGCATCTGATAAAGAGCAGCTGCAGTGAAATAGATAGACGGCTTATTAGCGAGGATAGAGGCCAGAATTAATGTAACACATAAAGTTAAGTTGAGAGGCGAGGATTATGACGTAAAGGGAGTGGGGCTATTTCGTAGTCGAGGGCGAGGGGAGAGATGAGGATTGATCAGAGAAGGCGCGAAACTTTGGGGGTCCCATTTCTCCCCTTGGAGGGTGCTGGAAACAATTGAACGTGAGACAATGAGAGCGCTAATGACTCCGCCGACATCCACCACCTCCTTGTGATCTGAAATGAGGGAAAAAGGGCGGCGCTAAAGGAGGGACGACGGGTTGTGACGGGCTCTTTGGTGTGGAATCCTACTTTGAATGGCTTTAAAGAGAAAAAAAAAAGGTTTTAGAGGGACAAGATTGTAGGAGAGGGAGCGTGGATGTGGTAACAGGATTGACGCGGAGGCGGTGAAAGTGGGTAGAAGACGGCGGTGGGCTCAATCGAAAGAAATTTCAGAATTCCACGGATGTAAATACAAGGCCCACAGATGTAAATATAAGACCCAAATTCACAAAAAACGAAAGGACTAAAGATGATGCACTATCTCCAACCGGCTGGGACGCATATTTCGTCGTTTTCAACTACTATTCCATCACGCACACTTGGGTTTCAAAATTGGATTAAGAGTAGCTTATAAATAAAATACATAACAATACATTTTGTTATTTTATGATATTCAATTCATGTAATGTCTTTTTTATGTAATTTGTGAATGTAGATTTTAACTTTAGATAGCCGGACAAGATTAATTATGTAATCTTTTGGCCATCTCAAGCATTATACAAAATGTTATATGTTTATTTTATATTATTTTGTGAATGATATTTTTGTACAAGATAAGATGATTAATAAATAATAATAAAAG
>KZ308113.1:1247987-1264075 GCA_000376725.2 Ladona fulva | reverse complement strand
TCGTGGTTAAAATTTTCATTTATCTTTTGTAGCTTGTCATCATTTACGCTACTGATCACCAATTAGTAGAAAAAATGGTGTTATAAAATTAAACCGGACATATGTTATGAATTTTCCAAGAGAATACGCAAATGACACATATGACAGCGTATAAAACAATGCAATGTAAAGGCCATTCGATCTAAATGGTTCTATCTTATGTCAGCAACATGGATTTGCAAAACCTTAATTTTGGATCAAAGGCAAAGCGGAGATTCCGGATCAATCAAACATCGAGATCGGTAAATTCAAAGATAATAACCACCGCAATCGACCGGGTGAATTAATTAGGAATCGGCTCGGTTATTCAAAACGGTTATTGCGTGCAAATAATGCGACCTCTGAATTCCCTTGTGCCAACACATCGCGCAAACAAGAAAATCTTCATTTCCAATCAAGAAGTTAAGAATTCGGAGCTATCGCAGTCCGAATTGGGATCCGTACGAAATACCACGGACACAATAGAGAGAGGCGGAGAGAGATAAAATCTGAATAAACCAAATCAGATACGACGCCGAGAGAATACATGGCGAGATAGTGATAACTGGGGACCTGCTCCCAAAATCCGACTCCCGCATCAAGACAATCAGATTTTCAGGAAACGAGAGAGGGTAAGGGAGAGAGAGAAAATCAGAAAGGCGACATTTAATGAGAAGCTAAGCGAATCCGCCTCTACGAGTGGCAAGGAAAGTAGGAGACTCTATGGAATTTCTGCAAAGCGTTCCTGAACCGAATGCTTTTTGTTCCGTTCCAAAGTTGCCTAACTTTGTTAGGAATTCATAAACTGAGTCAAATCTAAAAAAACGTTAATTTAAAAAGATTTGACAGCGAGAAAAAGAAGGTAAATTCATTCCCAATTATATCGAGCGATACATGGATAAAAAATATCACCGGAGTGTATTTAAAGGATGTACACCATATCTCCCAAATCTTTTCCTCATGTTCGGAAAATTTTCTTTTAAAATCTGGCTGAAAATTTATCGAGATATATTCCGGCAAATCCTTGCAGAAACAGGGATAAATAATTTTTAAACTCTTCCGGAAATTATTTCTTGAAACTGTGCAACCAGATATTTTGTCGCGTAATTTAAATAATTCAGGTAAATGTAAAGGATAGTGCGATCACCAATATTAACAGCTATCCTGAGAAAAGAAAATCTCAATCGAAATATTGAAATCAAAAGCGCTCAGTCAAGTTGGATGTTAAAAATGAAAATTTTCTTTCTTAAAACAAAAACGAGAAAAGGTATTGTTTGTTAAGGCTGCAACATAATTTATTTTACAACTGTGCTAATACTAGGCTGATCTAAAACTACTAAGCTAATATAATAATTCACAGTTTTTCATTATTATTAAATTACACGAATTAAAATCTAACAGCAGACATTTTAATCTGTGTCCATGTGATAACATCAAATAATTGCATACCTCGGTGGCGGAATGGTTAGACCTCTAGCTTTCTAGCTTTGAGGTCTCAGGTTCGAGTCCCGGCTGACCGAGTTTTCCTGGGTTAGGACATGGATATTTGTCTCCACCGCTTGTGTATGTGATCATTGAAATCATTAATACGCATATGATTGGGGCTTCCAGTTTCCGTCTAAAAAAAAATATTTAAAATAATAATAAATCGTAACATAACGTTATGTTCGTATTCTCTCCAGCACAGTTTGGAAAGAAACTATCAAATCGTGATGTTAGTTTATTTTTCTTCAAAGAGTTTGGCCATAAATATCGTGTAAAATAAAGTAGCCGAGAGCAGGATCATAAAAGGCTGCCAAAAAATCAACCAGAGTAGGTCGTGCGCTACTAAGTTCGGCGTTCATGGGCCACAATTTAATCGGTTCTTTGAGAGACAATGAGACGGTGAGAGGCGATGTGGTTCATAAGTGGGGTAAAGAGCGATGCGGTTTAGCAAGTGTTTTGTACGGATGAGGGATCGGTACCTCAACATTTCCGAGCAACCCAGAATCGCTAGTATTAAAGGCCTGAGAGGTACCCAGCCCTCAACAAAGGAAAAGGTCAACAGATGGATTATGAGAAGGCCGGTTAAAACGTGAGCAATGGGAAAAGGAGAGGGACTTCCCTCTCTCCCACTGCTTTATCCCCTTTCGTCCCTTGGAACGGAGAAGACAAACAATGTTCTAAGGCTTCCTCAGGGCTCTTAAAGCGATCAAATACAAGAACTACTTTAGGGTGGTTTATTGATACTCCGAAATCTCAGTATCTATTAATTAATGAAGTGGGATGAGATGGGCGGAATAATTGATATGGAATTCCTCTTACTCCAGTTTTAGACGTCACTAATCGGAAAGGATTTTATATGACAGTAACTTTACGAATAGAAGCGGAAAATTTATAAATACTGCGATGAAATGCGTGTATTGAACACAATCTCCGGTTTGTAAAGCATGCATTTCAAGTGCTTTGATGTGATTTTAAAATAATTAAATGAATTTAGTTTCTCATGCTTCACTCATATCTGACACGTTATCATCACCGTTTTGCAAACTGCCAACATAAATTAATTTATTATTTTTATTTGAATTGCAAAGACTCTATTATTACTTTTTCTAGCACAGATATTGATATTCATTGCGCATTAAGAACGCATTTTTATCGTATTACGGAAGCTATGGACATAATAATAATTCTGAAAAATTAAACGTAAGACCCACTGTGTCCAGAAATTTCAAAGAGACGATTCTTCATACGCCGCAATCTTTGAGAAGTCGCATAACTCCTGGCTCTTTAAAACTTTTATATTCAATTGTCCACAAACTTACATTTATATTTGTACTAAGATTATTGTCCATATTCAGAAAATTACAGACGTTAAACACATTAAATTTACATTACTTGAACCGAGAAAAATATTACCTTAAAATCCCAAGACGGTCTACTATTAGCTTCCCACCAAGCACTAAAATATCTCCTTTTAAATCACAACAAAGCTATGACAAATGCTCCCGCTAGCCGTCGTCTCTCCGCGATCTCCTAATTAGTTCCCGAAGCCCCGCAGGGTTTGTCTCGACGCATATCTTTAACGCGACCCACCTTCCGATGCTAACTGGGACGATTCCATTTATCCGTCACACGAACGCCGCGTGGAGCGGAAACGGTAAGTGACGCAGGGAAGCGCCGTCGAGCGAATGGAACCTTGTGCGAGGCATTGTGGTGCGAGATTGAGGTGGATCCCGCACGCATCGCCGATTTTATAACACGACGAGGAGCCCAAATTCCTCTCGGATGTAGACGGAGCGAGGGAAGGAAAAAAGAGCTACAAAGGTTGGGAGCGACGCGAACATGAGTTAACGCCACGTTGGAACTTGAAAAACGTTTCGTTCTGTTGCGCGCAGCTGTTCCTTGGAGGAAGTTGGGCTTCAACTCGCGCGTGCCAGAAAAAAGCAGCCTTTTTTCTCGTACCTCCCTCGGTTTCTTCCACCGCACTGCGCCTCGTGCGGGCGTGAAACAGCAACACCGTTTTTCCTCGAGGTCTGGCTCCAACTTCGCTACACGCGATGTTTGGGATGTGATCCGATATAATTGGAACCGCATGACTGGAGCGGCCGTCGAAAGCTTCAGCGAGGGTGATAGCCTTCGGCTGCTAAGTAAAACCGATGACTCCAATGGGATTCGCATTCAGGTCGCCCCCATGAACACTATAAAGACGGAGAGTTTCGATGCTCATACCCCCATGACGACGTGAATGAAAAAATTAATGTCAGGATAATTAAAAATGGATTCAAGTTGGAACTCTGTGTTACCTAATCTCTACCTTTGTCATCGGAGGACAGCGTGCTGAGGTTTCTGGGTTAAGTTGTTTGTGTGCGCTAATTTAGAGGTAGATCTTGTTATATTAAAATTCGCCCAATAAGGCAGTGATTTTTGTTATTGTGAGCTGTTTTGAGGAGTTGAATTTTATTACTGTATTAGTTTTTAAGTGTGAGCTTCGATAGTAAATTCCAATGACTTTCATATATCTTTTTCCATTGTAAATATGATTTGAAACATAGGTAAATATGACGAACTCCAAATGAATAAAACTTTCAAGGTTTTCAAGAATTTACGACGAACATTGACAGTGTATTTTATTGATGAACTACCGAATCAAAAAATTCGTAAATTCGGAAAGTAAAATAATGGAAAATCTCGAACCGCAGGAAAAAAACTAGTTCCTATAATTATTAAGGAAACCTTTCGGTGCGCAAAAAATCGACACAGTCACAAAAGAGATATTAATGAAATCACCAACTGAACAGATTTAAACAAGCCGAAAACGAGAAACAAAAGCTACTTAACAAACTGGACTCAAGGAATGCAAATTTTTAAATTTCTACTGTGCGAATTCACTTCAGATGGAGAGAACGGAAGGTAATAACAAGAGATATAAAGGTAGAAAAGAGAGATAAAGAGAAATAGATAAATAGAAGGATAATGAATGTCTGAATTGTTGAGACCGAAGATGAGAGAGGTAAAGGTCCTCATAAAAAGACTGATGTAATGGATCCCTTAGTAAAACGCTAAGTTAATACGAGAAAAAAATAATGGAGGATACCTTTTCCACAAAATGAGAGAGTAGAAGAGGATAACAGTTGATGAATAATAAAAGAGCTGGAGAGTAAAATAGCGGCTCGATTCCCGATTTTTTAGAGGAGGGATCGCGAGAGAGAGGAATAAAGGATAACATGAAGTGTTCTCGCCTAAAAATTGTCATCCTCTCAGTGCTAAACAAGCAAAAGGTGGAGAAAGGGACGATAAATAAAGGCCATCACTTCCACGCTTTCCTCTGTATTTGTCCAAGGGAAAGAGTAATAATAGGAAATAATTCACAGAAAAATAAACGATGGAAACTTTTTTCGTTTTGGGTTGGGCTTCAAACATTGGGATCCCGAACCTATCGACGAAAAATATAAAGTTTTGAGACTTCGTAAAAAGCCGATGGCAAAAACATTTTGTATAGGAACTTCTCAGCTCTGACCCAGACACAGCATGGTAAGGTTGAAGTAAAACGCGCGAAATCGTTCAGCTTTTATTTTTAATGGTAACATACTGGCAAAGTAACAAGAATCGATCAGTAAAAGGTAATTATGAAAATACAATTCCAACTGCGACAACTCCAACGAAAGGTTTCAAGTGATAATAAGCAAGCTGAATTACCGAATGAATTAGCCAGGATCCGGAATGGAAATAGATAAACAAGGAGAGGAACGACCATAATAATTATGTGTAAACAAATGAAGCAGAACGATGAATAGAAATAGCTTCTAGTAATACGGTCATAGTTATAGTTTTTTGTTAAAAGTGTTTCGACAACTGAGGTAATTTCGCACGTGAGACCCCACCAGGGAATCGAACCCGTGACCGCTTTCACCGAAGTCGAACGCGTTGCCCACTTGGCTATCTGGGAGCCCTATACGTTCATGTTCTAGAAAACGATGCTTTGCATAAGACAATGTCATTATATGCTCTACATAGATTATATATAGCTGATTCATGTAATTTCAGAAAATAATCATATATGAGGGATAACAGTATACCATTGGGTTACAGGATACAGGAAATTCAGTTGAATTAATTTCACTTGATTCCACTACTAGAAAACGGAATAAACACTGACCAATGCCATAAAATTATTCGAAATTATTAGGCTAATTATGGATGAAGAAAAGTAACGTTTATCATTTGGCTTCCGGGATAAAAAGGATCGATGAATCGCGGTACATAATTAAGAGCCATCCAAACTTCTCCATCAACAAATTTTCGAAATGGTTATTTTTTTATCAACGTTTAAAAAGATGACAAGAATTTTGACGTATTTTCATAGAGGCAAAACAGAATAGTTTCTATGCGATTATAGTGGAGGCTCTGATGAAATGTCGTCAAGAAATATGAAAATGATATAATCTAACAGCTAAAGAGTCACGCGGTAAGGTGCGACAGGACTTGTCTGAGGTTAAGGACAAAGCATTATGTGGATGAAATTTTCGTGAGCACTAAGCCATTTTAACCAGATTAACCATGCAGATTCATGGACGTAATGGGTGGTCAATGTTCATGGCGCACAGACCGTTGTCATGGCTACGGGGGTCGGAGAGAATTCATGAGTGTTCTCCCGAAGTAGTAACGCTGTGAACTGCGTTGTTATGGGGCCCTTGCAGCAGTTTTTTTATGTCACATACACAGGAAACCACAGCGGCTACGGCGTTTTAAAGCTAAATGATAGTATCCGACATGTTCGACGAAGTTTTCGACGACCTGTCGATGTTTTTCAAGATACTCTATCGTGGAAACGTTGACGAGAAATACCATTTCCGTAGAAACACCGCTTCGCTTTCCAAACATTTTTGTTTCTCGAGTTCTAAAATTCGGAATTCAATGATTTACCGCTGAAATTGAAATGCGGAGGAGTGGGAGGTGGAATCAAGTAAGAATTCTACTATCGAGAATAACGTATTTTATATGTATAAATAGACAAATTGATGGTACATTTGTTAGGTTTTTGCGACGGAAGATGACGCACCTAAATTTGGAAATCGGTAAAGAATATGGTACTTACAGTGTAGCATCCGAAATTAAACATACATTTCCAATTTAAAGTTAGTATTTCAATGCATATTATTCACTAAGTTTCCGTGTATTATTTACATTTCGGCACATTATCCCGGAAGACGGTGAATCTCTAAATAACGTAGATCGATAAAGACGATCATTTGATATAAAATGTGAGCAATTCAAACCAACTGGCTTCTTACATATTTGCAGAATGCATTTGGAAACTTCAATTGAATGGTATTCTTCATGAAAAGAGCAAACTCTATCCAAAACCGCGTAATTACATCATCGAGGCGAGCAGTTACACTGAAATATCTTCAAGTGCCTCCTTATCCTAGGTAGATACCCGGAACTTCTCAAGAACGCACGAAGAAAGAAAAAAAAAGGCCCTGATAATGACGATAGAAATCCTTACCGCTCGCTCACTTTTATTATATTTTTCCCTCGAGATTAATAAGCCCATCCAAAATGCTTCATTCCTTCCCATCAGACTATGCTCACGTCCGCCACCCTACGGAGTGGGGTGGGACGCAGTGGAACTAAAAAAAGTAGAAGAACGAAGTGATCTCGGCGCAAGTTGTCGGAGGAAGCCTTAGAAATCTTGTTCGGTTGAAGCACGGAAATATTCCCCAGAGACCAATTTATTTCTGAGGGAGAAGTTTCGCGAATTCTTGGGTTGGAAAATAAGAAGAGCTGGGGGAGGATGCGGAGGAGTGGAAGGGGGCTTAATGATTGACAAAGTGGGAGAGCAGGAGTAAGGGAGTTGACGAATAGGAAGGAGAAAATCTGCGATAGTTTATTTTTCATAGTTCGACCCTAAGATGAAAGAAAGTGGAAATTTCTAAGAAATTTGCTACATAATGCGCAATTACTTATTCATTTAAATTTACTATAATTCTTTATTATTAATATGCTCTACATACAAATAGCGATTAAAAATATGCGACAGGGCAGGCGATAGTCACTATCAATATTTCAGTCCGAACAGAAAACGAAATCTTACGTAACGGACAATTAGAAGTTTATCGCTGACTACATTTATACTGGCGTATTTAACATTTCACTGTACCAGAGCTACTTTTTTGAATGAAGAGTTTGAAAGAGAAGAATTAAAAATTTCAAACGTAAGCACAAATACTTAAGATATCGGACGAAAACCTTAAAAAGAGGCAATCTGATACTTCTATGACCTGTCACTCGCCGAAATGCGGTATGTAAGTGCAGATGTACATGAATGAATACGTATCGTGTACTTTCATGAAAAAATTTCCGAATCACCTTTTCGCATTTTCCATAAAATACCGCACGCATTTTAAATAAAATAAAGCACGGTCGGTATTAGAACATTTAAGAAAAGATGTTCCTTTCATCGAAAAAAAATAATAATAACTTCTCTAATGGAAACAGGTTAAACCCAATTACATCCATTTTAACATTCATTACTATTCACAAGCACACACAACCATTCCCTAATCGGAAAATCCAATTAGCAAGGATTCGAACCCAGGACCTTAGTGTTGGAAAGGTTGCAGGCTAACCACTCCACCACCGCGGCCGGTAAAAAAGGTTTCTATCCTATACTTGTAGTTCGGTACAGGAAACCTAATTACACTAAAGACTAGATGAAATTAAACGCATTCAAGAGTAAAAGACAAAGCGTTTTGGCAAAGAGAGTTCTGTTAGAGAATCCCTATTATGACGTCTTATATTCAAGAAAAACTTCATTTTGAAATGAACTTGTCAGTACCGCTTAGTAGTCATGAGAAAAAAGGCGCAAACGATAAAATAAAAGAAATGCATAATTACTCGATGCCCTACCATAACCACACGATAATCTTCCGGCGAGAGAGCACCTGATTCTAATCACCAAACCCTCAAAGGTTCTCTTTTAACTCACTGTTGATAATGCTGGTACAAAGTTGAAGGCACCCAAACTTTCGTCGCTCAATCTTCAGCGGGGAATCTAATTTCTCCGCGGGAGGATAAATTAAAAAAATAGCCTGTGAAGGGCCCGGAAAGGATCCGGGGTTATCATTCCCTCGCCGAGTGAGATTGACCATCCACCTTTTAAGGCTAAAGGAGGGACAAGGAGGAGGCATGTTGACGAAAAAGAGAGAGAAAAAGGGATCCTCCCGCAAGGAGGCATTCCTCTGAGAAGGCCTTCCACCGCACCGCGTCCCCTTCGGCCTCATATCGCCTCCGCTCGGCTTCGCTGTAAAGGGCAGAACGTGGATTATTGCGCGGTCGGAGCAAAGTGTTGCTTCAAGACCAGAGGCAGCGAAAAGGAGTCCAATATAAAAGGGAGGAAGAGGAGGGGAAATATGGAGGAGAGTGAAGGATGAGATTAGATAGAAGAGGAGAGATTCCGGAAGCCGAAATAATCCTATACAATCACACCGGAGGCTCCAAACGTAGCTGTAATTACTTTTTCACTGCAAACTGAATCTACGGATATGAAAAGCGAGAATATCACATATATTCTAGCTTTGATCAAAAGGCTGCAGTTAAAAATTTGCAACCCCTAGAAACATATAAACTAACGGATAGCTTAAGGATTGGTGGAAAAGCCTAGCATCGCTTAGATTCTGGGTTCAAACTTCTGATTAAGGCTAAACATAAAAGTATTATTACTATAGCGATATGCTCCATTGTGATTTATCATTCTCTGGCAGTTTGTGGGTCTCTGGTAAATAAATAATGTACCTTTAAATTGTTGATCGGTTTGGTAGAGCGTATTACTTTCAATTCCGTATTTTTTCATAAAAAAATCGTTAAATGAGAAAATAAAAAGGGAGGAAAGCTGTGACGTAAACATAGTTCTATTATTTTCAGGTCAGACAAATTTTTGAAGAAACGATACGAAGATAGCAAACAATTTCTTTTGGGCGAAACAAAAAGCACCAAATAATAATTATAGACCCTTTAATCTATTAAAATGACCCAAATATGTACCCCATTTCCGACATTTTCACAGGACAGTTTATTGCTCCAAAATAGGAGAGCAAAGGACTGCATTTAAAAAACTTGGATTAGCTTATTAACATTTGACATGAAAACGAAGAATTGTGAATTTGAAAGTGTTTGAGTGAAATTTTACTCTTAAGTTCATTCCGCAATGTAAAAAGATCTTTCCACCAATCACCCTCTCTTACATGCATGGATTTAGAAGTGTATCGTGAGACTCTCAAACGAAACGTTACAATTCAACACGTGAGCATTTGAAGATATTTGCAACCGTCCCGAGGAAATTGTCCTCTAATCGTTCAATTAACGTCAGATGTAAAATCGGGGAAGCGTCTAAACACCGTAAATCGGCTTTTCATAAGTCATTTCAGCGACATAAACCCCTTAGGGAGTATTTACCTTCTTTGATCTAATAAATATTCAGTGCGGAAGGATGAGAGACGGGGGCGACACGAAACAGCGACGACGAGGGAAAATTCGCAAATTCCGAGATAAAATATGTGAGAAAATCGGGGAAAGGCGAAAACGAACGAGTGGTGAAAATAGAGAATGAGGGAGACAGCACGAACAGGTCCAAGCCGCCGGAATTCCAATTGGTCGGTCGGAGGGAGCACTCGTGAAGGGGAAAAGGGATTTGGTCTCAGGAATCCAGTACTTCGGCTAGACGTGACACACGATTTCGCCCTGTGACGTTATTTTTTTCCGGCGGAGGAGTGGGAAAGAAGCGCCCCTTTCGTTCTCCTATCTTAACCCTTCAAAGCCCTCCTCCACTATCTCTCACACGTCCAACTTTCTTTTCGAGGAGTCGCCTGCCCTCCTGCTCATCGTGGATACCGCAGAGATCAAGGCCCCTGGTCCCGGGTTTGCATTCCTCTAGTGACAGTGGAGTTTGGATAAAAACGGGAATCGGGATTTGGGATTAAAAAGAGGGAAAGGAGAGGAAGAGCGGGGAAGAGATAGGAAGTACTAGAAATATCGTTATAACGCAAGACGATACAACGTAACGATGGTGCAGTATGCCTCGCTATTGTCTATTGTACGTGAAGAGGAAGGGCTACATAAGCGGGGATTTAGAAAGAAGAGTTCTGAACGAGGAATTGCTGAATAAAATTCTTCTTAATCCTTACCTGAAACCAGCGACAAGGCTATGTGATTCCATACATCCGGATGGACTAAAAACTCATGACGCTCATTTACATGTTCTACGTAATTGTTTCGCTTACAAGATTCCCATAATTTTAAGATCAATTCCAGTACTAATTATGAAATCGTTTGATAAAATTGTTATCCGAAATCATCTAGCTGAAGTATCTAGCTTTTTAAACACTATTTATGCCTACCATTAAAAAAGTACAACTCATGAAATCCTTCAGGCAAACACTCAAAGTATAATACTTCGTCTTCCCTAAGCTACACACACATATTATAGATGTAAGCGACTGAAACTGATGACAAAACATTCATGGTGTGCATGTAAACAAGGCCAGTGACGATGCTTATATTTAAATGTATAAATGAAATGAAGCGAAAGTATGACAATAAAATTAAACAAACAAGCATGTAGAAACGTAGACGTAAAGAATTAAAAACCAGAAAGACATTTAATGAATGGAATGAATCTGTTGTAAATGAATAATAAATAAATAAAAAATAATGGCGAAAATTAAAAGTAGATGACGACGAGAAGTATCCAAACGAGATAATTTAACAGAGACACGATTAGAGCGGAACACCAGAAAAATGCGGGACGGATGAATGGGAGAGAAGAAGTGAAGAGATGGAGATTATGTAACGGAAACTGAAATGAAGCGAGAAGAGAGGATAGTAGAGTTGGAAAAAGAGAAGTGGATCTGCGCTTTGAAGAGTATGTGACTGCGATGAAACGCACGATGGAGGGATGAAGGAGCGGGAGAGGAAAGTGGTTAGGGATGGGAGTGCAAATAGAGAAAGTAACAAACTTGGAGAGAGTTAAGTGTGAGAGGAGCGAAGATGAGTTAGGAAGGAAAGATACATACAAGTACAAATGAGAGAGAATGAACGAGGGAAAGAGCTTGTTGCGGGATAGACTTAAGTCTTAAATAATAGAATACCGAAAAAGAAATTAATTACACTTCTACAAATTTATAAATAGGGAGTACGTATATTGTAATTATTAACGCAAGGGAAAACAAGGAAATTTATGAGAGAAGTTAAAGAGAGGGTAAGAAATGTGCACAGGTGAACGATTTCATTAATAAATAGTAAATAGTCCATTGAAGCAAACCTTTCATTATTCAAACCGAAGTTCATGACTTTAATAATTTTTTATATGAAAAAAGAATTCTTAATATATGCTTAAAAAAATAGTCTTTTATGTAAATAATATGGATTACCACTCTGATAGGTCTCTACCATTCAACGTACTTCCGTAACTAGCAAATATATATATAACATAAAATGGGAAACGCTTTCAATAATTGAATTGATTTTAGAGGTAAGAAATTTGGTGGGATTAGGTCAATTGAAGTAATTTAATACCAACAGTAATCAATATTTATAGGGTAGTATCAGCTCAACTACATTTATACCTTACATGCAGAAACCTTGATAGTGGCTAATGTGGCCATCTCTTGAGTAACTCCAGAATAATTACATGTAACAATTAAAATAAACTGTAAGTAAGATGGAAAATTTATATTAAAGTAAAATATTTTTGCAATCACAAGTATAAGAGGTTATTCTCTTCATACGAAAACAATAAGACCGGACAAAATGCCACCGTATGAATTCCGGTTATTTGAGAAATATATCGAAATTTAACCAATAAGAATGTCAATAAAGTCAAATAATAACAGAAGTTTCCATAAAAAGTGTCGTTTGAAAAAACATTAAAAATACACGGATAGTAATTGTTGATTCTTGCAACGAAAACTAAGAAAACTATGCCAGCAAGATTGGGTGAGGAAGATAGTAAAAGGAAAAGAATGAAAAAGTTTAGGGGGAGGAAAAAGAGCGGAATGGAATGGAGAAACGAAGAGAAAGGGTCGCCTATCGGGAATATCGAATGACGTCGTATCGCATCTGTACGATGCGACTCCGATAAAGCGCAAGGGCCAACATTTAGAAGGGAGGAGGTTATGAGAAATGAACGAGATGAAACGAAGACGGAAGGAAAGAAATAAAGGCGGAGATAGGAAATTACTGCAAATATTCAGAAAACGGATCGCAGCGGAAGAGAGAGAGAGCAGGTGGTGGAATATGAAATTCACTTCCCCTTCTAAGGGGGATTCCGAACGGATTTATTTCGTACATGTGGAAAAGATTGATGACAGTTTTCGATAGGTTTCCAAATTAGTTGCGGCTGAATGACGGGTTGTAGACAGTTGGATGACCTCCTTCACCGCTTCCTCGGGAGCCGAATCGCTGCTGATTGCGCAATCGCTCACAGTTAATTCCAATGCGACACTCGGATTAAATGCATTTTTTCTCCTCTTCTCCTTCACCCGCGAACTCTTCTCCAAACTCTTCTTCCCCTACCTCCAAACCGCCAAACTCCTACTTTTCAACGAAAAAAAGTTTCGCCGACTTTTTAATTTTTTCCCTCGGAGATTTCATATTCGTTTTTCCAGATGGGGAATACCTAACGCGCTTATGAATCTCCCTCTTACTTTTTTCGATTTGAAAAATTTAAGAGAAGAAGAGAGAAAAAACTGAGCGAGGATTCTTGTGTTCCCGACAAATGAATAATAAAAATCGGGAGATTCCCAGCTATTGCGCATGCGCAAGTGCAGCGAGGAGGAACGCCGGTAGTAACAATGGAGGAGAGGGGTTATTACGCGGCGAAACAAAACCCTATAGCAATTAGTTAATTAATGTGTAATAACTAACAGTGGCGACCTCTTTTCGCCGAGTAAGACAAACGCACTTTGTACGATGTCGAGCGCTCTCTTTGCGAGCACAACGGAAGACTTTTCCTGGGAAGGTTATTATTTGTAGCCGGTAGTTTGCTTTCGTCATCGCTAATTAAATTGAAAACGGAAGAGAGGCATACGGTTTCGCCCTAATGCGACCGGGCTAACGAGGGAGGAGAACGGGAGGGTAAAGGTGGCGGAAGGCGGGCACGGAATGAAGGATGGGGGGATAAATTGGAACTTTCCCACAGCTAGGCGATGAATAAAAGCAAGAGAAAAGTCGCCGAGTTGGCGGCGCGTTGCGAGAGCCGTGAGAACTCTGCGGAGTACACGCGATTAAGGATTAGTTATATCCGTTCCATTGAGACTACACAAAACCCTACGGATTTTCCTTTTATCTGTTCATTTTTCCACTTCCCCATTCCCACTCAACCCCCTCCCCTATAGTGCATTCTCTACGTTTATAAGATACGATTCTTTCAATGCGCAATGCAGGAAGTTTTTCGACGTAAAAACGAGGGAGGAATGACGCGATTTTTTTGTTTCAGGAAACGTAAATTGTTCTGTGAATAATACATCTGGACACAAAGCCATCCCTCGGTTTATTTTCCGTGACGTGGAGAATTAGCGAAAGAGGTAATTTTCATCCTTTCACCTAATCTGCTGTTTTGAATGCAATCACTGGTTGCAAAGGGCACTGCGATGTAAACTAATGAAATTGTCATCCATGTGATGTAACTGAGGTGATGCGATCAAAAAGTCATTATGGTATTTCGTCTATCGTTGATTATGAAAGTGCTGATGAGTGAGCAACAATATCAACATTAAATATATTTGGTACGTTAATCATAAGATCGTGTACAAATTTAAACTCAATTTGATTTAATAACCGATGCTTGTAATTCGCTTAACGTTACTCATCAGTTTACCGGATATAATACTGCGATAATTTTGCCGCCGATTTTTTTCAAAATCGCTACATAGCTTCCAAAGAAAAGGTAGAAAATGAATTGATGCATCAGCATCAACATATACTTACGTACCCCGCGAGCCACCTTTCAGCGTATGACAAGGGGTACATGCAACATATGTCTATTTCCCTAATCAGTTACTGTAGAGTATTGTTCACAGAGAAAACTAACCGACCAGACCAGCGACCAGTCTTAGCATCTATATCCATGAGTTTTCTCACAGTATCAACCTGGCTAGTGCAGTTCACACGCCTGAAGTAGCCAAATCAAATCTTGGACACCTGGCCTGCAAACCAAACCCTAGACAATGTTGGAATGAGCGAAACTTAACACCGCAACTTACTTGAGAGCTCATGCACTCAAACAAAAGGATTGTCATTCTTTGCGAAGTAAAAAATTGCTGAGCTGTAAAATACCTGAGATTGACTTCCCAATTAAAAGAAGATTATGCGAAATAGAGACGAGGGGAATGAAAGAAGAAATTCTAGTTGGGAACAATCCTTTTACGCCTATTTGGCTGCATTTTGTCGGCATTGGCTTAGAACGTGGAACACTCGCTTTTCACCACAAATCCTATAAAACTCTTCACATTCTTCCACCTTATACCATCGTCTACTTATCTCGCAGCATCCCGCAACCCCTTTCCTTATCTCATAATCCCCTCCCATCCCTCTTTCACTCGAAGCCCTCCTAACGCTCTTTTGTGTCCCTCAGCGACTTAGCAACACCTCAGCAGCGATCGCTCGGATAGAAGGAAATTATCAAAGACTCTTGCAGATACAAAGACAGATTCTGAAGCGTGAGTTGAAGCGACGGAGAGCTAAAGGCTAACTCTCTAATTGGGCCTCCTCGGGGGAGATTGATTAGCGCCGGGTGATCTCGTCCAGACGTGCATGTGAGATCACTGACCTTAGTTATAGGTTATTCGATAGTTAAGTAATTACTTTGAGGTATTCATTGTAATAAATTTCAAGTTATTGCGGCCTACCCAATATTTTCCCACAAAAATTTAAAAAGAAAATGCTTTGAAATTTATTGAGATAAAAAAAATCGCCGCTCCAGGAAAAGTCTGTAAAAGTGAATTTTATACATATATATGGTATTTATAAATATATATCGAGTAAATGCATCACATTGGCGTGAAAAGGTAACGCATCGTTAGTCAGCAATGGAAAGGAATGAGGTTTTTTAATATATATGAAAATGATTACTCGAAATTGGGGTACCTATGTTGAAAAGTAGCAATTTTTAAAACTATTTTCAGTATGATGGTGCACACATACCATACGTCCAATTTTATCCGGGACCGTCCTGGTTTTATAGCATGGTCCTGGCAGATTTTTCAGTTCTCCCTGTTTGATGGAATCACTTGGAGTCAGAAATTAATGTATCATAGGAAGATTTCATGGAGGGAAATCATTTAAACTCAAGTCTCCGCAAAGTAGTGACGCTCCACACTTATGAAGTGTCTTGTAAGCACATGAAATTAACTCAGTATAGCATAAGTTTTAAGGCAAATTCCCAGTTTCCTCCCGATTTTACTCGTTTCACAATTTCACAAGTCCTGGTTTCCTGCCATTAGAATATAGTAATCCTAGTTAGAGGTGATATTCTCAAAATTACTTTTTCGTCATATTAAACAAATAAATAGAATTTTTATATTAAAATAATA